>JARHVA010001293.1:1950000-2025000 GCA_037957365.1 Torreya grandis
AATTAAAAAAAAATTGGCACACGAGTTAGAGTCTTAAGATGTAATTATTACTTAAAAATTTGAGTGGCATTCATAAATGAAGTTATTTAAGTAAGGAATAACATGAATAAAATAAACGTGTTATAGCAAGAGGGTCACATGTGAGATTCTGAGTAATGGGGTATGTTGGACCCAATAGAATGCATTACATATATACAATTAAAACCCTCCACTAAATTATTACCATCTTCATACAAAGGCATAACATCCTCTAAATGGTATCATTGTCACATATCATACTATAATTCCATCCAAACTACTAATCACATTCATAGTGCATGAGATAGTCAACCTGCACTATTTTTTGTTCAAGCTCACATTAATCATCAACCCATACAAAGTACCATGTTTTATAATGGTTAAAGGGTGAATATGTTCACTATCACACTTCTCTATCATATTGGATACACCAATTGGGATATACTTCCTACTAAAATAATCATTAAGGGTTTCAATGTTCATATTTAAAGTTATCTGAGTGATATTAATTTATCGATAAAGGTTAGTCTCACACATGTGGCCACCAATTTTACAGTTTTAATAAGTGCAAGATTCTTCAATATGATATTGGGGTGCTCTTATATTTAGTAGCTTCACATATTTCCCTCTACTATACATATATGTTTGAGATATATATTTTACATTGAGGTAATCATAGTCCATGGTATTCCATATGAATACCACATCAAACCAAATATTATTGTTCCTACATGTTATATTTCAATTAAACAACCTCAAAAGGTTAAACCTACTCAAAAATTTTAGAAGCAAGTGACCAAATTTTCAAGGATATTTATCCTTGAAAATCCACTCAATTAACATTTCATCATAGATTTTAGAGAGTCACCTTCTACACCGTCATGTCCTACATTGATATTATATGGAATTAAGAGTGTTCCATAATGAACACCAACATAGAACTCATACACTCCACAATGGGTTCCAAAGATTCCTACAACTCATAATGATAAAAAACATACACAACATGATACATATCATCATCATGATAGTATAACTTATGCTATAAAGTTAGATCAGATTTTAGAGTCCAAGTTGAGACCAATTCATTCATAGTGGCATGACATTCACCATTCATAAGAGGTCATCCTTCCTATGTAAGATACAAAACTTATTGATTGTGAGGCTCTTGCAAGATTCATTGGTTGGTATGTTCCTTTCTCTATTTTAAGTTTTGTATATTTTTAAAAATATAAAAAAAATTAATATTATATAAAATTATAAAAATCATGACATATGCATGATATGTGTATCTCATTTACATCAATTAATTTGTGATTATTATATGTAGTATTTATATACATCAAATGTATATCAAATATAATTCACAAGTGTACTTTAGTGATTTGCATAACATATAGGTTGTCACTCCTAGATGTAGTTGTAGGTGTTGATGATGTCTCAAACCTAAAAATTGTAGATAGATAAAACCACTCTAACCTAGATAGTCCCACCCTACACTCTTATCTAATTATAATGGACTTGTCCTAGTGAACACACACTCTACTTTTTCAAGTTAAAACAAGTCATAGGCCTTCTACGGCTTATTTATATTTTATCAAGTTTATTGTAATCATCTTCTACTTATGATTTATCATTCTATGACTATCATTTTTATTCATATTACAAATACATTACATTGTGTCAATTATTTCCACATTTACTCACTTAATTTCATATTACTATCTTATCGCATACCTAAATTATTAAATATATTGATGTTAGCAATTTCTTATGTGGATCAATATCACCAATTCATGTATTATTATCATGTTTTTATTCTTTTTTACATGTTTTGTGTGTATTCTTTGCTCTAGATTTTAGACATTTAAATATGTCCTTATTTAAGGCTCTAATCCTTAATCCATGTTTCTATGTGTGTGACATTTGAACCTGTATCTTATATGTGGCCCCTTGGCCTTCTTGTTTTCTTTGTGTTCTTTTGTGTGTACTCTTTATGTGTGTGTCATGGCCATGACTCATGTTTGCTCAATTTTCTCAAATTTTTGATGCCATGATGGACATCACACATCCTCCTAGATTTTTGATGCCATGATGAATATCATACATACTCCCAAAGTTACTCTTTTAATTATTCAATTTATAATAATGATTCATTATGTTTATCATTATTAATGTCAACTAGGAATTTGACTAAGAAGAGGAGATTAATATTGTGTTAGTGACAAAATGAACAAAGCAAATTGACAAATAACACATGAAACTAACACCTTCATGCCTATTTACTAGGGTGAGATTAATAACAAAAAAAAAAGACAAACAAAACTAAAAATTAAGGAAAATCAAGAATCCTTCACCTTACTTGGATGCTCCAAATGCTTTTGTAATGGCTTGCTCAACTTGTGCTCATGAAGTCTATTGTAATGGAGCTTGACTATCCTCCACCTCCTCTTGGCACCTTTGGCTTTGTCTTAGCTTGGCTTGGAATAAATTTGGCATGGTAACACTAATTTTAATATCTTTTGGAATCATTTGTGCATTATAACTTTGCATTCTCAAGACTTTAAAATTCATATGGCAAGGCCTCCTATTTATAGATTTTTGCAAATGGGTAGAATCAACCTAAACCATCCATATTAGGATTGATATGTGTGGCTAAAGATTAATCCAATTATGTAATTAAAATTGATAAATAGGCTCATCAATATTTGGGATAGAGGAGAAATTAAGAGGCATGTAGGGCTTTGATGAGGCATGGGAGGCATAAATCTTGATATTTGTGGCATTTATAGCCTAGGGATGTCTTTTCCAAGAAATGAGGTCACTTGATGATGCAGATATTCAATATTCATTTCTAAAAAAAAGTATTCAACAAGTTTCCATAGAATTATTAATTAGGCTCTAATTTGGTTTAACTAGATCTTAATCATGATTAAGAACTTTGTGCACAAATTACTCAAATTGATCAGAATGCCTTATTATTGGTCCAAAATTTAACTAGATTAGAATTGGAAGTTAATGTTAGATGCATTAGATCCATTATCCCATTTAGAATGTTCCCAACACCAAATAATAACGACACATGTCTTATGCAATATATTTGATAGAAAAGATCAATCTAGGGCACCCAAGTGCAAAATTGGCATTTTGACTCAAAATGATATGATCAAAGTTAGCTGGCCCATAAATTACACTACCATTTAAGGATACCCTAGCCAAAATTAGCAATTGAATATATCAGGTTCAAAGCTTTTAATGTGCTTTAGTATTTTTAGACCAAATTATGTATTTTATTAAGAATTGGTCAAAACCCTAATTAGAGGTTATTGGTGGCTAGATTTAGGTGTCTTTAGTTTTCCCCTATTTGGGAAGATGTTGTAAACCATAGGTAAAACAATGTCTTCTCAAATAATGGGAGATCACCTGTATGCCAAAAATAAGATGATGGTTGAAGAACAAAGCTCCAAAAGGTATTTGGGAAGCCTATGATGATGCCCCATCGAGGGAGTGGTCATCACATTTGTTGATGGATGGTCCCTTGAAAATAAATAAGAAGAAAGGTGAAATTAACCCATGGTTGAGATTAGTCCAAACAATAAAATGCTTACATGAATTGAGTTAAAAAAGATATTAATTTGCCCAAAGGTAGTTATAATCAAAAATAAAATTTAAAATAATGATTTTCTCATAGGTGGTTATAATTAATAAGAGGACTTGGATTGGCTAAAGATGATTGTGCCCCAATTAGGGTTGATTAACAAACTTAACTCAAGGATATAACCTAGAATATAGATAAAGATAAATGGGTGCAAAGTGATGAAATAGATGAATATAAGAATAAGATTGATAAGTGTGAATGATTTAGTTATACTTGCCAACAAGGAGATGCTCATCTTGATTAGTAATGATACAACTAGAATGGTTAATGGGTTGATTTGATCAAGGGTGGGATGTAAATATTTTCCAAGGGTCTAAGGAGAAACTTCTATGGCTCCATTGACTATAGACCTTCTTGACGTTGATTTTTGTTGTAGCATGTGACAATAGGCATCATGATAGAACACCATGAAGACTTGGCTAAAATATGTATAAGGACTGACTCTGAATCCAATAAACACTTAAAACCAATTTACCAATGATAAAAACCATGATGACAATGTTGACGTATGAATATGGATGGACTCAAGAATAATGTGCTTGAGGAATCACCCAACTAACACATATAGACTGAGTCAAGGCAATATTACTAAAAGCAAACAAACAAGCAATAAGACAAACAAACAAATAAAACACATAAAAAGTACACAAATAGACAAACAACTTGAATAAATAAATAAATAAAAATCCTAAAAACAAAATCAAAAGAAAGCATCCTAACAATGACTTTGCCCGAATAGGGTGTATCGAAGATAACTAAATAGGCTTAGACATCACAAATGTTTTTGGATTTTTGAAATGTTATGAATTCTTTTGGAATTTTGAGGTATCTTAACTCGTTAAAGAACGACAAGATACCTAGTCATAAAATGGTGAGAGAATTTGGCTTAGGTTGCTCACAAAACAATGATAGCATATGGAAAGGGGGATTGAGGTGACCTCAACATGAATTTATCATGACCCAAATAGTCCTAAAATGAACTCAATTCATATTAATTCCATCCACACAAAAGGTGGAGAAAAACCAACAAGGTCCCAATAAGTTCTCAAATCTAGCAAATGGCCAGTCAAATGAAAACAACAATGGTAAGGTGATGTGACAATGCATGATAAACAAATGTTTCCCTTAGTTTACCCATAGGTGGTTATAACTAGGATACAAAGGAATATATCAATGATACTAATTTTCCCATAAGTGGTTATAATTAGTAGCAAGACTGGTGAGACACTAATTTTCCCATAGGCAGTTATAATCAGGCTCACATAAATAAACTTGATACAGGATGGAAAATGAAAGATATCTTGCCAGATCAACTGTCATGCTACTTTAATAGACTATCATTGTGAACATGGATTTGATATATTGGTGAAACCTGATCAAAATCCCATCGCAAAAAGTTTAGGAAGAACCAAAGGAACCAAGATCAAAATAGGCTTGGGTAAGATGACTAAAAACAAGCTTTGGTCTAGATAGGAATGGAATGATAGGATGGATAAAATGGTAAGAGGGTTTTCTCCCAAGTGATAGGGTTAATATCAAGAATGTGTGATAATGGCAAATGGATATGTAATAGTGGCAATGGCATGGTAATGTGAAATGGTATGGCATATATTTGGTTCTAACCTAGGTATGGTTTTTGATTCTATTATTCTTGTTGATGGGGAGATGCACATCCTAATCAAAAAATGATACAAATAGAATACTAGATCATGTTAATTTCTATCCCACACCTCATTTGAATAACTGATCTATCAAAAATGACCTACATATTTGGTTGTCAAAAATTCTTTTATTGGTCATTGATTTTGATTCCTTCAAATGTCGAGACAAGGTATCTTTATAGCCTTTGTAAAGGAAAGTGCCACCATAGATGGTAAACAAGGATAAATAATGGATGGTAGGTTTGATTTTGAAATGGAATGGTAAATGATAATGGAATGTGGAATGGTTTAGAAACAAATGAAGATTGGGATGTTCTAGTCAAAAGCTAGGCTTGAAACAAAGGCATGATGTGATTTGATTTGATTTAAAAAGTTTGGAAACATATTTGACATAGACCTGACACATGGAATCAAACATAAACATGATCAGTTAGCATAAGGCATTTTAGAAAGACTATGTTCTCCCAAATAAAGGTACAAATAATGATGAGGATAGACATTAAATAAACAAACCATCAATATTTTTCAATTTTGGGTAATCAATTAACTAAATTTATGCAACTTAAAAGAGAAAGATATGTGTATCATCCCCATGAATTAAGGCTTAAATAGAAATCAATCAATGTTTGGATCCAAACTTAATAAGGTTAATTGAAAACTCAACTTTGAAAACTATGATTTGACCAAACAAGCTAGACAAGATTGGACAACATGAAGGCATAAGACAAAGGTCTAAATGGTATACATGACATGGTTTGAAATAATGATTTTTGATACAAGGTGAAATAAGTCTTGAAACAAATTGAGCAACCTGTCAGTATAATCATGCTCAAATGATGTGGTCAATGTTATGTTTCAAAAGACTGAAAGGCAAAATGGGTTTGACATGTTTTGGGCATCATAACACTACCCTCCACAACTCAAATGACACACACACAAACAAGTTTAGCAAAAATTTCAAGGCAGAAGTATGGTGTAAAATAGCTAGCATAACGCCTCTTTAGATAAAAGAGTATGTATAAACAAATTTATTTTGGCATGGTTTACAAAAAAATAATCATGCTTTAGTCTCAAAACATACCAATAAAAAATGACCAAAATACTCTAATTATTATCATCAAAATCCTAACAAGGGTATGGTAATGTGTGGTTGACTAAACTAGCAAGTTTTGAACATTTTTAGGGGAATCAATTACACAATGACTTTCACATCAAATGATGCAAAACAAAAGCAAAAAAAGTAGGTGTCCATGGCACTTGGCTTGTTATAAAAAGGTTTAGTCCTTTTTTCAACCACTACATCCTATTTTTTTCTCAATGTAGTGTGATGTCTAAAGTGCAGATACGTCTCATGTGCACTCCAATCACTAGAAAGTGGTTTAACCACTCAAACCTTCCAATCCTAGTGAGATAAATTTGAAGTCAATGCTAGGAGATGAAACTCTATGTCAAATCTTCCCTATAGAACTCGTGGGAGGTAATGACATCCCCCTCATAATCCAAGATGTAATGAAATGAAAGAAAACATGAAATAGAAAGACTTTAGGGTTGTGTCAAGGTCACCCAATACTTTTGTGAGTTTTTGGGGAGTGCTTTAGATGATGTTCTTTCTATGCCTTGGACTAGTTAATTTTTAAAATAAGCAAATCACTTTTGATTCCAAGGGTTCCCTAAAGGGGACAAATGGAAGAGCATATACACAACATCCTTGTATTTTTTGAAAACAAAGTGCTAATTGAAACAAGTAGTGAATACAAAATCTTTGAAATATGAGTTCATTTTTAAGCCCCAAATTGAAAGGTGTGTGGTGTTATTTTAACCCCTTGGTCTTAATATTGTGAACTTTGAAAACTAATGCTAAAAAATACTTACTTAAGCACCTAAATCTTACATTAAACACCAAAATAATGTTCTTAGTTCATTTTAAAGCATGCAAAATATGATCTAAACATGTTTTATCAATTACATATAGAATAAGGGACCTATAATTACACATGAGAGGTTACAATCATTACATTAGGGTGAGACACATCCAATATTTGAATACATTCTAAGGTTTAAACCTTATTTGCATCAGCTGATTTATCAATCGATAGATTTATAAGTACAATACATCGTTGCCTGCAGTCTAATATATCCTCTCAAAGAGAGATTACTATATCAAAAATCAAAATAATTCCAACATATATGTCATGTAGCTATGGTTTCAATTAGATACTCAATAAGGTCAAATATCCATTCTACACAACACCTTCTATAGTGAGTATAACACATGATATACATAAAATGGTTATATATTTTTTATATAAGGCTAGTCCTCATGACTTTTGCTTACACTATTAGATAGGGGATGACCACACTTCCTACACTTGATTCTACTCATCATCATCCACCACACCATTTGCATTAGGTACCACATAAACCGTATTGTCATTTTCACAAGATAAATGGATATTTAGATGATCATTGTTATGCACATCAAGTCACATTGACTAATATGTTACTTGAGGCATCATATAATTTACATAGGGGTGCTGAGATCTAATTTTCCATACTCTCATATATCACACTCCTCTATTATGGATTTATCCCAATATGTTCCTTTTTAGGAACCATTGGTACTCATCATACAATCCATGTGAATTCTAAGATACCTATCTATGAGTAGTCTTGTAAACCATAGTTTTAGCAATGATAATCACTAGTTCATAGAGATCAAAATGTAGATCCATTGCATACACAAATAAATACATATGGGAATAACTAAAAAACCAAGGGCACATTTTTAGTTCAAACACTAATAAAGATATATGGAAATAAGTACATATATCAAAATGTAGCTCTAGTGCATACACTAATCAAGATATATGGGATCAGATACAAAACCAAGGGTACAATTTTAGTCCAAACACCAATAAAAATTTATGGGAATAATTCTATAAATTATAATGTAACTTTAATTCATAACTGATCAAGATATTTGATATAAATCATACAACTCATAGTGAAGTTTTAATAAGTCAACCAATCAAAAAATTTGTACCAAAGTCTACACATCTACACACTAGCAGTGCATCACATACAACTCCAATTTTAGAGTCTCTTTCTATACCAACATGGCATGAGTAATATGGTTGTTATTTCTCTATGCCATCTAGGTTTAGATAGGGCATACTTCCTTCACATGATATACACACAAAAATATTATAGAAAATAGACAAAAACCTATACAAATAAATATAAAATCCTTAATCCACTACACATATGTCTAAAAATACGTAAATAGATAAAAATTATTTAGTTATACATCAATAAAAACACTACACAAATATCATTATTTCAATAAATGAAAATAATTAAACACATATAATCTAGCAAGATACAATTACTAATACACATAGTGATAATTTAAAAAAAATATATCCATATATAAAAATCAAAATATAGTTTCAATAAAAATATAATCCATCATTCAATGATGTAGACATGACTACTAGGACCAACTCCTTCACTCTCACTCTTAGATATATCAAATCTAGAACAAGATGCCCTATTATCTCTATGTGACTTAGATCGATGACTCCATCTACTCTTTCTCTCTCATGATACATCCCCAACTCATCCATACACTTTGAATGATCTTCTTAAGATGTAGATAGGCATCTACTATCCAACTACTATCCCCACCTAGAGCATCAAGTGTGGACATGGTATGCCTATGTAACTTATTATATGCCTCATCTCTATATATCACCACTCACTTATATGTTGTGATAGTTATCACCACTCAATTAAATAAATGGTCATGCACCCTGGCCACATTAGTGGCCCACTCTACCAATCCATCCTCCATGGCATCATTAGGAATATGTCATGTCGACTTGTGAAGCACTAACTCAATGGTGATCTCCTAGTACTCATCATCCTCTAAACCTACAAATATCCATAAAATTTATAATATTCTTCATCACAAAAATACATAATCAACTTTACATATAATATACAAACATACTATATTATCTTACCATAAAGAGTCCTCAAGGGATCTACATCTATTATATCCTATGCAATCATCCCACCTCTCATAAATAGATGTGTCCATATATGGTCACTCCACCAGGATGTGAAGGCCTTGGTCAATCCCACATCATCTATATTTTATATATCAATATCAATGTCCCACTTTTTCAATGGAATAAAAGCTAACTTAGTAATAGATGGCCTAGGCATACTACTTGGCCTCGTAGGGAATTGAGAACTCCTAAACCATATCATGGGTGTTGGGGCACATCCTGTACCACATTAAACTATCATGTGACCCACTCTTAATAAAATAGTTCATAGACATTATCCTAGTAGTCATGTATCAAAAAACTCACCCAAATCTACCTTAGTTGATTATTATCCTCTGGCCACCCCTCATAGCCCCTATAGGGTCTCTAGATAATATCCCTTGTTGTCAAACTATCTAATAACTACTAAAACTACATAGTGCTCTTCCTAGGTGTATGACTTATCCTTGTCCATATATAAAAAAAAACTATGGATGATCCCATTCATCCTATGCACATTCCACTAGCCTACTCACATCTATATGCTCATATGCCCAAAAATGTAAAAACATCAATGATTTGATACCTCCACCGCACATCTCCTATGTAGAATTATATAGATCTCTATATAGGTGAATTAACATCATGTGACCCAAAGAATAAATAGTAACATGTTTCTTTACATCTTGCACTATTTCATGCATCCTATAGGAAATCAAAACCCCACTCCCATCTACATCCACAAATGAAGATAGTAAAATAACTAGGAACTTATGCAATCCTAGAACATTAGGAGTCACAATCAAGGTCAACAATATATCACTAAGAATCCCTATATGATGTGTCATAGCTTCCATGGTAGATAAATATCTAAAACACCATTGTATGGCCCCAAGACTTGTAGCCTCCTTTATTATAACTCACTTCCTAGAGATCAACAATCATAAAATCTAGTACACATCCTCGAGTGTAATAGTCATATGCCTAGTGGGTAACCAAAATAGGCATCTATCTTCATCCCATATCTCACATAATTCAATCATCATATGCTTATCCTAGGGTATAGGATATAGGAATATAAGGTATCTCAAACCTACTATCTTGAGCACCTCCATCTTAGCATCCTCTAGGGGCATAACCTGCAAGGTCTCCATCATCCATATAATGTAAAACTCCCTCATGCAGGCATCAACCTACAAAGTAAAACTAAATCAAACATCAATAAAGAAAAATTAAAACCAATAAATAATAATGTACATGAGAAATAAGTCAAAAATATTTAGCATCACATCTTAGGATTGTTATACAATAGCACTATATACAAGATAGTTGCATTGGACAATAACATCACCCCCTAAACACTATTACTAGGTCCTGGATAATAGCACCCAGAATTAGACACTAGCACCATTTTATGTTGAACATGCCCTAAACTAGTTCATTCTTAGTAAAAATAATAAATAAGATAGCATAAATAATAAAAAAGGGAAATAGTTTGGATTCTTTACTAGGCAAACCTCCTCCCCAACCAAAATTCATGCCTCAACCTCCTCATAGCACGTCAAGCTAGCTCCTCATCTCATCATCATGTTTCTCTCACTAAGACACAAATGCTTTCAACTCAAATATTCCAAATGAATCAAATGACCTATTTAAGTCATACTTACCCAATGAAACCTTATTAAGGTTAACCTTGCATGCTAATTTCACTAACTAATGAAAATCCCTTACTATCACCATATCTCAAGAACTATATCTCTAATTTATGAACCATTTCTTGCACATGGGACTTGACATCAATATGTAATACCCCATATTGGATAAACCAATATTTTAGTCATTTTCAAATATAAAAAATAAAAATAATTATATCACTATACTTAACATAATAATCGATAAAACATCTATCCAATTTCATGTTCAATTATCAACTCTATCACAACAAATACACTATTCAAACTCAAAATAACATTACACCTACTAATTAACACTATTGCAACCAATAATTACCACTTTTGGTTACATATCCTCACCATAGTCTCAGTTATCTCACCAAAATGGGGGGGGGGGGGGGGGGGGGGAAATAGGCATAGATTGTTTCAGACATACATAGTTTCATGCAGATATAGACACACATGTTTACATAGGTATTTAGATTTATAAAAAATTAGATATATAGACACACATGTATAGATAGGTACATAATTTTACACATATATTCAAACTTTAAGATATACAAACATATGGGTATACACAATAATTTAGATTCATCAATTTTTAGATATACAGACACACAAGTCTACACACATACACATGTTAATATAGGTATTTAGATTCACAAGTTTTCAAATACACAAATATTTAGATTCATAGGTTTTTAGATATACAAACACACAAGTTCACATAGGTATTTAGATATACATTAAAAACAAATATAAATACATAGATATATAGTTTTGTCTCAGGTATACCCATTTACTCAAATATTTAGATACACTACATTATCCAAATATCAAGATTAGGGGCACCCTACAGAGTACACATCCTTGGTCCCCATTTTCAGATTATTAGGTTAAACTCAGTATCATCACCAATATCATCACTAGGTTTTCACTAGCTTTGGTCATATGACCATCTACAGTAGTTGATGCATAACATTCCACTAGACTTAGTTCACATACTCAAATTGATTCCAAATATTAGAGTGGGCACAAGTGATCCTTATTTCTCCACATATTCAGTTTACATACTCAAATTTAGTCTAGATATTAGAGTGGGTTCAAGTGAGCTTTGTTTCTCCACACTTTTAGTTTACATACTTAGATTTAGTATAGGGTAATCCACACCATGTGTCTCCCCTTCATATATTTCACTCCATTTCTTGATCCACTTCTCTATCCAAGAAATGGGCCAAATCTAGATTACATTCACATAGGTAAGTATAGGTACATGTTCCTATTTTTATTTTACTCTAGTACCTTCATTTAATTACATTACTAGAATAAAAGGGGGGGGGGTGTAAACACCCTAATTTCATCAAGCAACCACAAGTACTATGTCTTTTGTTGCTCTTTCACATGGTCTTAGTGATGATTATAACCATTTTTTTCATGGTCATTTTGATTATTTTGGTATTTATTATGTCCTATTTTTCCTTATTTATGACATTCCCAATATTCATAAGTCACCTTTTCCTAGTCATAGGGGCCCCTAGCTTGTTATGCCTAATTTTAGCTTTGTTTTAGGCCTTACGACACTAGCACCACTTTTAGGATAGTAGTGCCCAATGGTGCTAGTGTCCACTTATGTATCTATTATTTGAAGGACCATTTCTCTCATGTTTAAGTCCCCTTCATGACCCTTCTCTTATTTTTTATCTCTCTTTTACAACTTCTTAGC
This sequence comes from Torreya grandis, assembly GCA_037957365.1. NCBI lineage: Eukaryota > Viridiplantae > Streptophyta > Pinopsida > Cupressales > Taxaceae > Torreya > Torreya grandis. Next base: position 1,962,789 of record JARHVA010001293.1, read on the forward strand.
CAATGAATAAGGTATTACATTGAAAACAAATATCCTTCTATATAAATACCTCACAAGGCATTTTACATATATCACTTATTATTTTAGCACTTATTTACATAAAATTAATCAATAGTACAACTCAATGCTATGCATACTATTAAGTATTCACACCTAGACATTACATGCTTGATCAAATAAGGGCCTACACAAAAATCATTCTAGCATTCTGTGCAAGTTGATAGTGCATGTTCCCTAAGGGAGAAATACATGTGATTTTAAACCCTTAGCATTGGGGTTAATGTAGGAAGTAGTTAGGATAATATGGGTTCTTCTTTATGAGATCATAACATCCCACAACCTAGTTTTTCCTTTCCTTTTCACATTTGATCCATTTATTATTTCATGTGTGTAGGTATTAATTAGATTTTTGGAGGAGATTTAGTTAAAATAGTGACATAAATGAGCCCCTAAATGACACAAAACCACCTACAGAACCTCCATAACCTCTCACAACTTCCCTAAAAATTTTAGACAGTCTCTATAGGAAGGACATTAGCACCAAAATTAGACACTAACACCACATGGTACTACTGTCTTGATATGGGTGTTATTTTTATAAGCCATATTTTAACAAACAATCAAAAGAAGAAAGATTCCTACATGTTTTCTCAATCATTTCTAATATCTTGATCCGCATAAAAATATGTTTATCTCTAGATAAGTGCCTTTTATTCTCTTACTTGTTATTGTTGACGCTGGAAAGTGCACCCAGCGGTAGGAACACGGATTCCTGCCCTCTCCCCGCAACATGAAAACCCCTCTCTTGCCTGTGGGACGGCGAAGCAGGAGAGGGGAGTCTCTAGATATGGGCTAGTTCCCTCTGATGTATCTTGTTTGTTCCAGGCAGTGCAAAAAATATAGGTATATAAGTATATACTGGGGGGGATGAAAAGGGAGAGAGAAAAGCATGAAAACAAACAGCCTACTCTAAAATAGGTGATACACCAAAAACAGATGACCTTCCCACATCCACTCTCAGGATCAGGGAAAAACATACATACACTCAGATCTGGCAAAAAAGACCAGGTCTCTGGGATGACAGGGAGGTTCTTATGGAAAGCACAAGAAATAGGGACTCACCAAGGTGCTGAGAAATACCACTGTAAGTGACCTCACCTGTTTTATACCTCCAAAATAGAACTCTACTCTTGGCAGCAGCAGACAGTGGCACTTCGTAGATCACAGGTTTGCTGGTGTTGAACTTGTGAGATCATCAAGAGACAATGACTGGACACAGATTAACATTCAATGCATACACTGATAGATCCATTCAAATGGAGGTAAAAATTGACTTTTATTGATTCAGGTGGAAAATTTGTAGAGCAGTGCTCTTTACAAAAGTGGGGAAGATCCTGATAAAATGACTAAGTCCTTGTATTTATAGTAGAAGAGCCAAGAGAAGTTTCATTAGAAAGCATGAAAAACACTATTGATGACATCACAAGTCTGCCAAGACCATGCTGGTTGCCTCATTTTGCGTGCTAGTCTTCTCCTCTGGTGGCTGGGCGGGTTTTTTCTTGTGCACTGCAGGTGAATTTTGCCGCCCTTGTAGTGGGCGGTGATTTTGCCACCATTTGCATGGATTTCATGTAAGATTATCTGCTGACGTCAGCTGATAAGCTGCCGACAGCAGTAATCTTGCTGACGTCAGTCTAAGTAAGCTGCCGACGTCGGCAGAATTGTGCTCTGTGTGGCAATTTCTCCTTCCCCGCCATGGGGGTGGGGTTTTCCATTTCACCACCTTAGGGCAGGGTTTTAAAATTCGCTGCCATGGGCGGGCTTTTTCATTTTACCACCTTAGGGCGGGGTTTTCTGATTCGCCGCCATGGGTGGGCTTTTTCAACTTTTGCGCCTGCCGTTGTGCTGCCGACGTCAGCTGTTCTACCGATGTCAGTCTCTGTAAGGTGCTGATGATGGCAGTATTGCCAACGTCAGCCGACGTCTTTCCTTTTCTTTGTGTTGTGGGCGGTGAATTTGCCACCCTCTACATGTTTGTAAGTGGGCTCATTTTACCCGCCCTTGTAGTGGGTGGCAATTTTGCCACCCTCTGCATTTTTCTGCCCTCTTTTTTGCCTAACTGTCGAACACTCCATTTTCTCTCTTCTTCTCTCCTTGTGTGAACGTTCGGAGATTCAGTCTTTCACCACCGTGAACGCCAATGAACTAGGCCGATGAACCAATGCTCTGAAATAGAAACTGTCGAAACCTAAAAGTGGACCTTGCAGCCTAAAATGACTGGCCATGTGAAGCAGGTGTAGGAAGTGACCGGGATTTTGCCTGAGGGGCAAAATTGGGTCAACAAATTGGTGACTCACGGGGGAAGCGTGCCTGCTATGCTTAGAACCCAGTTGCCTCGCATATCCATTGGGTGCGGAGTCAGATGGTGACTTTGAAGTGAGTTCACAACAGCTTTGATAATCCCAGAATCAAAATACATAGAATTTACCCCCAAACAAAGGGAAATACACAAAGCTAAAAAACAACTACCTGTGCAAACTACACTTAGGGAAAATAGGGAAATAATTGAAAGCAAACTATTATATACAACTAGCCAGGAATGCTCGTATCCATCCTAGATCAAAAGGAAAATTTCTCAAGTCCCCTTCCTGGCGAAGGGACTTATCATGACAAGCAAGTAGCTAAAAGAAAATGAGATTTGGTGACTTGCTCTTCCTACCTATCACCTGAGTTGGCTGGAAACTGAGGGGATCAAAATCGAACATGCCTCCAATATATACGTACTCTGATTGTTCTGAGAGGCCTGTTGGATGCTGGTCCTTGAAATTGGTGCTCTCCACCAAGAAATCAATGGCTGGCAGCTCATCACCGTAAGCCTTCTGATCTGCACAATTCTTCTGCAATGTATCATGGTCTGATTTGTTTCCCTCTGCTTCACTGAAAACTCTGTCAGACTCATCCTCTGCTTCTTTGTGGCCTTCTTGAAGAAAGTTGACTATGATGATGTCTAAAAGGGGCTCACAAAATGATTGTTCATCCCACAAGACTTCAATTTCTTGTTTAAATCTCATTTCTTCAAGGCATTCCTCCAAAAAGACAGACTTTTCCTTTTCCTCTTTGCTAATCAGGCTCTCTAGATTTTCAAAAATATTCTCCTGATCTTCCTCTTTCTCAGGTTCTTCCATGTAGTCATCCTCATCAATACAGCAAGAAAGTTCATCAAACTGAGGGGAGGAGAGCTTACCATGCATTTGTTCCTCTTCAAATTGCCGGAACATCTACATATACGCAAGACCTGCATCTTCTCCACTGTTGATAAGGTCTTCACAAGGAGCATCAATGATGATTTCTTCTTCGTTGTCGCTCATGACAATCTCCTGAAGGACTGCATATTGGATCTTTTGTTCCTCACTTGCCTCTTGCAAATCAGGTTCTTCTTCGAGAAGGGACAAAGTGGAGAAAACATGTGAGAGAGGGGGCAGCCCTTGAGCTAGAATCTAATGATTCTCCTCCCTCCACTTGATCAACACTTCATCAATATCAGGAACGGCCTGATAACTCTCTTGGAAATGTGTAAGTGGGGTGTGTTCAGGCATGGAATGTGTTGTTTGGTCTGAACCATCCACCACACATTGGCTGAGGGAATTCTCTCTGAATTCCAAATCTGCTATTCTCTTACCTAGATCTTCTTGGAAAAGCTTTTCTTGGAGGCTGCCAGTATCGTCATAGGCGGGCACATCTTCAGCTTCTTCAAGGTTTTGAGAAAAACCTTGCTTTTCTTCTTTTTCTTTGCTGCCCCATGATTCCACTGTATTCCCCCAATTCAGGATCCCTGAATTTGAATCTTGCTCCTGTGAACAGGCAGCAACTTTGTTTTCCACAAGGACCTGAGGCTCTTCTGCAAGGTCTGAAAAAATTAACTCCCTTTCAAGGAGTAGCTTCATCCTAGCCTCTAAGTCTTCAATTTGTCTGGCTAGGTTTTCCTGGAAGAGTCTTTCTTGGAGGTGGCTAGCATGATCCTCTTCAAAGCTCTGAGCTGGGCCTTGGCATTCCTTCCTCCAACTTGGAATTTGCACATCATGCTAGAAAACTTGGGGAGGCTAAGGAATGCAAGGAAAACACTGTTGGTGCGTTGGAGGAGCCTCTAGAAGAGGGACGTGCTGGCTAGTGGTATTTTTCTCAACGGAAGATTCCTGATCTGAGGAGTTGAAAAGATTGATCTCCATGGGAGGTTGCTCTGATGCCCTCTGGTGTTGGAAGGCCAGGCGCACGGGATTGGGAGGAGCAGTGTTTGATGAGTTAGAGTGAGCCAGTGCAATTTGATAAAATGGGTTTGGTGCAAAAGAGGGGGTTTTCTTTAGGTTAGGAGGGGGTACGTAAGGCTGGCTACCTTGAATAGATGGATTTCTCCATTTTGTCGCCTCTTCCTTCATGGATTGCAAGGTTTGTGCTTGTCTAGACAAGCACTCCTCTTTATACATCAGCTCATACTGATACTTGTGCTGCTCTTCCAGCCTGTTGATTTCTATTGTCTGCCTCTCAAAATCCAACGCCACCTCTCTTATAGTTGCAGGGCAACTAGGAGAGCTACTTGAGGGGATTCCATAAATATTTTGAGTCTGATCGATATTATATGAAGGAGAACAAAATCCATTATTTTTTGCAAAAGAATTATACATACAAGAAGTGATGATTTTTTTTTTATGGCACCAGGCTGCTTAACCAGCGGATTTAACTCAGAGTCGCCAGATGCTGAAGAAACTGATTTGTTGTAACAAGACCAGCATCAGTCCTGAAACCTTACTGCATTAGAAAACTTGTTAAAACAAAAGTCCCACCAGGCGTGCCAAAACTGTTGACGCTGGAAAGTGCACCCAGCAGCAGGAACACGGATTCCTACCCTCTCCCTGCAACATGGAAACCCCTCTCTCGCCTGTGGGATGGCGAAGCAGGAGAGGGGAGTCTCTAGATATGGGCTAGTTCCCTCTGATGTATCTTGTTTGTTCCAGGCAGTGCAAAAAATATAGGTATATAAGTATATACTGGGGGGGATGAAAAGGGAGAGAGAAAAGCATGAAAACAAATAGCCTACTCTAAAAGAGGTGATACACCAAAAACAGATGACCTTCCCACATCCACTCTCAGGATCAAGAAAAAACATACATACACTCAGATCTGGCAGAAAAGACCAGGTCTCTGGGATGACAGGGAGGTTCTTATGGAAAGCACAAGAAATAGGGACTCACCAAGGTGCTGAGAAATACACACTGTAAGTGACCTCACCTGTTTTATACCTCCAAAATAGAACTCTACTCCTGGCAACAGCAGACAGTGGCACTTCGTAGATCACAGGTTTGCTGGTGTTGAACCTGTGAGAGCATTAAGAGACAATGACTGGACACAGATTAACATTCAATGCATACACTGATAGATCCATCCAAATGGAGGTAAAAACTGTCTTTTATTGATTCAGGTGGAAAATTTGCAGAGCAGTGCTCTTTACAAAAGTGGGGAAGATCCTGATAAAATGACTAAGTCCTTGTATTTATAGCAGAAGAGCCAAGAGAAGTTTCATCAGAAAGCATGAAAAACACTATTGATGACATCACAAGTCTGCCAAGACCATGCTGGTTGCCTCGTTTTGCATGCTAGTCTTCTCCTCCGGTGGCTGGGCAAGTTTTTTCTTGTGCACTGTAGGTGAATTTTGCCGCCCTTATAGTGGGCGGCAATTTTGCCACCATTTGCATGGATTTCATGTAAGATTATCTACCGACATCGACTGATAAGCTACCGATGATGATAATCTTGCTGACGTCAGTCTAAGTAAGCTACCGACGTCGACAGAATTGTGCTCTGCATGGCAATTTCTCCTTCCCCGCCATGGGGGCAGGGTTTTCCATTTCACCACCTTAGGGTAGGGTTTTACAATTCACCGCCATGGGCGGGCTTTTTCATTTTACCGCATTAGGGTGGGGTTTTTTGATTCACCGCCATGGGCGGGATTTTTCAACTTTTGCGCCTGCCATTGTGCTGTCGACGTCAGCTGTTCTGCCGACGTCGGTCTCTGTAAGATGCCAACGACGGCAGTATTGCCAATGTTGGCCGACGTCTTTCCTTTTCTTTGTGTTGTGGGCGGCGAATTTTCCGCCCTCTGCATGTTTGTAAGTGGGCTCATTTTACCTGCCCTTGTAGTGGGTGGCAATTTTGTTGCCCTCTGCATTTTTCTGCCCTCTTTTTTGCCTAACTATCGAACACTCCATTTTCTCTCTTCTTCTCTCCTTGCGTGAATGTTCAGAGATTCTGTCTTTTGCCACCGTGAATGCCAACGAACTAGGCTGATGAACCAATGCTCTGAAACAAAAACTGTCGAAACCTGAAAGTGGACCTTGCAGCCTGAAATGACTGGCCATGCGAAGCAGGTGTAGGAGGTGACCGGGATTTTGCCTGAGGGGCAAAATTGGGTCAACAGTTATTTTGGGAAAATTCTACTAAATTAATAATTTCTAGTTTTATCCCAAATTAGAAACATACTCATCTCTTTAACTACATAAAATTTACTTAAGTAAAACCTCTAAAAGGTTAAAACATGGATCAAGTGAAAATGCATACACCATAACACTCCTCCACTCACTTGGTTATACTACGAAAGATTTATATTATAATTGTAGAGTTTTCAAAGCATTTGATGGTCATACATAGGATACTCTTTCACATATAATACTACCTTTACAAGTGGGACCTCTCATAGTGCCTACCCCATTCTTAGTTCTACCAAACACAGGGATATTTGATATACTATTAGGATGACCTTGGATGCAAAATATTAGAACAGTAACCTCTACAGTGTAAAAATGTCTCAAATATATTCATGATAATCAAGTGGTAAAAATTTTAGGAATATAATATGAATATCTATTGGTACCAATGGTATTTAATCCTCTTTTAGAACAATTGATTTGTATATATATTGAGAAGCATGGTAATGAAATAGTCTAAAAATTATTCAAGATAATGATATGTGTGTGTGTGTGTGTGTGTGTGTGTGTGTGTGTGTGTGTGTGTGTGTGTGTGTGTGTGTGTGTATACATATATATACATATATATACATACATACATACATATATATATATATATATACATATATATATATATATATATATACATATATACATATATATGTATATATATATATGTATGTATATATATATATGTATGTATATATATATGTATGTATATATATACATATACATATATATACATATATATATATATATATATACATATATATATATATATATACATATATATATATATATATATATACATATATATATATATATATATTTAAAATCATAGTTCAAATATTCAAGATCATATTACAAATCATTTTCTTCATCTATTTATGAACAAGATCTAGTTACACATGAGTATATTACATAATAAATTTCTTCATCTATTTATAAGCATGATACGATTACACATGAACATAATTAGTTAGTTCCAAAGAGCATGATAAATTATTCTAAGTATAAAGGGGCACATAAAAAGAGGTATTTATCCCCTAAAGAACCATAAGCTATTTAGAGTACTTCATAATAGGTACATGTGGTTACATCTTCTCTTATTATATATAAGGATATAGGTTCACATGGATATATGAGTAATGAGATTTCTATATTACAATATATTAGTCATATTCAAATTCACAAGCATCTACATTTGGAACTTCCTCTTCATAGTAAATTACTCCTTTATATCATGCCATGGGTTATGCATACATGCCTCTCATTATAGATACATTTCATTAGCTACTTGCATTTTCATTTTTACATAACTTATTTAATTTTACTTGCTGCTTATTTTATCCTTATTTAATATTTCATATATCCCATGGATTTATTTTCACTTTGGGCACTTTCCCTCTTAATTTTCAATCTTATTTGAGCAATCCAAAATAACTATATTATAGTGCTTTAAATCACATTATTTATATGATCTCACTTACTTACTATAGCTTCTATCGCACTTACATGATCACATATTTCTACCTTTGCACACTACATGATCACATAGCCCCTTACCCTTTTAGGTGTATGTATATTTATAAGCCAGGGAATGTGTACACTAACTGCTCACATCCATGAAAATTCCATGTGGAAAAGGATCATGGTTTATTTTTGGTTAGTGATTATCCTACAAGATTTTTATGAATATATTCTATTTTTGACTAGGATCAAGTACATAAAATATTTAACAATAGAATATAGGTTGACATACTTGGATGCCAAGTATAGACTTCATGGTTATAAAAATATAGTTTTTAAGATTATATATTCCTATGGTTTGTGGTATAATGGGTTAGATAGTGTTAGATAGTGCTAGATAGTATTGGGTAATATTGTATTTGGGCCTTTTGAGTAAATCTTAGGATCTTTGGAATGAAAACATAATGAGTTTTTCATGATATGAATATTGTAAGCTGATTTAGTATTTGATAGTTAATATAATAGATATATGCTTATTATTTGAGACATATCTTTTGGGTAATGATATGTGTTACAATAATATCTCTTATGAAATGGGTTTTATCTTTTAATTGATATTATTGACCCATTATGAATTTGATTAATATTGCATAAGAACCTCATGAATTGATAATCTTCAGTTGTAGCCATCTTTAAACTACTTTCATCTATTTTAAATTTTATTATATTAATGAGTATCAAAAAGGTATTTTATCTACAAGTTTGATAACTATGTCATCATATCTAAGTTTTAACAATAAATATCTATTAATGTATATAGCCATAGGATTACTCAAGATTGTATAAACATATTCTATCCTACGATATAATTTGAATACTGAGTAATGATTTTCCTTTCCCACAAGCTCCTCCTAAAATTGTAGGAGTTATCCCTATAATTAGCATGTTTTGGTGTACCCAAGAACCTCTACTAAAAATGGTGTAGTGAGTGTGAAACTCACTATTGAGGATAGGCTAAGGTGGTTTCCTAGTCAAAGAGACATGAAATGCTAGCTACATCAAAAAATAGCCAATTTTGCTTAAAAATAATCTTAGAGAATAGGGTGATCTAAATAATAGATTGTGTAGGAATATATTTATGGTGAAATTTATGATATATTTTAGTATGAATTACCTATATTACTAGCTAATCGGTTGGCTCATCTAGAACATCATTGTTTTAGATCTCATGTGGCTATTGACATTACATGGTCTGAGGAAAAGATTGAATATCATTAGGCCTTAGACACCAACTGAACCTATGTGATAGATCATTGGTTGGATTTGAACATTGATAAGTATATCACATAGTTTGAAGTACAAGGTTACATAGCATTTAAAGTGGAAAATGATTTGTTTAAGAGAGGGATAAGAGGAAAATTCTTACATTGACTTCCTATGTTCATTAAGATGTTGGCTATGCACAAATAAATGGTATCTATTCATTTCCATATGGAGTAGTCACTTTGGGTATCATGGGGGTGTGTACAAGATAAGGTAGAATGAATAAAATATGAAAAGATAGAGCTTGAACCTGAGTGTAACATGGAGAATCCAAAGGAAAAGGACTAGAAAAAGACTTTGGAGTTAAATAGAGAGTTATGACAACAAAGGATATGGAATAAATAGAGTGCATTTTAAGAAGATGTAAATAGGAATAAGAGTAGTAGTATTGATGATTTGGATGAAAGAAGATGATAAGGATAAGTTTGTAGTAAAGAGAGATAGAGTAAGGAGCCTGGGCAAAGTAAATATAGAGCATGAAGAAGTGATGAGGATTTAACATGGATGAAAGAAAAAGTTAGTAGCATAGAAGTAGAATAGATGGGTAAAGGTTCAAAACTTCCAAGAAGGTTATTCCAAAAATAAAATTAAGGATTACCTTATAGTCATAGACATAATATAGGTTCAAGTTTTAAGAGATACATCTTTCAAGGTATGTATCATTTCCCAAGGGAACACACATCCCTGAGTTTTTTTTAAATCATAGTAATTCCTATACAACTTTAGATAATGAAACTTGGCAAGAACCAATTCCATAATAAGTTCATAAAAAAATCCAAGAAGTACAAAAGGCTACATATCATAAAGTTGTGCAGAGTTTCTCAGACCAATAGAAGAAGAACATAATAACATTGATTCCTATAGAGATAGATCCTCTAATTCTTGTGTAGGCTAATAATTTCATTACAAAACTTAAAATATTATAAGAATAAGAATAAGAAGGATACAATAGAGATATATCTAAAACTACCACATCCACAGAACTAGAGGAGACATCACAACCACCACTAGATTAAGAGGCACTTCAAACTACGTATAAGTCCCCAAAACTACAACCATACCTGACACCAATTATAAAAAAATAAATTATGATACATTTAGGAAAACCCACTATGGTATCTCAATTGGGAGCACTGACCCACCTCACTGGGTCTATAGACTTGGAGTAGTACCTACTCACCTACACTATGAAATGACAAGCTAAAGTAATCACTAATGAAGTATTAATGAAGTGTGAATTGATTAAATCATTGGATAGTAGAGAATTATAATTTATATTATGCAAAGGTGTTGACTAATTTACATTACAAGAAGTCAAAATAATTTTGATCATAGAATTTAAAGTCCATAAATACTCTAGTCAGACCATACAAGATCTCAAAGAAATCAGGCAAGGAGCCGAAGAGACTAGTTTTGAATATGATCATATATTTTTAGATGTAATGAATAAAGTTGAGTTTTTTATGGTAGACAAGGATAAGGCCACTTGGTTCATAGAGGGACTATGACTAAGGATAAGCTTTGTTATTGTGTAAACCTAATTTGTGAATAAAGTAGGAGATATAATATCTTCATTCTGAGTGGAGCAAATTGAATATTATGGGGGATATTTGGCTCCTAGTTCACATATAGAGAACACCTTATAAATACTCATAAAAATTTAGAACAATAACAATAACCAATGTGAATACTTCTATCATATCTTTGGTATATGGAGTGTGGTAAATAAGGGCACCATAGGAATGAGTGACCAAGAAGAAAAATTGAGTTCCATGATATATGTCATATAGTACAACATGTGACATCTCAATGTCATTTTCTATAATAATATGTAAGGAACCCACAAATGTTTACTAAAAATTCTATAAATCCCATAACCATGATGAAAAGAACTATTGGGCACTACAAGAACTAAGAGAAGATGTTACCAAAAATGTCTTTGCATTAGCTATGCATAAATCTAATACAATAATGTAGGATATCATCACACCTGAAGTGAATATGTTGTCACTAATCTAGATGTTGTACCTTAGGTATTAATAGTACAATTTTACCAACCTACATATGTACCTAGTTGGAATCCACCTATTCAAAACTGGATAGCCCTTACATAGACATGGAATTCATGGAATTCTATGATCCCATATCCAATGTAGTCTAATTGGGCCCCATAACCAACTCAGGTTCAATATGGTGGATATGGGGGAAAGAAAGAAATATAAGGGTGGAACACTCAATAGAATTCTACAAACTATGGACCAAAATAGTTTGGTAATAGGGGTTTTTAACCAAATAGAGGAGGATACCATAAATGAACAAGGGGAAGTTAACAAGGAGAACTGTAAGGACGTAAAGGAAATGGACCTCGACCCCTAATTAAATGCTATCTATATAGTGAATTCAACCACATACAAAGTAATTTCCCTATGAATCTAGAACATCAATATTACTACACCTATTTTATGGTTTTTAAATAACATGATACAGAGGACTATCCAGTGTTGGAAAAGAAATGTGAAAAAAAGGCTATAAAAAATGTAAATATGGTAACTACATAGCCTTAAGAGGGTGAATTATTATAAGTTTTCACTCATTGATAACATTTATAACAAAGATTACCCCCTTTTTAATTGCCATAGGACCATGAAATTAAGAAAACACAACCAAACAAGTATCCAAATCCTACCACAAAGAAAGGGTTGATGCATGAAGTACTGTAGATTATAAAAATGATTCATCAACAAGAGACCACTGAAGATGATGTTGCAGCCATAGATGCACAAATGTATGGGCAGATAGTGTGCATCATTCAATAAGATGGTGTTATCACCACATTAACAAAATTGGTGAAGCTCTTTAGTATAATACATAATGAGGACATCTCATAGAACATCACCAATTTACTCCATAATCTGATAGAGTGTGCATAGAAGGGCCAACAATGAGCGGATCAGATGATATGGTATGGAAAAACCAAAAAGTTATGTGATGTTTATTCAACAATAGACATTGAAATAATAGGGTATGAGGTACTCAATAGAGTGTTTAATTTTGGCAGCATTGTTAATATGATCCCTCGGTCAACATGGGTTGCTATTGGCTGACCTGCACTAAGTTACAACCTAGTTACACTGAGTCTTGCATATTATGGTAATGTTGAACCAATCAATATATTAAAGGTCATGGATATCAAAGTCATATAATTAAGCTTGCATGGTGAATTTGAAGTCATAGATATGAAGATGGATGAGAAGTATTATCTTGCATTCATTAGAAAAAAAATAGGCTTATAATGGTCAGATGACCATCAATATAATAAGGAACCAATTGGAAGCTCATCAAAGAAATAATATTATAGTTATTCCTTTAAATAAGGATGGATAAAAATCATACTATATTTTTAGAGATTTGTATTCTCCCTATGTCTATGCTGAGAACAGTTGGATGAAGGTGAATGTTAAAGATAAATGATATGCCTCAAGAGCCATTAAATGTGACTTCCTCTATAATTACATAAGCCTACCTAGGGTACCATTGCATTTAAATGAGTTACCTCTCAAGTATATGTTACCACATGTAGATATTCCACCATTAATGGTAGATGATGTACATTTTATGTCCATAAAGTCACCAACTCAATCGGACATAGATTTTTAATATTAGGTTGGTCAAACAAATCAAGATTACATAAGAACCAATGAGAGAAGGTGTTCTACCTTGAGATAGGGCTTCTTTAGTAAGTGTATATTTTGACAATCACATTCTCAATTGGATAAAGGGTGACCATGAGGTATGACCTCTATGCATTGTTTTTTCAATGTAATGCCAAATACCATACTAATTTGCCACTGAGGATGTTGGTTAATTTATTTTATGATTCCAACAATATGTGCCTAACATCAACTAGAGATTTAGTACTTTATAACATACATTAAAGGTGATTGAATTGAAATGGTAATTTGTACATAAAGAGGAAAAATGCAAAGGGATGAAGCCTACAAAATCCTTCTATATTAGTTCCAGTTATTAGGAGTAAGGAAGGACTAGCCAATACTTCATGAAGGAGAATGCCTTGAGCTTCATATTTATCGATGTGTTGAGGTATAGATTGCATAGGTTATCACTCTAAATTATTGGGTACATATAATCCATTACACTTTGGGTACCCTTCCTACTACTTGTTACACCCACTAGGAGCATAGAAGGGAGACATGACATTGAGCATAGGTTCAAAACAATTTCATTCATACCTTTATTTTTTAAGATGAAAACCCTCCAACACACAAGGCATTACAGAATCTAAAGGTTTTTATTCCATATGAGAATTGAAGACTTAGATGGATTAACTGATTCATCATATTCTCATAATGTAGCCTATAATTTGAATAAAGTTCTACAGTCTTATAAATTAGAAAAGGACAAAGCAAAGGTCTTTATTCAACCATGTCATAGAATACAATATGAAGATGAGTGGATAATAAATTTAGCCTAGGAGGATGATATGGATCTCATATAAATTTTCAAACTAGAACTATAAATTGAGACACTTCTAGATCCAATCACATAATCATTTGAAGAAGAAAGGCTGTGACATCTTAACATTATAAAATGGGAAGCTGAATGTCTATTGCACAATTCCATTCCTATAAAAAAATTCAATATTTACCATTAACCCTTGATGGAGCACATTAAGAACATTGGGACTGAGGACATTCAAAAATTGGCACATATTGGTGATAATTGGTCAGAAGAAGACATACTTGAAGTATTATAGCTTCTACAAGATTATCATGATGTCTTCTCGACCAAGTTTACTAAATTTAAGGGTGTGGACCCATCTCTAGGGGAGATGCACATTGAATTGAAGGAGTGTGCATGATCGATTAAGAAAATACCATACTACTTGAATGCAAAAACATGAAGCTAAAATTCAAAACTAAACTAGACTACGTGCAGGAGGCTAGAATTATTTTTCTTATAGAGAAATCTAACTAGGTGAATCCTAGAGATAAAGTTTTGGAAGTAGTCACAGGCCACAAGGTGTATTCATTTACTAATAGTTTCAATAGGTACCATCTAATTCAAATCATAGAATAAGATAGATCTAAGTTGACCTTTGAAACATTATGGGGTTATTTTTTATATAAGGTAAGGTTTTTTGGACTAAAAAATACACCTATTGTTTTCTCAAGGGCTATTGTACCTATGTTTAAGGATTTCATCCATGGTTTCTTAAAATTCTATTTGGATGTTTGGATAGTCTTTTAATTATTTTAGAATCACTTATTCAAACTAATATTGATGTTAAAGAGATGTAAAACATTTGAATAGTGCTTAATTTAAAAAAATGTTTGTTTTCTACACCCTTTAGGGTTTTGTTAGGTCATGTAATTTAAAGCAAAGGTATCTTGGTAGATCTAACCAAGATTTTAGTAATTATGGGAATTCCACCACCCACAAGTGCGATAGAGGTGTGATATTTCTTTGGATATACAGACTACTATAAAAAGTCTATTAAGGGGTATGTTATGATATTTACCCATTTAGAAAAATTATTAATGAAGGATACATAGTTCATCTGAATAGATGAATTATAGGAGGCATTCATCAATTTAAATTAGAGGTTGGTAACTATACTAATATTGATTTTTATGGATTGAAGTCCTTCCATGTACATGTGGATGCATCAGGGATCATAGTTGGTGTTGTGTTGGAACAACTAGAAGAGGGTGGTTTAGATCACCCCATTCATTTTTCCAATTGAAAGCTATCTATGGCTAATAATAATTAGACTACCACTAAGCACAAAGCCATTGAGATAGCATTCATACTATATAAATTTTTCCATTACTTACTAGTTACACCATTTGAGTTGTTCACCGATCATCAAGCCCTACATTACCTAGTAATTAAACCTTTGCTGGGAGGTTTGATATCTGATGGTTAATGCTTTTTCAGATGTTTCAATTTTATATTAATGTCAAACTTGGTTGAGATAATTTTGGACTAGACTATATGATTCAGCTTTAAAATGGTGAAGATCCAAAAGAAATTCCTGATGGATCACCTGATGTACATTTATTTTGGGTGTCTATGATTCTTGAGTAATTAGAAGAGACCACACTATTTCTAGAATAAGGGACATCTCTAGAACACTACACAGAGAGAGAAAATAATAAATTTATTACTAAGGCCCTTCTTTTTAGTATCATTGGAGAATTCTCGTACTATCTAGGTAAGGATTAAGTATTATGCAGAGTTGCACTTGAGCATGAATGACATTAAGTACTTCAAGAAGCACATCAAGGCATCATTAGAGGTCACTTAGTTGGGGATGATACAATAAGAAAAGTTTTTTATTGGACTTATTTATTTCAAGATGTGCACCAAATGACATAGTAGTGTGATGTCTGTCAAAATATGGGAAAGCCAAACCTTTGGGCTAAAATGCCACTCTAGCCATTGCATAGCAGACCTTTAAAGAATGGGAGATTGATTTTTTAAAACCTGTCAATATACCAAGATAAAATAGTCATTCATGCTATATAATCTCTATGACTAACTATTTTACCATGTGGGTTGAAGCTGTTGTGACAAATAGCAACAGTGCAAAAGATACAACAAAGTTCTTATATGAGAATATAATTACCAATTTTGGGTGTCTAATCAAGTTGTTAAGTAATAGAGGTACATAATTTATAAATAAAACCTTATGAAAACTTACTATTGAATTCCTCATATTGTATCATAAAATTATATCCTATCACCCTCAAGTGAATGGTCAAATAGAGGCTGTAAACAAAGTCTTTGGTAAGATGCTTATAAAAGTCTGTAATGTTCAGCGTGATGACTGGGAGGATAAACTTAATATGGTCGTGTTGGCATATTGCATGCATTACAAGCATGCCTTAAGTTTTACCCCCTTTCAATTGGTTTTTGGTCTAGAATTAGTAATGCCCTTAGAGTATGTTGTACCTAGATACGGATTGAAATCATTATGCATACGAGAGACTAGGAATATTTACATAATAGTCTATTATACCTAAAAAAAATGGATGAAGTTTAATATAGAGTAGTCTATATGAAATAGGTAAATAAGCATCGATAGAAATCTTAGAATAATAAGAATATGTGCACTAAATAATTTTAGATAAATTAGCCTATCATGTTGTATGATAGCTAGTTTTGAGCTTTTCCAAGAAAATTAAACATCCATTGGAAGGGATAGTATATTATTCATGTATTAATACAACCAAAAATGGTGGTCATATAGGGTTTACAAGGTACCATTTTTCCTAAAAATGTGAATGGTAGTAGGCTCAAACCCTACTACCACTAAGTTATGTAACTAAGAAAGAACAAGTGCTCATTTTCACCAGTTTAGCATTGGATTCATTTTTTATGCTATATGGATTGGGTTTGGTTTTTGTTATGTTTTATGTGTAAGTTCAGAAGTTCATGTAAATAAATTGGCTCTGGTAACCCTCAAGTGGGAGGCATTGTGCATAAGTGGGAGGAAAGCATCTATACCATAATTAAAATGGGCAATAAGGAAAGATGATTAAGTTTGGGAAAGTTAAGTATGACAAAAAAAATTATGATGGCTAACGGTTGATAGATGGGTGTTAATACCTATGCATGTGAGATAGTTATTATAGACTCTAAATCATTATCATGATCCATGTCAAGAAAGGGAATAATAAATTCATAGATTTAGTGGGTCACATCACTCCACCTAACCACCACAAAAATGTGCCACATCATAAAAGTGTGCCAGCTAATCAATTAAAATATTTGGTTACTAATGCTTTTTTCAAATAAAGATCCAAAGACAATTTTGGTGCATTTAAATATAAATAATAGCAATGGGCACATGATATATCTATATATATCCCTTGTTTCTAGTTGAATCATCATTTCATACTTATCTATTTTCAAACAATTTGGTGAGCCTCCCTCCAAGTTTATCGCACTACTCTATACTCCTATATTCTAACTAGTTTAACCTAAGCATAGAGATATTCATGATGGCCACCACTGCACTACCTCAATTCATTAAAAGTATCTTCACTTCATAATTAGAAGACATTAAGGTTGGCACAAACATGTGCCAAGAAAATGTTTCAGATCCTGAGGTGTATCCTTCTCTCAAATGTACTAAAGAAAGACTATTTGTTCCTAAAGTAACCCTGGAGGCATAACCTTTGGAAATTGCACCACCACATAGGTTCCACAACATCAATGTGGAGAGTTTAATTTGTTTTCTTACATTCAACCAACTCAATGAAATCATGGAACTTTTGCTAAGAATTTATAACAATGGGAAAAAAAATTATCTACAAATATCACTATATATGTGAATGAGGCTACAATAACATGGTCCATAGGCATGATATCACATGGACTCTCTACAGTACCTTAAAAATCAAAATATCCTCTAATACTAACATTGATTAAGGAGTCCTATACAAGTGGCAATTGTGACATTTCTTCGGATGATATCCTAGATGAAGCTACCTACATCTTAGTAGAGTGTATTGATACATGGTTTTGGAAAACCATAAAATCCATGAAGGAGGCTACCAAAGGGTCATTGATATTATACACCACATGATCCTACAAGGGAATAATTTAATTGGCCAAAATTTTTGGTGGCTGAGCTAACAATAAATATTGTAAAAGTCATCACATCCATGAAATAAACTTTTCAATATCAATTTATGGTGTTATTTCTTGTATTTACACCATGGAAGTATCTTAAAGGCATTGTCAATCCATATGTAGACTATTGGCCAAACACTATGTTCCATAACCTCATCTAGAAACATAGTGAAAGTAGATACCTTACATCTTAACAACTATTCAGTGCATGGTGGGATGAAATTTTAGAATTGGTGCTCAATAACCCAAGAATCCTAATGCCTCTGATGTATTTTTTGGGTCAACATGTAGTGGTGGTGAAGCTTCCATAGGGAATTTATGTTTGCATTCATGAGATTTTAAAATCTCCATTTTCACCTCTTCCCTTCTTTATTAATATGCATATGGCCCCAAAGTAAGTCACTTAGTAGAAAAATTTCACCGCATGCAAAGTGACCCTTTTGTAGATAATTCCACATGATGTTCCCATTTTGGTAGACACTGCACAAACTTTCTTGACAACATCTGGGACATCAAATCAAAGAAGGTGAAAATATCCTATGATCCATCACTCACCTTATCCCCCATGAAGGAATACTTGAAACCATAAGAATTGGTTGGATGACCCACATGTGCCTTGGATTGTTGCATAATGTGAATGGTATAACTTCCAAACTAACAAACAAGAGGCCTACCAGACTATGTCATAGACATGGCTAGTGATTTATATGAGAGGGAAGAAAAAAAAGCTTTTATTTTAGAAATTAGTGCATACAGTGCAAGTCTACAAGTAGGTGCCCCCACATTTTTGGGTAGAATTTCCCACATATTCGTAGTACATTATTATGGATACTATAGACAAAGAATCTAAACTAAAAAAAATCCAAGTAGATTTATAGTAGAAGGTGTCTTTGATGAGTCTTCTCAACCCCAAAAAAATGACCCTCTTACTAAGACTCCACCCTAGTCACTCCAATGTAGGCATTGTACACTATAAAGATATAAATCAACTGTGGAAGAAGAATGAGAAGTTGCACTCATAGCCCAATAATACACAACATCTCTTATATATTTAAGATGGATTGTGCCATCATTTCCTAAGGACTCCCCTAGATTTGGGCACCAAAAAGGACATGAGTCAAATGAAATAATGCATGTATCCATTACTATTTCCTCTTCATCATATTTTGATGAACCCCTCACTGATACTAAATAGTTGGTGTTGGATACACAAATTCCAAAGGAAAAATAGGTTGCCTGAGAAGAATCATAATGAGGTATTGAATGCAAAACAAGAAAGTGAAGAAGTAGTAGAAGAAAGTGGCCAAAAAAAATGATTTGGAGGCACAATAACCTTAGCAAACTGAGGTGATCCTAAAAGCAATGAATCCACAACCCATAGCTGAATTGTATAAACTAGAGGTTGTGGCAAAATTTTCCCAACCAACTATGTAAACATTTCCTATGTCAATGGATATCTCCATCCCATACACATTAATTACCCATACATAGGCAAAGTAACTAAAGGTCATTGATGCCAAGGAAGCGAACAAGCTAGACATTATTATTGAGTTGGCAAAGAAGTATGATGTTGATGAAGCTAAGCATAAGCTTGATATGAAGGTGGAATCTACACTATCAAAAGCTCCAAATCAATATACTCAAAAGACCTCAATATATGGGGATGTAACACCCATATGATCTACACCTTTCACTCCACCACCTCCACCAAAAATGATAGAGACCACCACTATGCCCATGTTACCTAATGATCACCCCACTCTTATACTATAGGTTGAGGCCACATAGACTGCTCTTCTATAGCCACCATTTTCAACTCCACCTTCCACCTCTCAATCCCTCCCAACCCTCAATCAAGCCTTGCCAAAAATCAATTCTACTGTGACACCTACATTCCAACACTTAACCTTCATGTATGTTATTTTCATTCCCTCCTATCCCACTATATTTTCATTTCCTCTCACTCCATTGTAGTGCCTTTCCACCACAACCTCCAATATTATCTTGGCTATGCCTCAACCCACCACTAAATCATCTCTTGATGTTTCTAAACTTTCATTGGCTAAGTAGCTAGAAGGTTATTCCACTTTTTAGGAGTTCATTGCATAAAATGTTATTTCCTTAAAGAATAGGGTGTCTCAATTATAGTAGGATAACTCTAACCTATAGAGTGTGCTTAGAAACACCATTAATTTTATTTAAGAATCCTACCCTATATTTTAATCTCAAGTTATGGGCCTTGGTTTTATGTTGGATCACATGAAACTTCCAAATCTAGTGGCCCAAATTACATAAGGTTAGGTGAGCATCCAACAAGTCAATCATCTTGAATTATAGGGTCAAACTATCAAGGAGGATTCAAACTAGTTATGTGAACTCTTGGATTTCTATTAAGTTAACCTCACTATTGTGATCAGCTAAGCCATGATTATGACCCATCAGTTGATTGACTATAAATCCAAAGTGGATGTAGTATATAATGGTGTGCTCCTTGAAATCACCATTATAATTTATTATAAATCCATCATACATGATCCCATTATCACTTATGTTGGGTTTGCATCCATCTTTCAAGCATTCATGTTAGCTCAAGACTCATTTATGCATCATTTATAGGCTTGGTAGACTCAGATCCTATGTAATAATTTTTTTAGGGTCCAAGCATAGTGCCATGTTGAGAATCTCACTCATCTACATGTGAACATATCTAGAAAAATGATTATTAATAAAGATTCTCTCTTTTCTACTATGGATGGTGATATTTCACAATTTTTTACACTCAAATTCCTTTATGGGATCTCATATGTAGCATTTAGGAGTATTTGATTGATTGGAAAAATTATATGATGGACATGACTGAACTTGATAGTACTATCACTCCACTCATTGATGTTTCTACAATTATTCCTCCCAATCAAATCTAGTAATAGCTTTACCAGGCAAAGACTACTACTTTGAGTTTTTTAAAGAGTGTGCCATCCACTTTACAACCACTGACTACATCAATTCCTCTATTGGTGCCTTCTCCATCCACTTAAGTTTTTATTTGTAGCAGGGAATTTTGAATTTTTTCTTGTCATCATTTTTATCTAGTAGGACTACAAGACCCAACATATATAGTCTATTGAAAACCTAAAAGGTTGGTAGATTAGATTATTATTTATTTTTAAAAACCATTAGGGTAGATAATTAGTGTGTAATGGGTTAAAACTGGTAAATGACACCTTGAGCGATCTATGATTTCTATGCATTATACCTACTTTTTTCCTAGTTCTTTTTGGTCTTGTCTTAGGATGAGACAAAAGTTTAAGTTCATAAAAGTGTTAGGTAATGTGTACACTAACTGCTCACATCTATAAACATGTTATGTCGATAGGGATCATGGTTTATTGGTTAGCAGTTATCCTATAATATTTTTATGAAGATATTATATTTTTAGTTGGGATTAGGGATATGGAATATTTAGTAATAGAATATAGGTTGACATATCTAGATGCCAAGAATAGACTTCATGGTTATACCAATATAGTTTTCAAGATTATAGTAGAATGGGTTAGATAGTGTTGGATAGTATTGAGTAATATTATATTTGGTTCTTTTGAGTAAATATTACGATCTCTAGAATGAAATAATAATGAGTTTTTCATGATATGAAGATTATAAGTTGATTTGGTATTTGATGGTTAATATAATATCTATGTGCTTCTTATGTGAGATATATCTTTTGGGTAATGATATGTGTTACAAGACTATCTCTTATGAAATGGGTTTTGCCTTCTAATTGATATTATTGACTCATTACTAATTTGGGTGATATTGCATAATAACCTCATGAATTGATAATCTTCAGCTATAACCATCTATAAATTTCTTTCATCTATTTTAACTCTTATTATATTAATGAATAGAAAAAAGGTGTTTTCTCTACAAGTTTGACAAATATTTTATCATATCTAAGTTTTACCATTAAATATCTATCAATATATAAAGTCAAAGGATTACTCAAGATTGTATAAACCTCTGTGATCCTAGGTTAGAAGTTGAATACCAAGTAATGATTTTCTTTTGTCATAATATCTTCCTTAGATCACAATAGTTATCCCTATAATCAACATGTTCTGTTATACCCAAGAAACTCTAATAACAACATTATTATATGTATGTGTGTGTATATATATATATATATATATCATTTGTAATACATTGTTATTGTCAATTAGGAGTGTGCCCTTGAGAGAAAGTGTGATATTCCTCACTCCTGTTGGAACATGGAATCTCTCCAAAGTGTGGGTGAATTTATAAGGGATAAAATCTCTAGATAGGGTTGGTTCCCTTGGTGCTCTCGCTAAAACTTACTCATAACCTACTATCTACTAATTCTAGAAATGAAAAGGGTGAAAAAGACATTGTTTGTAATAAAAATGAAAGAGAAAACTACAAATGAAGGTGATGCACCAATTTTTTCTGACCACTTATGCTTCAAATTACACTCTTATTAAAGGGGAAAAAATTCACACATTCTCTACACTTAGGAATGATTTAAAAGTGTTTTACAAGGACTTAACATTTTCATTTTATACAAGGAAGGAATAGACTCACATCCAATGATTGAAATTAATCTAGTTTAGACACTTAAAATGACCTATAAAACATCAAATATCTCTCATAAAGGTACAATAACTAGGTAATAACATATGAAAATAAGTGCTTCACTAAATTATATAAATGGAAAACACATATACTTCACTCAAAAATCCTAAAAATGGAGGAATAAAGCTTCTTATTTATCTCAAAAGGTGAATACAAATTTTGGTAGTCTCTAGGCACAACCAAAAGCAAATATTGATATGTTACATTCTATAAAATTAATTCATATAGAAAAATAAATGCTTGGAGACAAAACAACCCCAAAATAGGGGACTTCAAACTTGGTCCAAACTCCTCCTTTAGTGATACGTAACATTTCTTAGCTTTAAAAACATTATTCCTCCATAGGTTCGTGTGTAAAATAAAGTATTAATTTTTTGTGTAAAATAAAGTATTAAATGTTTTGGGGACCTAATAACTTTATTATAATGGTTATTCAAGCCTATATCACTTGGAGAGTGCCTAGATTCTCGCTACTAACCCTAGATTTTAGTTCACATGTTTCCTTGATGAATGGGTCATATTCCATGAAAGTAGGAATTTAAGTCCATTAAAGTATTTATTTTAACCCTTCTTGATGCTCATCAATGATGTTTCAACACTTCTCTCAAATTTTTATGAGACTTATTCAACCTTCTTTTTGACTTTGTCTTCAAATGGGGCATAAGAAGGAAGGAGAGTCCTATTTGATCTTGGATACCTTTTGACACCTTTTATTTTTAATTTTAAATCCTTTCATTAATAATTCAAAGTAAAAATTTGGCATATAATATCATTGAAAAATTTTCCAAGACCTCATTAGTATTCACATGCCTTGATTTAGTCCTTACACCCCTCACATCTCTCATTTCCCATTAGGCATAGAAGGAAAAAGTTTATTTTTAATCAAGTTAGCTTCATGTATGTTTATTTCCTCCATGAATAAATTCTCAAGATCATACCAGACCTTGAACAAGTCAATTTGATCCATCAATCACTCAAAAATAACTGATTTGTTACCAAAACTATGCATTTCTTCTCAATTCCTTATAGCCTTTTTTCAAGAAAATATCCTTGTTTTGGAGAATATGGAGATGATAATGAGAAAATAATAGTTATTATAGGTACCTAGTATCCACTTAAAAATTCATGAAAATTTTTCTGATCAAACTCCAAGTGTAAGTGCCTTTTCTAGCCCATTCTTCTAGTCAATTAGCCCTTATAGACCTAGAAGGTGGAAAACTTTCTCCTGAGACCCCTCACACATTTTAAATGCACAAAAACCTTTTGATTCACTTTACCTATGTTATCACAATTATCCATGTCAATTTTGGTGGTTTATAACACTATCGAGGTATAAGAACCTTGAAATGGCCATTGGAAAGCTTGCCTTTTTGAACCATTTTTTGACTGGCCCAAAAAGATTGAATGATTTGGGCATCTCTAAATGAATTTTTATAGATTTTTTATCATGGTAAGGAAAAACAAGTCTCAATCCACATCTCTCATTTATTGGCATCTTTATACAATTGTTATGACTCATTTACACATACACTGAGGGCATATTATTTGCCTTCCTTCCTATCACACTATGCTTTAACCCCTTGTTGTATATTGTTTGAATATCTCCCATTTATTGTATTTTTAAATCATTTATTATGTTTATTTTTAAAATATTTTCCATTAAAATGTTAAATTTTTTTAAAAATCAAATATGTTTAAAAATTAAAAAAAAACATATATTCCAAAAGTACAAAAAAATCAAAATATTTTAAAAAATTCAAAATCAAGACCTCAAAATCATTTTCTCATGTTGATAGTTTATTTATTTACATATTTTATCTATTTCATGTTAGGTAGATCACATATTTCAATACACACTGCTTTTCACATGGTATGTGAGTGTGATACAAGCCATATTATTAAATGGTTTTTTGATGTCAAGCTTCCCTTTTTACCTAGTAGCCTTGCTAATATGGGGGCATATCTTCATTCTCCATGAACACTTCAAATATATTATCTATTTTTAACCTCTCTACCATGTTGATCTATATATCATATAATTGTTTTTCTAATCATTTGTACTTTACATTGTGTTACATGGATATGTTATTTTCTGTAGACACCTAAACTATATTTAATATCGAAATGGACCCAAAACCTATTAATTATTATTCCGAACATTCTTATTATAATTCATTACATTTCCATCTTCTTAAATAATTTAAATAGATCAAATTTAATAAATTATGCACATTTTAAATTCAAATTAAAATTATTAAATCTAGATTTTACACCTCACCCAACATCTTCGACCTTTATCTCCCTCACATGTTGACTCACCCCAACCAACCCCACAACTTCCTCAACTTCCTTTGAGTCATCCCTTTATTTTTCAAATAGTTTGACCCATTCTTGGTGACTCAGTTAACCATCTCCATATTTATCTCAACCATTTGAAATGGTCATCATCCTCATGAATGAGTACTCATTAGCTACCATTTATTATTTAGATAATTTGGAATATCCAAATAATCCTCCACTATTGGATATTTCCTTTAAAAATATATAAATAAGCATGAAATTCATCACTTTCATCATCCTAGCTTATGATAACGAAGTGCTATCAAAATCACAAGTGAATCAAAGCCATCAAAGAGCATTTTTACACCAAAACACTATCCATTTTACCTTGCATTGGAAGAGTGAGCAACCAAAATTCAAAGAGAGCTAATGGAATTCACATCTCAATAGAAGAATATTTTTTCAACTGAGATATAAGTTTTTGTTGTTTATTTTGTTTGTAGCTCTAGCTTAGTTTGAGATAGTTTAGATTAAAATTTTGAAGTTTAATTTGCACTTGTAGATTATTTTAAATACATTTTGGCATGTTTAGTGGGACTATTCCCTCATTTTTTCCATTTCATATTCATCATAATTACATTTAGAATCATTTTTCAATTGGTTTTTATTGTTTTTCTTGTTTATATGCATATAATCTTGGTTTAATAAGTGTTGTTTGAAGTTATAGATTACTTTTTGGCATTTTACATTTGATTGTGTGTGGCTAATGCATAAATATGAATTCAAAGACATTAAATATGAAATTGTAACCAAAAAATATAAAATAGTTATTTACCCTACTTTTGCAATCATTTTCTTAATTTTATTCTTTCCAACATCTTTATATTTTATTTCTACTTTTGTCTGTGATTTTGGTTTTTTGAAACTCTCTATTTTAGGTAAACTATGAATTTAATGAGTTTATTAATGAAATTTTTATTCTTAACTATGAAATCATTGAATTCAACTCTAAAATCATTGAAATCAATTATGAAATCATCTCAAAACTATGAAATTATCACCTCTATTTTTTATATTTTTTGTGTATTTTCTATTGTAGATTTATGTAGGTCAATTTTGAAATCGTACATTAACTACAAAACTATAGCCTTAAAATATGAAATCATCATCATCCATTATGAAATTGTTTTAATCACCTTTGAAATCATCATTTTAACCTATATAATAGGTAACTATGTTTTTGAATTTAGTAAGTTTACTTGTGAAATTGTTCTAAAATTATGAATTCATTTATGTGTATTTTCATGTGTTCTATTTATTTTTTATGTCTAATCAATGATAATTTCACTTTTTGCTTTACTATATAACTACAAATTTGTAACAAAGTCTAGTTTTTGTATGGATTTTCTATTTTTTTCTTACTTCATTGAAGATTGCCTTCATTCTAAGCCAAAATAAACACTCTGACTAATTATTTTCAAGATGTTTGTTAAATAAATTTTAAAAAAAAGGCTAAAACAAAAACTAAATTATTTTTATTTTTTCTACTAACATTTCATTTCAATTTTCATTTTTAGTTTTTAGTAATTAGGTCACACTTGGATTATTAGAGTTAATCCTTTTTCTTTTAAAATTTTGTTTATGTTTTGAAATTGTGTATGATCTTCTGTTGGCATCATGTTGGTGACAATACTCAAGAATAAAAAATAATTTAATAATTTTTTTGTTATCAAATTTGTATTTGTGTATGTTCTTTCTTTGGCATTATGTTGGTGACAGTACCTAAAATTTAGAAATAAGTACTAACTTTTATTTCTTTTTTTAGGGGCTTTATTGATCATAGATTTCACCACCACATAGTAGACCAAACCCTATGTATTAGTAGGGTATATAAATTGAGATCCAATTATTTTAATTATCTAATCATTTGTGTTTTTTAATCACACCATGACATGAGGGGATTTCATGCTCCAATACCTAGGGTTTCAATAGTTGCTTTGAAATGTGATATTTCCAATTGTCAACACATTAAAACCCCTATGTCTATGGTGGACACTTTGGGACAAGACCCAATAGTGTACATCTACTCTATCTATTTATTCTATAGAATTGAGCTTCAACATATCGAAATATATATCATAGGACTCCTCTTAGTTAAGCTTGATCAAACTTTAAGCCTAGGAAAACCTTTTTACCATTTAACTTTGGTGCATCAATTAACAATTAGCACTAATAAGTTACCTTCCACACACCCTTGAAATGAGACTCAATAGGGCATGGAAATGATAGTATCCTCCATGGTTAGTGCCTTAAAATATTAGGTTGTGGCTAAGAGCATGAAGGAGTAAATGACATCATAAGGCCCAAACATTATTCACAACCTTTATCCTAATTTTCAACTTTTTATGTAATTATTTGATTTTTAATGTAGGAATTTATTTTTTATTTCCTCATGTTTACCATGTGATACAATATCCTTATTTTTAAACTATTTTTAAAGATATCAAAACATCTTAAAATCAAACTTTTCCGAAAACTCAGTAATTAGTTTAAAATAAAAAAACCATTGGTCACTTTGGTTGTTACTCTTAGTTTAAACTTTTCATTTTCTTTGAGTCAAATTTCCTTCTCCCTAGTCATGTAACCTATTATTAGGAAAATGTAAATTCTTAATAACCCAAATACAAGGGTTGGTCTATTTAGCAATGACCCTTTTCAATACACAAGCCAAGAACATCATGTAGAAATACATGAAATCAACGAATAATAAGAAGAAGGATGGGATTATGAAGATGACGGTAGCCACAAAGTTATCCAACCTCCAACCTCATTTGATTAATATATCATGTCAAATAAGAATGAAGTCTTGCATCAATCCTCAAGCTTTGGAGAAAAATTTCCACCTAACTTTGATGTGAAAAACTCACAATACTTGATTACAAGTAAAGAGTCTTCACCTTCCACTCATGATCAATCTACCTCTCATAGTTATTTATATGGCATCAATTCCCTTATAAAATCCTCATAACCCAATCCCAAGTCTCTCAAGGCAAATGGTATTCTATCCTACATGAGGAATCATCCCAAACAAGTCATGAATTTTCTATGTAGATCCATGCAACCCATGGTTACCAAGAGATTATATATTTCCAATCTCATCAACCAAATAATACTTTTGGTAATACTAATGTGAATGTGAATCCTAATTTACCTTCACATATTTATCTAACCAATATGATTTTAAACATGATTTCAAACTCTCCAATCATCAACCCAACCAACCATAACTTGAATCTTCATTCAAGTTTACCAATCATACAACAAAACAATCTAAACTTGAATATGCATTCAATTTTAACTAATCCAAATTTGACTACATATAATTTAAATGTACTTCCATGTTTGAAAGGTCATGGTCAAATCAATCCAATTTTTAATCTTCATTAAAACTCAAAACTCATCCTCAATCAGAGTATCCAAGGTTCAACCATCATTGCCAATCAAAATAAAACTTAGAGATTGAATCCTCATTCTAGTTCACCAATACAACCATATAATCCTAGTTTGATCATTAATTCAAGTTTGATCATTAATTCATGTATGCTTAATAATAATAATTTAAATAGTGGTTTACCAAATCAATTTTCTCATCCTAATACTCTTGTATTGGTTCTATCTAATCCAAATATAACTCTATATCGTGTTAACTCCAATCCAAACCTTTCATTTATCTCTAACCCAAATCCTATCTCATATTCAAACCAAAACCAAAACCCAACTAATTCAAAAAATCCCAAATTTAATAAAAACCTTAAGCCCAATAATTTAATCATAAATCCTAATTATATCCTTAACCAAAATCAATATAACTCAAAACAAAATCCAATTCAACCAAACCAAGCTAATTCTTATTTAAACACAAGCTCTAGCCCATCCAACCTAACTATAACATACATCCATAATAATTAAATATTAACTTGTTTAACCTATCTAAATTTTGTTACAACACCAATCCAAATACATCACCAACAAACTCAAACTTTAACACAAACCCAACTCAACCAAATCCAAACATAAAATTTACAAATAATCCAAACCTTGGTTTCAATCATAATCCAAATAAAACAAACTTTGGTTCTAATACTAATCCAAATCAAATGAATCTCAATTTAAATGTTAATATAAACCCAACAAAACTTGTTTATAAAACTAATCGAAACCCTTTTTTGAATCTACAAAATGTTAACTTTATAAACCAACCTCCAAATAATTTCAACCAATAACATGAACAAATTCCATAAAATAAAACTAACACAAACTAATTCATTGGTCAACCCTCCAACTTATATAATCCAAAAATTAAAATGAACCAATTATCTCCATATCTTATACAAGATTTCCAAAATATAAAAGTTATGGTTCAAGGATTACAAGATGGTGCTTGCTTTAAGAAAAAATAATTCAAAATCGAGGAAATTTCTTCATATCATTAAAATTTAAGTACAATAACCACACCTTTTCCAAAATACTTCAAACTCTAAAAATTTAATAAATACAAAGGCAAAGGAGATCCCAAATAACACTTAATTAGATTTCATCATGCATGTTTGGACATTGCTTATAGCAATGAATACATGTTGTGATTATTCCCACAAAGTCTCAAGGGTCAAGGCCTTGAATGGTTTCCATGCCTTCCAAAAATGTCTAGCTTTACTTTTAAATATTTATCTAAGAATTTTATTTTCCAATTTTCCTATAACATCAAAAAATGTTTGGCCACTTTGGATTCACACAATAACAAACAATTCAATGGAAAAACCTTTGTTTCCTTCTTTAAAATATGACAAGTAATGGCAAGTCATTTCACATGGTCATTTCTAAACTAAACTTGTAGACATATTCATGAAAATTTTAAATTCAGACTTGGGGCATCATTTGTTACTCCTTTTCCCAAGATCCTTTGACAAAATCATTGAAAAGGGAGTTCAAATTGAGAGAATGTTAATTAATAGAGGTGTGATCAAAATATCTAAACCTAGTAATAATTTATTTAAACCAGCAGAAAAAACCAAAATTCTTTACAAAGAATAAGAACCTTATTAGAGATGGTGTGACTAATGTAAAACAAATTCAGAACCCTCTAAATCAAACACAAAGTTACACCCAACATATGAATAACATAACTATTCTCAGTGGACAACCTAGACAAGGAAGACCTAAGCATAAATTCACTTAATTGGGTGAAACTTATTAAAACATTTCTAAAAGTTGGCCCATGCTAACATGATCACTTGGCCTAACACCAAACCCTTCAATGAGAATGTTCCTAAAGTAGACTGGTATAAATAGGATGAATATTTTGAATACCATAAGATCAAAGGGCATTCTACTAATAGGAGTATGCACCTCAAACATATGTTCAAGATCTCATTGATAGAGGAGACATAAAAATTGAAAATCAAACATCCAAAACATTTAACAACCAAAATCTAGGGATATACCAAGATCCATTCCCCAATCATGAGCAAGGAAAAGGAAATAAAAAATAAGAATAGCCAAAATCTAGTAATGTCAATCAAGTAATTCATGCTTTTGATTCTATAGTCAATAGTGTCAATTTTATGAATAACTACATCAATGTCATTAATTTACCATCCCAAGAGTGTATTGTTACTACATGGCATGAAAATATTACTATTCCAAGTGCATCATCCTCTAATGTTGAATGCAAGTATAACATTATTGATCATCTTGAGAAAAAGCCAAAAAATATTTATATATTAGATCTTCTCAAGACATATCCTATATATAAATATATCTTGTGTAAAGTCCTTCAAGAGGCTAGCATCCCTCAAAACATCAACCCTAAAAAAATCCAAGCATTAATAGGCACTTTTTCAATTAATAATCAAGTAACATTTGATCATTTTGATGTCTCTCCTTTAAGGTCAGATCACAATCTTCCATTGTATATAGAGGTTATCATCTCTAAGCATAAGGTGAAGAGGGTGTTTATAAAAAATGGTTTAACATTAAATATATGCACATTAAAACTTATATAACACCTATAATATCCAATAACATTATTGAAAACAAATATTATTACTATAAAGGCATATGATAACAATGAGTGATAATCCATAGATACAATCTATCTTCCTTTGATGGTGGGGTCCATTATTAAAGAAACTCTCTTTCATGTACTTGATCTTGATCTATCATATAACATATTTATTAGATGTCCATGGATACATTCCTTGAATGCCATCCCATCCACCCTACACCAATGTTTGAAATTTTCCCATGAAGGTATGGAAGTTTTTATAAAAGGTTATCCTCAACCCTTCCAATATTTCAAGATATTGGAAGGTAAATACCAAAAATCCATTTATTTACCATTGATCGATGACAAATTTACACCCATTGAGGATTATCCTTTACTTAAAAACTATGTACATATAGAAAATTTATTTCAAACACCTCCTCTTGGTGGTTAGATTAACACACCAACTAATTCCATTTCCATTGAAAAGGCTTCTGCTAACGAAGCATCCAATCAACCATCTACAGAATAAGCTTCCAATCATCCTTTTATTGAGAAAGATTTAACCCAACCACTTTTTTCTAAATCATATACATCTACCTCATCCCATTTTAAAATCATTGATAAAGGAATGAATGAGTACATAATCCTAGGTTTAAACTATACAAGTACAATCCATACAAATCCACATAATTATGGTAGACCCCACCATCAAAATGACAATAGAGTGGTTAATAAATTCAGCAAGATAATATTTTTATAAGGTGGTTTCCTTTTAGATGAGCACATTTATGATTCTAATCCCTCTTGGATTTACTCTGATGAACTAGATACTTGATTTACCAATAACAAAGATATCATTGTTAAGTCCATCATGTGTAACTTAATGAATTATAAAG
The DNA here is from genome assembly GCA_037957365.1 of Torreya grandis. Lineage (NCBI taxonomy): Eukaryota > Viridiplantae > Streptophyta > Pinopsida > Cupressales > Taxaceae > Torreya > Torreya grandis. The sequence continues at coordinate 1,994,630 of JARHVA010001293.1, forward strand.
GTAAATGCCTTGACCTACATGAAGAAGGATCAATTAAACCCATAATAGTAAAATAAAATAAATATAAACATGGAATAGGATTTAATCTTCTCAATGCACATCTCACACTTTTCCAAAGTGACTCTTCTAGTGAGTTAGAGGATGATTCGTTACATAGCGAAATGAGTTTCATTCTTATCCACTTAGAAGATCTTGCCCTTACCAAATTTTTTCATGAGAATGTCATTTTAAAACTATATCTCATGTATCCATCCCTCATAAAGTGGGACCAACACATAACACCTATGCTTGATCATTTTTAAAATGATAAGGCTATTTCCAATTTTTTGAGAACAAGGGACGATATTCTAGTTGGTGATCACAAGAAAGGGTATATAATCTATCTAGATGATTCAACATACTTTAGGGAACAAAAAATACATCACAATATAAATTAAACATCTATATCAACTCAAGTAGGCATAGAGGAGGATTTCAATATTCTTTCACCACCCCCAAATTATAAATACAAAGCAACTCTCCCAATTGAAGAAATTATTCTTATGAACATTGGCACAAAAGAGGATACAAAAATTCTCAAATTTGTAATATCTCTTACTCAAGAAGAAATAGAAATATTTACACTTTTGATTCATTAATTCTCTGATGTATTTACATGGTTTTATGTGGATATGCTAGGGCTTTTCCCTAAACTAGTAGTGTATTACCTTGTCATACATATAGATGCCAAAAAAAAAAAAACTCAATAAGATGCATCCTAAGATTGCATTAATAGAAAAATAGTAACTAAATAAGTAATTGGAAATTGGTTTCATATGCCCTATTAAATATTCAATTTGGATATCCAACATAGTATTTGTATCAAAGAAACCATAAGGGATCAAAGTTTGCACATTTTTTTATGAGATAAATAAGGCATGTCCAAAAGATGATTTTCATTGCCTAATGTAGACATGATCATAGATTCAATTGTAGGTCATGAAATGTTTTCTTTGATGTATGGTTGTTCAAGCTATAATAAAATCAAAATCACCACTGAATACCAACACAAAATAACATTTACAACACCATGTAGAAAATTTTACTACCAAGTAATGTAATTTGGTTTGAAAAATGCCAAAGTTACATATCAATAGGCAATGACTGTCATCTTCCATGATATTATAAAAGACTATGTTGATGATATTCTTGAAAAATACAAATCTAGAGAATAACATACTCAATTGCTTCATCGTATCTTTGAATGCATGAGAAAGTATAAAATGAGATTGAATCTTAAGAAGTGTGTGTTTGATATGACATTGAGAAAGTTTTTAGGTTTCATTATTTCACAACGTGGCATAGAATTTGATCCTTCTAAATTTTCATCTATTATATATATGTCCCCACCAAATAATTTTAAATAAGTTATAACTTTTTAAGGAAAAATCTAAGAAATCAGGCATTTTATCTCATAGCTTGCATATATTTGTCACCCATTCACATTTTCTCTCAAGAAATACACTCCTTTCATTTTGAATGATAATTGTGAAAAATCATTTGATAATCTTAAAAAATATATTTCCAATCCACTAGTATTAATGCCACCTATTTCTAGTAAAACTTTTCTATTATATATATATCAACTACTCAGTTTGCACTGGGGGCATTGTTATCACAACATGATGATAGTGGGAAATAAAGAGTAGTGTATTACTTAAGATAACTAAATTATTCTCAAATAGAAAAGGCATGTCTAGCAAATTTTTTTTTTTTGCTTCTCAAAAATTAAGACATTACATGCTCAACAATCAAATGAAGATCATCACCAAAATCAACCCTCTTAAATATCTTATATTAAGAATAACTCTAATAGGTAGAATGGATAATTGGGTTATGATTCTTAGTAAGTTTGATATAGAGTATGTTAATCAAAAATAAATTATAGGATAGGTCTTATAATATGCATTGGCAGAAGCACCTCTCAATGACAAATCACTCTTATTATAGAATTTATGGATAAAGAAATAATGTACATAGATGAGTCTCTAGTTTGATAGCTATTTTTTGATGGTTCCTTTACCAATCACAGAATGGGGGAAGGTATCTTGTTATTCACACCAGATAGGGATTGTATTCCCAAGGATTTTAGAATTGAGTTCCCTTTCAAAAATAACATAGAAAAATATGAAGGTCTTATAGCAAGTCTCAAAATGGTTATCCAATAGGGAATCCAACATCTTCTTTTTCTTGGTGATTTTAAGCTTATCATTAATAAAGTGACCAATTAATTCTAATCTCATGATGATAAGTTGGTCCCTTAAAAGCATATGGTGGATATTTTAAAGCTATATTTTGATTTCATCTAATTTGAACAAATACCAAGAATCAACAAAAAGTTAGTAGATGCCATGGTTATCATTAGTTTGTTACTTGATTTAAAAACAAAACACAAGTTTCTAGTTGAATACCTAATGATATTGGCTTATGATACACCTGATTCAGAGATTGTTTTTAAGGTGGTTGGTCCCACTTCTCCATGGTACTCTGACATATATACCTATATTCAAAATAAACCTTATCACCTAATTTATCCCATTATCAGTGTAAGTCATTTATCCTACATACCTCTTGCTACACCATCCTTAGAAACACCTTATATATTAGAGGCTATGACATAACTCTTTTGTGTTGTTTGAATTTTTAATAATTTACTTTGGTAATTAGGGAATTTCATGAGTAAATATGTGGGGCACATTTGAGTGGCATGATCCTAGCAAAAGAACTTTTATGGATAGGTTATTATTAGCCTCCCATGAAATCTGATTCATGTGCCTATGTTAAGAAATGCATACCTTATCAAAAACATGGGGACCTTATACATATCCCATCATAATCTCTAAAATCTATCACCACACCTTGGCCATTATACACACATGGGTTATAACTCATTGTAAAAATTAATCCTAGTTCTTTTGATGGCCATAAGCATATTATTACAGTAACAAAGTACTTTATCAAGTGGGTTGAGGTAATGCCCCTTACTTATGTAACTAGAAAATGAATATATAAATTCATATTAAACCAAATTATTTGAAAAATTTGTATCCCTTCCACTCTCATTTATGATAATGGTAAATCATTCAATAATAATGATGTTAAATCTCTTTGTCAAACTTACCACATCAAGTATAAGTGGTCAAATCCCTACTACCTATAAGGCAATGATCAAGATGATGCAACTAATAAAAAAATTTTACTCATCCTTAAATGATTTTTTAATGAATTTGATCATGACTGACATACATAGATATATCCCACCCTTTAGGCATATTGCACAAGCATCCATACACCCACTAGGGTAACCCCCTATTCTCTTGTATATGGTAGTGAGTCTATTCTACCAATAGAAGTTGAGGTTCCATATTTTCATTTATTATTACAACAAATAATTAATGAATAATATAATCATACTTCATGCCTTAGTGAAATCTACCTTCTATATGAGAAAAGACTTAATGCTTTAAATCATTTGTAAGTATACCACAATTTCCTTCGCCATAGCTATAATAAGTAGATAAAATCCAAGGAATTTGAAATTGGAGATCTTGTTCTTAAGTAAACCAATGAAATACCTATCAAAAGAGAAAATAAAGGAAAGTTTGAGCCTAATTGATTAGGCCCATATGTTTTCATTGTCAAGTATGGATGGAGAGCTTATATATTGGCTATAGAAGATGGATAAGAGCTTTATGAAACTATGAACATCATGCACCTTAAGAGATGTTATTCCTAAATTTTTTTGTATTCTATTTTTGATATCCTAGGCGTCAAAAAAATTTAAAAAAGTAACATAAAAAATCAAAATCCATAAAAAAGCGAAAAAAAATAGAAAAAACAAAAAACAAAAAAAAGAAAGCATAGACCGTCCAAAATTAAAAACTAGTTTATTGGTGCTTTAGGCAAGTACCATGGTGAAAACTAGGTTTCTAGAGCCATGTGTAATATATTATCTATATTCACCCTAATTACTTGGGAGCATCATGTTTTAGTAGTCCATTGTATATTTACACATTGTCCTTTATCACTTGTTTGCCACTTGTCCTATAACATGTTAACTTAAGGTTTGACACTTTTAATTATGAACCTACATCCTTGCTCATGATAGATAAATACCTTCTATATTACCATCTTTTTCAAAATAATTTATTACCTATCTTAAACCCGAAAAAATAATAAAAACATCCAAAACTATGTGTAAACAGTTATCGCAAACATATACCATCCTAGTTAAACCTCTAAACCTCATTTACTAACATTTATTGGGTGGGTCAATCATGCATATTTTCATCTAACACTTGACACTTCATCAATCACCCACTTTCTCATCACTTCCCATATTGGGAGAACTACATCTAGTTTGATATCCCCATGTGGAATTTGTCTAGGGTGGATTATGTAGGAAGCACTTAGAGACATGGGGTCTTCAAGGTCATCTTGGCCACCACCTTACCCATCATCCATTTCCCTGATAGTGGAATTGTCTTTTCATGAATTATTTCTTATACTTTCCCATTAGTTGTTCAATTATTATCCTAGCCGTTGGCTACCAATTATCTCAAACCCTTGCTTAGGATGTTAAGTCTTTTATTTTATCTTTTTGGGTATTGATTACTTGCTTATGGTTTTCATTACCTGATTTCTTAATTATTTCATTATTTCCTTGTTCCTTTCTTACTCCTTAACCATTACTTTGGTTGTTTATCCTTCTTTATTCTTAACCATTAATTTGGTTATCTCTCATTTTTCCTAATTAACCATTCAATTGATAATTTATATTTTTATATTCTTAACCATTAACTTGGTTATTTTTCATTTCTTAATTTAGCCGTCATTGGTTATTACACTTTACTTATATTATTTATCTCTTATTATTTTAGTCCTTCTGATTATCTTACATAATTATTTACTTTGTATATGTTTATAACATTTTATCTTTATTTGTTTGTTTGTTTATTTATATATCATTTGTATTTATTTTAACAATGTTGCTTTCATAGTCATTTATGTGTTTACATAATATAGAATAATTATGTTCTTTATATATTAATTTACATGTTTTATATTTTATCATGTGTGTATGTTAAGATTACTTTATGAATTTCGTTATAGTATGGTTATGATTTGTCTATATCATGGCATACTTTGCTCTACATAATTTATTATTTTTTAGTCCATATGCCTAAAACATCAACATTAATCATCATGATTATTTAATATAATTGGTGGTAATGTTTTTTATGTTATATTAAACATCAGGTTGCTTTGTTGGAAATCCAATGCGAGGAACAATTTAAAAAAAGGCAGCTATCTAAAACCATTATCCATGAATCCATAATCAAATCATACATGTCATAATCCATAATAAAATGTTGACGAGAATTAACATATGCTAGTGTGAATCAAAATGCAAGAAGTATAACACTATTCTAAAGATCATCTATCCATCAACCATGCGTAAATGAAATAATAATCATAAAAAATCCATATACAATTCATAATGTCCATCCAAATAGTACAAGTATCATAAAAATCATGTTTGTGTGTGTGTGTGTGTGTGTGTGTGTGTGTGTGTGTGTATCAAAATTGAGTGTGTCTATATAAAAGATACATCTCAAAAATAAGTACACATCAATATAACCATCCTCAAAACTATGTCCAATCTCACCCTACCCCTTAAATGGAGTGTCTAATATAGCTCAACTCATAGTGATATGGTGTGCTCCATGGAGGACCCATCACATGATGTGAAACCTATCCCATAGATCTCTCTAACTCTATAGGTTTAATTGATCTCCTTGACATAGACCACCTAACTGAGTACTCCCTAAAGGATGGTGTCATTTGTGCATGTGGAATTTCCTCCTCATATAAAATCCTATAGTATGTCACCTACTCCATGGCTCTCATAACCATATCTAGTATGGCTACCTAACGCTAACTTATTAATAAAACCCTCACCTCTGATAGCTTAGTCTTCATTGTATCCTTTTCATATCTATACCTCTGATTTAGTGTTGTGTAATATGGATTTTATGTCTCCACATCATGTGTAATAAATCCCAATGTTGCAACATTACCATCTCTCTATAATCTCTCCACTTCACCCTACCATTTATCCACCTCAGCTTATAAATGTTTGATATCAACTAACTAACCTCCTCTATTATCCACCTCACCTTGTAATCTAGATACCTCCCTATGTAAACTTGTAATCTCACTATCATGGGCTCATATCTCCTGATGTAGTCTATTAATAAGGGTTTGATCCTCCTAAGATCTAAATGTACATGAGGGACCAATCATGTCCCCTATATCTACATGTGTGACATGTACCAATCTTATCATTATGTCCTCTCCATCCCTATCTTCCTCACTATATATAAATATAAATGGAGTATCCTCTCCATCTCCCTGGTCTATATACACCTTCATCTCTATGTATCCACCCACATTAATACATGCCTCACATGAAATATCCACATCCTCCACCTCAAAAATATCTACATCATGTAGTTGGATATCCTATACCTCATCCTCATGTACACCCTCTATCTCTTATCACTACCCTCTTGATATGGGCTCCTAAACCTATACCTTATGGTTGACTACTCTAACTGGTCATCAATATCTACATCTAAGTGTGTGGTGGTGCATATGGAATCGTCAATCTCATAAGTCATTATTGGTCCCAAAAATATGCATACCCATATAATACTCCCACACTAACAAGATCCTTTATGTCACTCCATCTCACCATATGTAATTATGACAACTATGATCTTCTATCATAGGATCAATAGAAAACCCCATTATTCCCTCTCCCTAGCCACTCCTGCAATTATGTGAGGACCTATAAGAATGTGATGTTTGATACCAAACTACCTCATCACCCTATCAATGTGATATCTCTATAATATAATCATGTATCCTAACAACATAGCACTATATCATCATGTAATCCATGTTAAAATCATCCTAAGGCCACTAAAACACAATCTCTTTATATGGTCTCTAAGTGATATTATCATTGACTTTCTCTTCTATAGCCCTCTTATAAAACTCTAGGTCACCCAAGCATGGTCTTATAATACCTATGATCATATTCAATCCATATTCTAGTGGATCATTAGTTGAATGAGTGATCATATGTCTAATAGGAATCTCCACTATGATGTGCTTCTAGTACCAAACTTGTAATAATGTGGAAGGACCAATCTCCTTCCCATCAACATAAACCACATGGCACAAATCCCTATATAAATATACCAGAACACATGGCCCCAATGTGAGCCTCTTCCCCATATCCATCATGTCTCTAATGACATCTAGTAAACCAATAGGACATAGTCTCCCACTCTTTTTAGGTAGCAGAATGCCATTGATAATAGATATAAGTACCATAGTCAAAGAATCAATATCCAATTGCATGCATTAGTTGATATCTACCACTCCTCTAATAATTGGAATCAATCCATATCTAAAAATATTGTACAATATCATCTCTTGAGGTCCCTAACCTAAGAATACTCATCTCCTCATATTATAATACCCAACATATGATACACATCCTTTAGTGTCACAATCATCTCACTTGTAGGCAAGTGAAAAGTGTTAGTCTTGCTATGCCATCTCTCAACTAGCACCATCAATAAATCCCTATATGCTTTAATCTTTAGCATTTACTAAATGTATGATAACCCTATGACCACTAGAACCCCAAACTCATACTCATTGAAACCTACAATCTACTCTAGTGCATTAGGCCTCCACTCCCATGTCATCAGTACCAATAATACCTCATATAATCATAACACATTAACATGAGGTTAATTACATCTACCAGCATAAAAGACCACTTAACACTAATTTAAACATTCAAAAACAAAATCATAAAAATAACACCTTTGTTCATATTATTTATAGGTAATTCAACATTCCACTTATTTATCCTTTACTAATTTCCCCCTTTCCTCTAAAAACTCACATTTTTTCTCCTCAAATTAATGTATTTGAAATATATTTCAATGAATTCAAACTTAATTTATTCAATTTTATATCTTAACACATTTTTTCTACCCATTTTATGATTTTCATATTCATATCTTCAATTTTACCCCTCTCCTATATAATTTTGCTTTTGCCTAGTCTATTTTCCCTTCTAAATTGATTTCACTACCCATATTAACAAATTCTCTACTCATTTGGACATTTTTTTAGCTACAAAAATTTAAATTCACCAATCCATAACCTAATTTCTCCCCCCAATGATTTATCAACCCTATTTAATGAATTTTCTATCTAGTTCAATGATTTCATAGTTTGTTATAGTGAATTCACAACTTTCATTGTCAAATTCACAAATAGCCTATATACAAATTCATTTCCATCATTTTAAAACCTTAATAAATGAACTTAAATGAAAAAAATCATGAATTTTCACTTACCTTAGGCCTCTCTAGTCTTTTTCTCTCCTCGTGCACTTTCCATAGTGTTGGTGGTGTAGAATATGGTTTATTTTCCTCCAAAGTCTCCTATAAAATCTCCTCGATCAACTTCTACTAGAAAATAACTCTGAAAAGAAAACATGCACAAATGAATTTCTTATCACCCACTCTTTTATTTATATTATCACTTCATTTCAAATATTCCCCCCATCCTTCTATTTTATCCAATTTTCATCCATTTTAATCAAATTTCAAAACAATCTCAATCAAACTATTATGAATCTGTCTTAGTCACTTCCAACTATCATCCTCATAAATTTTTCATTACAATTTGAAAATCTATATTTTTAGTTTTTGGATCCAAAACTTACTATCTCTAGGATATATCATTCCCAAATCTACTCCATTAAAACACTACATCATAAACATCCACTAAGTGTGTAATCTTTGAATGGTAAAATATTCTTTTTCTAATCAATACTCTAGTTTTCACAACTAGGGGCAACCTATTTACACATAACTTCATCTTGCAAGTTTGATGTCAATTTTAGTAATTCAACTTTTTGATGGTCTAAACAACTTAATCATTTTCCTTTTTTCCTTCATTTTGAGCATTTGTCTATTTTCTCTCACAAATCCTTGAGGAGGCATCATCACATTCATTATAATTCATTTGGGGAAACTTTTTTCTTTTTAAACATAATTCTCTACTTATACTATTCTTTGAAATAGTATTGCTTCACAACACTATTTCAAAGAGGGTAAAATGTATACACCTAAACTAAATTTAGTGATGAAATACATCCAAAACTTATTAATTGTTCTTCCTAACATTTGAATTATAATTCATGACATTTCCCTCTTCTTAAATAATTGAAAAAATCAAATTTAATCAATTGTGCACACTTTAAATCCAAATTTAATTATTAAATCTAGATTTCACACCTCACCCAACATCTTCCACTTTTATCTCCATCACATGTTGACTCAATCCAACTAATCCCATAACTTCCTCAACTTCCTTTGAGTCATCCCTTGAGTTTTCAAATATATTGACCCATTCTTGGTGATCCGGTTAACTATCTCCATGATTCTCTCAACTGTAGATTATTTGGATTATTTGACATATCCAAATTATCCTCCACCATTGAATATTTCCTCTAAAAATCTATAAATAACAATGAAATCCATCACTTTCATCATCCTGACTTATACTAATAAATTTCTATCAAAATCACAAGTGAATACAAAGTGAATCAAATCCATCAAAGAGCATTTTTTCACCAAAACACTTCCCATTTTAATTTGCATTGAAAGAGTGAGCAACCATAATTAAAAGAGAGATAATAAAATTCACGTCATAATGGAAGAAATTTTTTGCAACTGAGGTATAAGTTTGTGTTGTTTCTTTTATTTGTAGCTCTAGTTTAGTTTGAGATAATTTATATTAATATTTCTTAGTTTAATTTGCTCTTCTATATTTTCTTCAATACATTTTCCAACATTAACATTGATACATAAGGTTGATGTAGACTAGTCTAATTTTTTCTATACTAATTTTAAAAATTATTACTTTATTACATGATAAGTTAGGACTTGCTTTTTTATTGTGTGGCCTTTAGCCTTGTGTGTGTAACATATACATGTTCACTCTTGTATGGAATTATTATTTCATTTTCAATTGGCCCTTTACCTTGTATGTGTGTGTGACATTCACATGTCCCTTGTATGCATCCTTTGAGCCTTATGTGTGACATATTATGTAAAATGTGTGTCATTGTGGGATATTACTTGTATGTTCGTTGCTTTTTATTATGGTGTTATGATTTATTTCACACCTTGATTCTACCTTTCACATTTATTATTATGTCATGACGCCTATTATACACATGTTGCTTATGTGCTTCAATGATATATCTATTTGACACATGTTTCATATGTAATTAAATGCTATATTTAATACTATGATGAAAATAAATTTCAAATGTTCACTTGATCTTACATGACTAAATATTTCACATATTTTATAACTATTATTTTAAAATTAGTGACTTTAATTTACATCTCTCATCTTAAAAGGGGGGCATCATATTGGGTTTTCCTTGATAATTCAAGCCCTCTTGATAAAAATATAGATTTATGATAGAATACAATGCTCATATTTTTAGTACAGTTCATAAATTTTAGATATGGGGAATTATGACATGCATGTACACTCATTTTTATAGTTACTTATGTATATATTCAGCCATACTTGGTGCATATTGATGGAATATGCTATAAAATCAAATATATGTTTGTTAAATAGTTTCAAAGTTTATTAATGTTGTAAAGATGTAGACACAAATGTAATAAAAATATATCATATTAAGATATTTATCAGACACATATATAACATGGGAAATCCTCTTAATAAGTGAAAATACCACAAATAAAAGCATAATCCATTATATTGAGAAATGTTATAGAAGCTAGTATCTCATATTTATTATCACTTCTACTCTCTCACAGAGCTTCACAATAACTTTCAAGAAGTTACAGGCTCACACATATGCTGGTAAATAATTTCTAGACATATATTCTAGTGAAATGAATATTTGAGAATTTATTGCATTGAATTGTATTGACTTCCAATGAATTCAACAATGTGTAAAATATCTTTATAAAATTAAATTAATGGTTATACCCTTTGTAGTTATAAATTTTCACATGTAACTAATTATACCCCTAAATGGTTATATTAGTTTTATTTTAATGTACTTAATAAGATTTTCACTTTATAATTTGAATAGCCTTAAGTTATTTAATATAAAACAATATGTGTACACAAGTACTTATGTGACCCATAAATATTAATGCTCCAACACTCCCCCTTAATTTTTAGTGGTGACACATGATAATATTACCATTTTATACAAAATTATTTGAAAACCATAAACCAAAAGTGATGACTTATGCTAGCATGATTCTGGGACTAAATCCCATAATTTCATCATGGATATATTCTTACAAGCATTTGGAGTCTTTTATAAAATAAGGGCCTTCATAATAAAATAATCTACTAGATTCATAGTAAATTTCACATGAGATGAATTTTACACACAAAAATCATAGAGAGTGAATTTTTATAATGTTATTACAATAGAAGATTATGAGCAACATGACCATTAGGAGGTGGCATTGTCATGCACACTCCCCCTCAATGTCAACTCTAAAAGGCCTAGCATTGCTTAACTTGAAAAATTTTGTAGTACATAGAGTTTTAGTGTAGATATATACCAATTAATCATGCATTGGATAAAAAAAATATTGATATCACCATTGATGAGTTTTTCTCTAATGAAATACACATGAACTTCAATATGATTCACTATTTGGTACTGAACTAGATTTTTTTCCAAGGATATATAGCTTTTATTGTCACAATTAAGACTTGTATTGTGAGAGACACTCATATTGAGTACTTCCAATAGTATTCACAACCACATAGCTTCTTTATTAGCTTCCATACTTATATAATATGACTCTATAGAAGAGATCAAAATAGTTGATTATTTTTTTATGATATAAATGATATCACATGTTCCAAATTTGAAAACATATCCAATAGTGTATTTATGGTATATAACATCACCAACATGATCAACATCAAATAACCATATAAAGAATCAATATCAATGAAGATTAAAATAAACCATACTTAATTGTTCTTCTGATATACCTTAGTATTATTTTAGAAAAATTAAAATGGTCTACATAAGGATCCTACTTGAATATATAAGTGACACATATATCATAAGATATGTATAGTCTATAAATAGTTATACCAGTTAAAATACCAATAGATTGTCAATACAAAGTAGGATTAGATTTTTAATATGTAGGTTTTGGATCAATTTTAACACCAATTTCAATAGGTTACCAGATAGGTTTACAGTCATTTATGTTAAATTTTACAAGAAGTTTATGTGAATACTAAATTTGAAATATATATATTTTTTTTATGATCCTAAAGATATCCATGCCTAAAATATTATATAGCAATCTTAGATCAATCATCTCAAAGTATAGATTTATTTTATATTTGTATTTTTTAAATAAACTAGTTTTACTGCTAGTGATAAGAAGATCATCCACATACAATACAATCAATATAATATGACCATGTTAAAATTTTACAAAGAGATCATTATCATAATATCAATTAGAAAAACCTAAGATTTTAAATTAATTGGTTATTTTAGAATTCCAAGCTCTAGGAGATTATTTTAAACCAAAAAGATATTTATTTAACTTGCTTGCATAATGTTCTTTGTTAAGTTATTTAAAACCTTTAGGTGGATTCATATAGATTTATTCTTCTATATAAATGTCTAATAAATCATTTTAAACATTCATTCAATGTATTTCCCAACCATTAAGTGTTTCAAGATAAATCATAAATCTTATAGTGATAATTTTGGCAATAGGAACAAAGGTTTAAACATAGTCAATGTCAAGTGTTTGAGTAAAGCCTCGAGAAAATAACCTATCTCTAAATTTTTCAATTTTCCCAATTCATTTATATTTAATCTTATAAAGCCACCAAGATCTAGCAATACTTCATTTAGGAGGTGGAGAGACTGGATCCCAAGTATGATTTTTAATTAAAGCATCAAATTCAAATTGCATGGCCTCCCTCCATATTTCATCGTGTTTAGCCTCTTTATAATATTTAGGCTCACATTCATACAAGGTCATTAAAACACGATAATTATGTTGAATTATATTCATTTTATTAATATTTTCAATATTAGAATTTTTTAATATAGATTGAGCTCATTTGGGTATTTTAGATTTAATAATATTTTATGATGACTCCACTTCAAACTTAGAATCCAAAATAATAATAGTTCGATCACATTCTTGTAGTGTTTTAGTTTCTTCATTAAGATAAATATGTAATGGTTCTGAAGAAGATACATAAAAAGGTTTTTCACAAATTTGAACATTCCTATTTTCAATTATCTCACATTTAAAAGGATCATAGATTCTTAGACCTTTATTTTTACCAACATATCCTACAAATATGCAATGTTAATAAGTAAGATCAAGTTTCTTCCTTTAGCTTTAAGAATAAAAATGGAAGCATGGCTTCCAAAGAATCTAAGGTGAGAAACATTTATTTTATTTTTAGTCCATACTTCTACAAGAGTTTATTGGTGAATGAATGTTTTATGAACCACATTAAAATATGAACTTATGTGTCCATGTCTTATGTCTAAGGAAATTTAGGGACATCGGTAGAGTGTAACATTGTTCTAGACATTTATAGGATAGTCTTATTTTTAATTTCAATAACTTTGTTTTGCTAGGGTGAATGAGGAGTGGTTATTTCTCTTTGAATTCCACACAAAATTAGAAAAGAATAAAATCCATTGCTAATTTATTTACCTCCATTATTTGATCTTAACCATTTAATCTTCAGGTTAGAAATGTTCTCTATTAAAGCTTTAAATTATTTAAATTTTGATAAAACTTTAGATATTTTTTGTATATAATAAATCCAAATCATTATAAAATAGTCATCAATAAAAATTAAATCATACATAAATCCATTAAGAGATGAAACCTCAAGTGGTCCTATAACATCACTATGAATAAGTTCTAAAGGTGATGCAGAATACGCGTCATGATTTTTATTAAATGCTTGGGAGTGATGTTTACCATGTAATCAACATACATAAGATTTATGATAAGTTATAATTTTAGGTAATATTATTACAAGATCATGTCTCGACATATCACAAAGACTCCTAAAATTAGCATGTCTAAGTATTTCATGCCAAAGTTGAGATTCATTACTAATTGGAGAATAAAAACAAGTTTCATTAGAAAACTCATTAAAAATATACAAATTATTTCATTTAATACCTTTAATAATGATAGAATTGGATTTATCTTTAATGAACCACTTATCTTTATGAAAAATAACAATGAAATTATCTTTATCTAATTGCAACTAAAAAGGGGTAAAAATTTATTAAAAGACGTCTCGAGACCGGGAAATTACATCATCTTGTCCTACTCAATAAGATGAGCCAAGGTTGGAGAAAGACCCAAAGGAAGCTTGTACTGGTCATAAATAGCCCAATTCGGCCCATGTTCTGTGGCCCATTTAGCAAGACAATCTGCCACACTATTCCACTCGCGTGGAATATGCTTAAAGGAAATCAACACAAAGGACGAAACAATTTGTCGAATCTGATTAATAATCATACCTAGCTTCCAATCCACACTATCAAAATTGCAATTATTAAGCAAATTTACAATCACTTGTGAGTCAAATTCACAAATAATGCTGAGCCACCCCTGCTGACAGCAAGTTTGTAGCGCTTCAAGAATGGCCAGCGCCTCCATACAATTGTTAGTATAATGACCCTTATAAATGGAGAAAAAAAAATGATAGAACTAGTACTGTCCCTGTCGATGGCTCCAATCCCAGCAGCCCCCAAATTACCTCTAGCTGATCCATCAACATTCAACTTCACAATTCCCTCTTCAGGTGGCATCCATCTACCCAGGCGGCTAATTGGGCGCAGCCTATGCCTATTGTTTGTCTTGGGACATGTTTGGTCATAGGGGAGTGCTCCCAAGGGTGTGCATGGGGAGAGGTGCGACAGCACCAAGGCATCACTGAGCTCCAATTCATCCCCATGCCCACCTTTAGCCTGAAGCGTCTCCTGAAGGGCAATAAGAACTTTTAGCCAAAGCTCCCTGATATTCTAACTGTGCTCTTGAAAAATACATCTATTTCTTTCCAGCCATAAATGCCAGAGAATGAAGGTGGGCCCAACAGTCCACACATTCTATAGAATAGGTGCCTTAGAGGGAGGTTTCTCTTGGCATTTCCAAAACTCAGCCATGGACAAAACGTGCCAGCAAGGTCTCCCCCAGGCATCCCACCATAGATGCTAAAGACTTCTGGCAAAGGAACATTGAAAAAAGAGGTGTGCCACATTCTCCTCACTATCACGGCAAAGAACACAAACAGAGGGACCCTGAAAGCCTCTTTTAGTGAGATTATCCCAAGTTAGACAATGCCTATAGGTAAGGGTCCAAACAAAAATATTGCATTTCGGCCAGGCTGCCGAATTCCAAATTTGCTTGCTCCAAGGAAAATCAGCTTCTCCAAAGTTTTTCTCCATCAGTACCCAATAACCAGATGAAACAAGATATTGTCCACTGGGGCCTCCACCCCAAGCCAAGTCATCGCTATCTCTCAAAGAGGTGCAATCTCTGGTAGCCAAAAGATGAGCTAAGTACTACCTATTTTCCATAGTCCCTCCCAGTGGCCAATCAGAAGCATCTTTCCATCTATAAGCAATAGCAGTCCCCAACTGATAAGCTTCCTTATAATGCTCTACAGTACTCCAGTTCATGTTACAAAACACTTCCCATAGGTCTTAGAGGTGAGGGTGGGAAGCTATGATGGGAGGAGCACCGTTCCAGGAATCTTCCCAAAATAATGTCTCAGTGCCGCTGTTACAGATCCAAAACAGGCCAGACTAAACCAATGAGGTGCCCAATTTGAGGGTGTTCCATACCATGGAGCCTCTTCCCTCAATGGAGAACTTTGGGATCTCCATCGACCTAGCTCTAGGAAAATATTTTAGCACTAGGATGTGGGCCCACAGGTGCAATTGGTTGGTGCACCATCGCCAATAAAGTTTTGCCGCCAGAGCTTGGCTGGACAGAATGGCTGATATAAGCCCAAGCCCCCCCTCTCTTTTGGGCCTGCACACCATGTGCCAATTAATCAAACTCCATTTTGAATTCCAGAGATTACCACTCCACAAAAATTGCCTAGACAGGGCATCATACTCACAGAGAAAATACATTAGGGCTGCCTAAACCATACACCTGTATATGGGCAATGCTTGAATAACTAATTGGAGAAGAGTCATAGACCAGCTGTTGTCAGCCACCGGTGGGTCCAATGATTGACTCTTTGCCTTAGCTTATCTAGAATGTTTTGCCAAAACAACCTGGGCTGCCTACCAACCACAATGGGAATGCCCAAGTAAGTAACTGGAAGAGGCTGCAATTGAAATTTGAGAATCGCCCCAATCCTCTACTGGATAGAATCAGGGGTATTAAATAAATAAATGGAGGATTTGTGCTCATTTAGTTTCTGCCCTGAGGCCAAAAGATAAGTGTCCAAAGCTTTTTGAAAAGCTTGTGCCTCCTGAATCCTAGCTTTTTTGGCCAGAATGGTGTCATCCACAAATTGGAGGTGGGTTAGTTTGGCTGCCCCATTGCCCCACTGCCAACCATGAACTTGATTCTGCACTGCACAAGATTTAATGTCATCCCAAGCCTTCTGCCAGGATAATGAAAAGATATGGAGATAAAGGATCCCCTTGACGAAGCCCTCTAGAGGCCCCACACAGATGAGAAGGCACCCCATTAATAAGGATAGAGTAGGACGGTGTGGTGACACAGCTCAACACCTAACATACCCAGTCCTGGCTAAAGCCAAAAGCAAGGAAGATTTTTTGCATGAATCTCCAATCAACCCTGTCATAGGCCTTGGCTAGATCGAGCTTAATAAACATAGCTCTCTCTTGAGAAGTACTCATGGAGTGGATTGCTTCCACAGAAATCACCACTCCATCCAGAATCTTCTTCCCAGCAACGAAACCCCCCTGTTCTTCTGATATGATCCTAGGGAGCCAAACTTTGAGCCTCTCTGCAATGAGTTTAGTGATGATTTTGTAAACCATATTGCATAAAGTAATGGGCTAGAAGTGATCCATGTGATTTGCCTGATCCTTCTTTGAGATGAGCACCAGGAAGGTAGCATTGATCACGCGAAGCATTTCTTTGCTGTGGTAGGATTCCTGAACCACTTCCACAAGATCCTGGCTGATTATGTCCCAGAATTCTTGAAAAAAATCTACGAGGAAACCATCAGGGCCAGGTGCCTTCCCTTTACGCATGGTGAACACAACTTTTTCCACTTCTGATTTTTCAATCAGTTTCAAGAGAGCATCATTCATTTTTGGCATGATTATAGGCGGTATGCAGGCCAAAACCATGTCTTCCTCTATAACAGCAGGAGGTTCTACACTAGCAAGAAGCTTGAAATAAAACTGGACTGCTTCTTTTGAAATAGCAGGGGTAGAAGAGATACGCCTACCTTTCAGGGTAATAAGAGATGCAATATAGTTCCTGTTATGCTTAGCTTGGACCGACTTATGAAAGAAGGCAGTGTTCCTGTCCCCTTCTTGGAGCCAGTCCACCCAGGCTTTTTACTTCCAAAATATTTCTTCCCAGAGTTCCCACTCATTAAGATCAGTCAACACCATAAATTATGCCTTACGAAGCTCCTCTGACAAGCCAAAATCAAGAATATATCTGGTAATGTTATCTAAATTATCTTGTGCTCTCTTCTTCATCGTATACAGATTACCAAAATTGAGCCTGTTCCAAACTTGTAACTTTCTCTTGACATACTGAAGCTTCTTGGTGAAGGAGAACATAGCGGTGCCATACTCAAGGCCCCCCTGTCTCCACCAGTGCGGCATCAGGTTATGAAGAGAAGTATCCCAGAGCCACATAAGCTGAAATTTGAAAGGAGGTCTCTTGGGATGCTCAATGAAATTTGTTGTGAGTTTGATGGGCCAATGGTCTGACCCCCTCCAGTCTAGAATTTTAGAGGTAATAGAGAAAGCATTGGATAACCAAAAGCAAGAGACAAGAAATCTATTAAGGCACTCAAAAATATCATATGTACCTGATCTTCTATTACTCCAGGTGAAACTCCCATTGATGGGGTTGACATTCGATAGGTGCAGCTGATCTATATTGAGTCTAAAGAGCTCAGACGAGGGGTTAAGCTGATCCAACCCTCCCTTTTTCTCCTCCAGTCTGAGGATAGCATTAAAGTCACTACTCATAATCCATGGCAAGTAAGGACAATAGCTCCTAACATGGCCTAGATGCTCCCAACACTTTCAGTGTCCCTGAATGTCACCAAGTGCATAAATATTAGTGACTAAGATCAGTTATCCCATTTCAAGGGAAGACATAATCATAGATAGAGTCGAGGTAGTAGCCATCCACTGGAGTGGTGTGACCTTCGCCGGATCCCAACATATGGCCAATCCCCCAGCACTGCCTAATGCCCCTACACATTGACATTGGCCAGCAGCCCATAATTTAAGAAAGCAATGGAACATAGCATCAACTGAAAGCTTGGTCTCTTGAATACATAAGATATCTAGAGAATGCTCAAAAATCAACTTCCGCATAGTTTTTTGTTTGGGGGTACTATGCAGCCCCCTCACATTCCATGACATCACTATCATTGATTGGATTGGGTGAAGAGTTCATCCAAGGTTTTAACCTCACCTGATTCAACCAATAAATCCCCTGTGAGCTTGATTTTCTCTAGGTCCTTTCTTCGCCCAAGTCTGGAAGGAGTGGAAAAAGAGACTTTCTTGAAAGGCCTCTGCATCAGACCCAATGCATCCACAACACCTTTGTCCCTTCTAGCTAGTGCCTTGTCTTTGACCACATCCGCCCAACTTCCATCCTTATTCTGATATTTTGTAAGCTCAACCAGAGTCCCCTCCTCCAAAGCATTACCAATATCTTGGCATTACTGAATCACCATGTCTT
Source organism: Torreya grandis (assembly GCA_037957365.1). Classification (NCBI taxonomy): domain Eukaryota; kingdom Viridiplantae; phylum Streptophyta; class Pinopsida; order Cupressales; family Taxaceae; genus Torreya; species Torreya grandis. The sequence goes on from JARHVA010001293.1 coordinate 2,013,781, forward strand.
GAGAGTTACTGAGTAGGGCATACTTATCTTCCCTCTCAGAGGGTCCTCCCTCCTCCAAAGGTGGAACACCATCCTCTATAGCCATACTATCTAGAGGTTCAAAATGGTTAAAACTCATTTCTAAGGAGTTGTCCTGGTTCCTACGTTTTTGGCCACAACCTCTCCCACGCCGTTGGACTTGGGTAAAACCTTCCCTGTCACGGCCAATGAATTCCATTGAGCCCAAGGTAACTTCTACCCCATTTTCCTGGGCTTTTACATTCATCGCATTACCAATCAGAGAAGTTGAGGTGCCCATTTGCATCCTTTGGCCCCCCTCTTGTGCACCCTTGGGATCCATCCCTTTGAATCATCCAGCCTGAGGGCATTGATGATGCAGATGACTGTAGATATGGAAAATTCTACAGTGGAATGGAATAGCTTTATAATCAATTTGATGCACCCAAGAAGACTCCCCCACGCAAATTTCCATTGATTCAGGTAAGGGATTATTGAGGTTAATTTCCACACAAATTTTGGCAAAGGAAATAATCTTTTTGTCTAAAGACTGATGAGATACAACAATTGGCGATCCCAATAAGGCAGCAATTTGGCAGAGGATATCTTCACACCAAAATTATAGGGGAAGTCTTGGAAGACGGACCCATACCGGGACACTAGCAGGTAGGGCCTCTACAGAATTAAACCCTGGGTGCCAGGGTTTGATGAACAAACTGAATCGATCATAAAAATAGGGTTCTCCCTCGAATATGTAGTTTTTATCAGATACAGATGAGAAATTTACCAAAAAATAGCTATTAGCAGCTAACATTATATCAATGTCTCCCTCTACCTACCAAGTGCACCTCATCCAGGCTTACAAGGCTGGTTGTGAAATTTGGATACCCATAAATTTACAGATCAATGTATGTGCTGACAGATATTTGACATCCTCCTTGATCGAGTCTTGGGTAATCACCAGAATTGGCCTGTCTTGGCTTCTTGGGAGACAGCCATTGATTTTAGTCACTTTGGGGCCCTCGCTGGAAACAACAAATTCTTTAGCCTGAGAAGATGCCTCTGGACCCTGTCACGCCTCCCCTGTGCCCTCACCACCACCACCGTGCTGCTCCTTTCCTCCACTCGTTGCCATCGCTTTGAAACTATGTATCTCCCACACATATCAAAATTATCTTTATCTAATTGAAAAAAGATAGAATATTCTTTTTTATTTTATGAACATATAAAAAATTGTAAATGAATCCATTAAAAAATTTATCCTTATCTTTTCCTTTTAATTATATAACTGAGTTGTCACCAAGGTAGATTTTATCATTACAATCTATGATATCAACAAAAATATCAAACATATAAGTCATATGTCTTGAAGCACCATAGTCAATAATCCACACATTATCGAGATTAGTGTAAATCGTAATGGTTTTATCATAAATTATAGGTTTCAAATAATTACAATATATATGCATGGGCATATGCAAAAGCAACTATAATTATAGATTATAGGTTTCAAATAGTTACAAGATTCAAATGGAATTCTATATCAACATAATATATATAGGGGGCATGGTATTCAATCATGCTTATGTTAATAAATTTCAAATTTAAAATATATCTTCTTCAAAGTTCAAAAAAATTCAAAGGTATAAAGTTTCAAATAAAATCTAGATCCATATACATCGGTGTGATTCATCTCATTTTTCAAGTGGGCCATTTTTGAGTCTCATGGAAATCAATGTCTATGGTTTCACTTTATCTAAACACATTTGGTGGTTCTACTTCTTATCCTAACACATTTTAGTCTAGTGGCACTCAATGTCTATGGCTATACTTTAGTGAACCACATTTGATGGTTTCACCCCTTAAATTATTTAATAGAGTAATCTACATTTTAAAATGAGATCTAGATCATAAAATCTTTCCAAATAATAGATTTAACTAGTTTCTAAATTGAGACTTGATCACTCTCAATTCACCCTAGGTTCAACATTTATCCAAATACCTCAACAAGGGAGCACACACACTTCTCTACTTTCAAGTTACAAGGAAATTAGATTATATCATATTTCAAGTGTATTATTTTCTTGCTCCTTTTTCAATTTCAAGATTAAAATTTCATATTTTTATTTTTAGATATGGAAATAATTATTTTGAGTGTCCTTGTTGCAATTTTTGCATTGATGCATCTTGCATAATCAAGCTTTATACACAAAATAAAAAGTGTGTATACACACTTAGGTATGCATCTCATTTAGTAATTTAATTTCATTTCATCATTATAATAAATGTGGGTGAAAATATATATGCTCAAATTTAATCATTAAGAGCTTGAAAATTTTTAATATTGACATGTTTACCTTGACTTATTTACCATTATGTTAACTTCAAATTTCTATTAGATCCTTCACTATTATGCTCACTATCTTGAAATTACTAAAAATATAATTCATTATTCCCTATTATGTTTATAGATTCCTATCATCCAAGTTCCAACATTCTCTAACTATATGGGATAAGTACATAATAAGTCATGTAAGGATGCATCTCGACCTTGTCCATGAGTGTTTACTTGTCTCCTAAGATCCAAAAATAACTTAAAATTTGAGATGCTTCATGTAATCCCTCTGGCACTTTTAAGGAATAAAATTAACATAAATATTTCAAATATACCACTATATAATCACATCAAGGCAACTAAAGGCATCACTTAGCAATCACTTCGAAATTATATTAATAATGAGTAGAAAAACCCTAATCTTTCTAATTTAAGTTATGATTTATTATAAAAATCATAGTTAAAGTCTAAATATATTTTATTTCACATCAAGTGCATTCAGTATCAAACATTCAAATCAATTTATTATTTGCATCCATATATTTAAAATATCAAGATTCACACACTCACTTTAGGAGGGATAACTACATCATTTTGAGGCCCTTTTGGGATATGTAGATAGCACTCAAACTATGTTGGATTTTCTTAGAATAGTTCAACTATTCCCATTGTTCAATTCCTCCCTTTTTATATTTTATGTCCATTTTTTTAATGTGCACAAGATAAAGTTAGTTATTTCATGTTCTTTTACATGATAAATTAGCACCCACAAATAATTAGTCAAAAACATCAGACATGCATAGGTACACAAACATAAAAATTAATCACACAATCAATGTAGATATGACTGAAGTCAAAATTCATACCCCTATCCAACCTAGCATGGCCATGTCCCTATTCAATTTATAATTCTATTTTTTTGCCACAACATAGTCTAGAGATCTTTCTATTTAGCTCAATATCAGTGATCTACCTGGATATTAAACATAGATCAAATTTGAACTAGGTTTGCATATTTTATTCAAATTTACTATTTATATCTCATTTAAGTTTATGTAATTTATTATATTTGACATTCATATTTTATATATTTTGTATTTTAAATAACACTTCAATACTTTAATGCTTTATTATATTTAATTGTTAAATCAAAATTAAAGCATATAAATAACCTTGACATTGAATGTTGATTTACATTGATATATATATCTCCACTATAAGTAAGGTCATTAGTCTCATATTTAAGCATGTTATTCAATTTTGTGGGTAGGGTCCAGATTCATGTTAACTACCATAAGACATAAACCAAATTAAATGAAATAATATAGACCAATTAAATCTTTAAACAAAAATGATAGATTTATCAGAGGTAGCATGATTACCTCGTTAGATTAAAAGGATCTAGCCTAGATTTTTAGAATTAAAAAAACTCTCTTCCATAATGAATTGCCTCAATCACTAGTTCTCTATGCTCTTATATAGATAATAAATAGGATAGGGATAGGTTTTGGATATAGTTAACTCGTAAAACATGTCTTCTAAAGATAAGAATCTATTATTAATATTGGAAGTCAATCAAGTCAATAAATTGATTGATACTCTTCTCTAACAATATTTTATGGATAATTGTGCACCAATTAGTGTTTATCCATGAATTATATTACAATCAATATTAAAATTTCATAATAAAACCATAGAATAGTTTATGATTAATTATATACACTAACATCTCCTATTAATATTTATTCAATGAAGAAAAGGATGGAGATGTCTACAACCTAATCATTTATTTGGAAAAACTTAAGATTAGCAACCTTATCATGTGTCAATTTATAATTATAATGCATGTGGACCTCAATCTTCTTTGTTCATTGGTTATCCACTAGGTTGTAATAAATTTGGATAACACTTTAATTATCATACCAAAGTGGAGTGTATTGGATCTATGGAAATATAAATTTAGAAATCAAGTTTTGAATCCAAACTCACTCATAGCTAGCAACAATAACTTAGAAACAATTCCACTATACTCAGCTTCCATAGTAGACAAATAAATATTAGTCTATTTCTTTTAATACCAATTCACAATACCTACCCAAAGATGATAGATGTATCATGTAATTGACTTACAATTATGTATATCTCTTATCCAATCACTATATGTATAGCTAATAATTATTATTTTCCCATCAAAAGTGTAACCATAAATTTATGCTTCTCCTCTTGAATTATACTCAACCAAATAATTTTTTAGATCATGAAAACAACTAAATGTGTTTTAAATTTTTCCAATGGATTTCATGGGGATCCTAATAGTAGACTGATACCAATTTCATAACAAATGAAATATCAGGATGAGTATGAGTTAAATACATAATAAATCCCACCAATTTCATGTAGAGTGTACCATCAACTAAAGGAGAATAATAATTAGAAGAAAGCTTGATTCTATAATGATAAGGAATTAATGAGGACTTACAATATTTCAATTAAATCAGTTGAGTATGTCTTGAGCATAATTATATTGATTAACAAATATTCCTTTCTTAGACTGTGAAATTTGAATACCAAGGAAAAAATGTAAAAATCCTAAGTGAGTCATCATAAAATGAATCATTATCCAAGCTTTAAAATCATGAATATGCTTGGTTTAACTCCATATGATGATTAATACATGGACATAAAGGACCAAAATTAAGATTTCCCCATCTAATTTTTTGGTGTAGACTATGGTTTCAAAGAGATTTTGTGTAAATATAAATTTAACTCAGACTATGTCAATCTTTTTATATCAAGATCGAGAAGCCTATTTCAAATTGTATAAGAAATTTTTTGATCTAAACACAAGAATTATCCCTACATATGGACCCAAGAGGTTCAGACATGTATATTTATTCATACAGGTATCTATGCAAGAAGCCACTTTTGATGTCTATTTGATGGACTTCCCATTTCTATGTTGCATCAAAGGAGAGTATTATCTTAATGTAATTTATCATGGCAACTATAGAAAATGTTTCAAGGTAATCAACACCTTAAATTCATGAAAAACATTTTAATATAAATTAGGATTTGTATATTTCAGTGGAGCATTCTTACTGTGGTACACCCACTTTCACCTCATTAGTTTTCTTCTTTTTGAAAGTGGAACCAATTCCCAAGTTTTATTCTTATTCAGTGAAAGAAGTTTTTGTCCCATAATTGCCTACCATTTATGATGCTTAGAAGCTTGATGATAAGTCTTTGGATCCTATGTCACTACCAACTATGCTAAATTTGAAATACCATATAGATGTATCAATATTGTCATGATTAGATCTCTTGGATACTCTACCAATGAGCTAGCATTATTTTGAACTTTACAAACCCATTTTGGTAGAGATTGTGTTGGCTATGAATATTTATTTTGAATGTGTGCTTGCACTAGTAAAGGTTTTGTTTATCCCCCTCATCATATAAACTTTATTAAATCTCATAATGGGAGTCATCTACAAATAATGTTCTTGATACAAGACCTCAGAAGTTGCATCCAACTTGACATAAGGTAATGGAGTAGGAGTTTTAGAATATGTTGGCATGAAATCCTAGGATTGTTCATCAAATAACACATCTCACTAGTAAATCACTTTAGTGGTGCCTAAAATAATAATATGATATGCCTTTATATATTCATAGTAGCTAAAAAAATATAAGGATGACCCTTCCTTTAAATTTATGTGTTTTTCATCTAAAATGTGCACCCATGCATTACATTCAACAATTTATAAATGAAAAATATTTGATTTGACACCGGAACATTTTTATTCAAGATTCATATTTTTAATTATATATTGGGGAGTGAAATTATATATATATATATATATATATATATATATATATATATATATATATATATATATTAAAAACTTAATTTACTTATCCAAATATTATGGAGGCAAGTCTTTGGAATGTACCATGCAATTAGCAGTTTCCTTTAGTGTGTGGTTTTTATGTTTAACTACATTGGTTTTATGGGTGTAGGGTACAACATGCTAAAGTTGAATGTTTTCTTGTTCACAAAATCTGATCATTTTAGTGTTGACAAATTGTCCTCCATTATCTATTTTTTTATGTTGATTTTTTCTCTCTAATAGGTTTTCAACAAGGGCTTTGAAAATTTCAAAGTGTTTAAAGACTTTGATTTTTTTTTAGAAATTAGACACAATTTATAAGAGAGAAATCGTAAATTAATTTAAGCACATATTTATGTTTCTAAAAATAAACATTAGGAAATGACAAAAGATCATTGTGAACTAGCTTTAATTTTTCACTTTCCCTTAAGGATTTATCTTTGGAAAGTGAATTCCTATGTTATTTTCCAAGGAAAAAAATAGATAAACACCATATTTGAAAGAAACTTGGGGAAAATTAATGAACATGTGATGCTTATATAGGTCTTAAAATGAGTGATAGTTGAGATAACCAAAATGCTCATGCCAAAGTTTACTCAATTCATTAGCATGTGCAATCATGAATTGTGAATATTGAGTCAATACAATTTTTTCAAATTTATAAAATCATGTTTTATGATCAACCTACTAGTGGCTAAAATAATAGATTAGTGTTTAATATTTATGATGGAAGCATCATTAGGTGTAAACTCAATAGTTTTGCCTTCACCTAAATGTGTGATTTGATACATGGAGAGGAGGTTTTTAGATAAGTTTGAAAAATGGAGAAGTTTTTTGAGTATGTCATTATCCATCTCAGTTTTCCCTTCATCCTCAACAACTAGAGGACTATATGTGCCCATAAAAAAATTAATTTTGTGACACTGGTAAATATTTTTAAATATTGAAAAATTATGCACCATATAATGAAAGACTCTTAAATATAGAATCCATTTAGACACAAGTGTTCCTATTGTTTCAAAAACTATTGCTCCTATCTTGGGAAGAAGAAGCTACATTTTTTCATCTATTCTTCTAAGTATGCCATTTTCTTGAAACATTTATTTTCAACATGGCCTGGTTTCTTACCCCTATTACAACACTCTTAGTCAACATTGGCATTTACATTTCCTTTTCCTTTTTTTTTACTTGGGTAAGGATTTTACTAAGCAAATGAATTGACCTTAGGATTGATATTTTCTTTCCCTTTTCTATTTGAAAGGTCCTTATCTTTCCTAGAGTTGGGTTGTGACATTACATTAGTATCATATACCAGTAATGTCTATTCCTTAATACCTTCAAGTTAAATTTTACCAATAAAATTAGTTTTCCATGTTCTCTCTCCAGTTACTCATAGAACTTGTCAAAATTTGGTGCCACGTATGTAGATCCCATAGAGTCTTCATGTGTGTATTAGTTTGAAATAAAAATTGAGTAAGGATGACCTAATTTAGACAAGATAATGATAATGCTTTTTTCATCAGTCTTGGTTTCACAAATCTCAACTAGTAGAAGCCTCAAACACTTGATTTAAGTGATTAAGTCATTAATGTAAGGAGAGTTGTCTATAGTAAGAGTAGTGAGCTCATTTTCTAATTGGCATGCCCTCAACTTACTGTGCTTTCCAAAAATTGCCTCCAAGGTAGTCTAAACTTTATAAGGTTTCATGATGTCCTAAAAATGAAACTTTAAATCAAGGGATATTGATTGACCAAGGATGCCTCTAGCTTCATCAATATGGTTTTGCCATTTTTGTCCATTTATATGATATAAATTTGTAATTTATTCATTAATTTTAATGTGGTAGAGTCCCTTGCTAAGGATCACATTAGTAATTCATCCTTTCTCACTAAAGTATATTGAAATTGAGAGAATTAATTTTTTATGGCTATGTTGTATCACAAAACATTTTTTCAAGTAAATTTTTTCCAAACAAATCAAAATATATAAGATATTTCTTCTTTCTACCGAATGTGCCCTTTGCACTGCCTTTTTAGTATTTTGGGTGAAAATTGAATTTGAAGATATAGTTTCTAAATTAAAACTAAAATAATAATTCTATATTTTAATTGAATTGGTATTTTAATAATATAACTAAACATGAATTTTGGATTTGAACAAAGATATGGAAATAGTGTGCAAAAACTTCCAAGAATACCTTAGATTTCTCTAGAAATACTAGGTTGGGTGTGTTTGATCTCTAGGCTCTCTTAGATACTAATCCCAATTATAAATAGTGAATATGGGCCAATGGGAACTAACTATAGAGGATTCCACCATTCCCATAGCCACACTATACTACCTCTGAGGTATGTAGAGAGTAACTTTTTGGGGTTAACCGCTTACCGACGCACTATAGTCAAATAATTGAGAGGATTCTTATTGGAAAAAATAAATTTCCTATAAAAATTTTAATATAGTGTGAGCTAAGTGGAAGTTAAAATCCATATACATTATTATCTAATAGATTTAATATTAGTTCAGTACCCTTCATATCACATATCAAGTAATTTACTTCTTTGTCTAGAAGGATAATGCCTATTAGTTTTACAACTACTAAAACATAGTTCTAACCTAAAGGGTTTCTATTAAAAAAAAAACATGTCCAAAGAATTTGGAATGTATTAAAATTTTTAGTGATTCAAAAAATTGAGCATAAGTGAAAATTTATTTAAAACACTACTTGCCTATAAAAAATGTCACAACCCAAAAAAAAATTATTTTAGGAACAAAATTTGATGTCATTAACAACTCAAAAATTGTGTTAAATCTATACCTGACATAATTAACATTTATTTTAAATGAAAAGATATACTATTTATTAAATTTGTAGGTCAAAATAAGCACTTTTTTGTGCATGAATCCCATGGTAACCAAAACTATGATATGAAGTCCAATTCAACACTTGACATAGCAAGATGCTTTTCTCTTGAGGTAAATATGTATCATATGGTAAAATTTTAGGTCAAATTAATCATTTTGATGTTTACATGAATCCTAAGGTAGTAAAAAATATATCTATGAAGGCCAAATCAGAACTTGGTATAGAAGGATAGTTTGTTGTAGAGACCAAAATATACTATCTAGTAATTTTTTAGTCAAATAAAGAGCTTTCATGTTTTTCAAACCCTTACTATCCAACTACATTCACCAATTTTTGATTGATAAATATACCTTATGGGAGATATGAGAGCATAAGACTAGGTATTTACAATATGCCACTAAAATTTAGGCTTGAAACTAAAAATAAAACTAAATATCTAGAAATTAAACCTAGATGCAAAATGAGGTAAAGCTTTTATAGTTATGATACCATTCAATTATTTTGGTAGGGTATATAATCATGTTATCTTCCATCATAAAGACACCAATAATACATTTAATAATATAAATCACTAAAATATTTAAACAAAAATAAGACACATATTTACCACAAGTAGTATGACTACCTCTTTAGAATAAAAGGCTCTGACCTGGATTACCAAAAAAACAATAACTCATTTACTTAATAACTAGCTCTCTATGCTCTTATATAGATAAAAAAGAGGCTATGGATAGGATTTGGATAGATATTAAATTTTAGAATAAATATTCTTAATATAATAATATACTATTGTTAGCAGAAGTCAATTAAGTCAATAACTTGATTGATACTCTTCTCTAATAATAATTTGTGGAAAATTGTGCACAAAATAATGATTATCCATAAATTATATTACAATTAATAATACAAATTCATCTTAAACCATACAATAGTGTCTTATTAATTAAATAAACTAACACATGTTGGTCTCTAAATTAGGTTTGATCTCATAGTTCTTAACTGAATGACAAACAAATTACATCAAAATATTGGTATGACTTGAAAACCAATTTATCCTTAATGGGTTAAATTAAATTGATATAATATAGTTTTAAATTCAATATTAAATAATTGGTAAGTCATATTCATAAGCATTGTTACTTAAAATTCTCATTAGGTCCTTGTTTAAGATATGCAATTTGTGAAAATGTTACATTTTGACTCAATTAATTAAAAATTGAGCTAAGAAGTTATTTTCCAAAGAAGTGGAGTGTAATCATCTTGATGGTAGGGCATAAAACCAGTCCAAGTAAAAGTACTAAAAGACTTATAGGGAAGAGTTTTTTAAATAATCTATCATTGTGATTAAAATCTAACATGAATCATACAAATATTTTATATTGTGATAAGGGTCTTATTTTCCATTGAAAAAATCAAATATATGAGAAGTGAAACCAATACTAAAATGATAAGTGGGAAAACAACAATCCAAATGGTTATTCAATATATCAATTTCAGTAACATAATGACATGGAATTTAAGACTAATGGGACAAGAACTAATTTTTTGTTGCATATTTTATATAGGTTTCAAATGAGAGTGGCTTAGAAGTTGGAATTTAGGTATTAATATTCACATAAGTAGGGATAAAGACACTATGATCTTAAGAAACACTATGAGAAAAAGTAAAAGGTTGAAAATCAATAGAGATGGTTGATTAACTTGAAGATAAAGAATATAAGCATTAAGACCAAGGCAAAGTCATAAAAATATGAGTAGAAGAAATAATGGGAGTGACCAAAGGGGAAATAATCTAAGATATAAACACATTGGTTGGTATAATATGTGAATCTCTAGAAGGTATAATATTATATGAATTCAAAGATGTATTATAAGTTATGACATGTGTTATCTCAAGTGTATTTATTTTATATAGAGTTTATTTGTACACATATTTTATCACACATGATATTGCATTAATTTCATCATGATGTTCTCTAATATGTTATCAAAATACATCTAGTCTATCTCCCATTTATTTATCTACTTTAAAAGTTTAAAATTATAAGATCCACTATAAAAATTGTCATTCATAACATTATCAATAAAAATATTGGAGTTTTCATTATTAAAATCATTTTCATTCATTTAATTAT
>JARHVA010001293.1:2030000-2342500 GCA_037957365.1 Torreya grandis
TTGATGGAGATACTATGGAAGAGTAATGTTTTACAATATAGTAACATTTGGATTGCATAGCCACATTATGGTCATACTCTACAAAAGGACCAAGATCAAATCATTAGCAATTACTGCAATGCCTAGCAGATTTTTATTTTATAAAAAGTGTCTTTGTGGTAGTTAACACATATGATACCATGTATTTCCTCTTTGATTCCATGTATATTATATTCCCACTCGTAACCATAACTCCCTCATGTTAAAATATACTTAGTATGGTGTATCAATACTACTTTGTCTTTTCAGTCTATCAAGCTCCAATATTAAGGGTTATATAAATACATAAGCATCCATAAAACTTATAAAAATGTGGATAAAATGACTTATAATTACATTGTATTTCATGTGAAAAGAGAGATCCAATTGTCTTTAACTATCACAACTCTCAAAAAAATATTTTAGTTGGTTGTTATTAGGTTGGGGATTCTATTTTTTTACACTAATTTTATTCATTAATCCATTTTTATTATATAAAAAAATGTTATGTTTAGAGGATTTAAGCTATGTATTTTAATTAACATAGGTCACTACATTTCCATAAACTTGGTATCAATGTACAAGGTACATAATTATTATTATGGCTTGTATATTCCTGTGTAGCTACATTTGTTATTTATTTAATGATTGAAAAAAGGGATGGTGAAAAGAACTAAGCATTGATCAAGTGAGAAGTGATCAATCCTATAAATTGATATACTATAACCTATTTTTTAGTTTTAGAATGTAAACCACTAATAAAAATTTCATTAGGATGTAAATAGTCACAAGATTAAAAATTAATAGACCACATATTTTATAAATATTTATTCATTAAAATATATAAAAATATTATGTGCATTTATATTTATGAGAATAAAAACACTAATAATATGAAATTATTTATTGAAAAAATTGCAATTGATAGGTCCCTAGAAATAGGTAGTCATCAATAAAAAATTAATTAATGAGAAAAGTTAAGTTGAAATTCTAGGCATAGACATTATGAATGATATATTCAATATAAGCTTTGGATGAGCCACTCTTGTTAACTTTAACTAAGTAATTTATGAGTGATAAATGTACTCAAAGTCTATAAGTGCCTACAATTTATAGGTTTTTTTGGAATATTATGCAGTCATTCATATACTATTTATTATGCATCCTCTCATGGTTGCACATCAAGTAATTCATAAAATTCCTCCAATAAAAATGGTATCATTAAATTCATGAAAACCATATTTTTACAAGAGTGGTGGAAATGGCATACGAAGGCATGAGACTTGTCTTAAAAAATCCTTTGAAAAATGTAGCCACATGGAATGCATTGATATTTGGACATACTTAATATTAGTTTCAAGGGATAAATTTAATTACCTTAAGACTACATTTACACTTTGTTAAAATGTATAAACCATATTAAGCCTTATCAAATACAAATTGAAGCTTTGGGAATAAAAAATATGTGAAAGACTATTGGGATAAAATTGATGGATCAAATTTTTGGAAAGTCCTTTCCATAGATGGAAACAATGACAAAGATGCTCAGGTGGTTCAAAATATCAATTACTCAATTATTCAAATAAACATTCCCATTTTTCCTAAGGAATATCATCTATTTTGGGTTATCAAAGATAGTGGGAAGTACTCAGTTTCATCTGAACATACTATTGACCTATAATTAGAGGATGAATGGGATTACTAGAAAGACCTTTGTATTAAACACCTCAAAATAAAGGTAATTTTTTTATTTTGGTTGGATGTTCAGGATAAGATTATAACTATGGATAATTTAGCTAAAAGAGGACTAATTATTCATATCAAATGTCCTCTTTGTAGGGTAGCAGAAGATTTAGACAAACATATATTCCTATCCTGCTCTTTTAGCTCATGCATTCTTAGCTATATTCTGAACAAGTTTGACCTATCTTGGGTTAAACTAGAAAACATCTATGATCTCATGATGCAATGAAAACCTCCTTGGATCCTCCCATCCCTATCATTCCTTTGGTTCTTAGCCCTTCCATATTGTTTTTGGGGTATTTGGAAAGCCTAAAAGGACAACATTTTTTATAGCAAAGGCCCCAACCCAAATTAGTCTTTATTCATCATTGTCAAGCCATAAATAAAAACTATAAGTATTTCCCCCTAGGATAAAAACCTAGGATCTAATTTTGTATAGTTAATCTTTAGAGAATGGGAGGTAGAATATAAAATTAGGTCTCATTCTAAATAATTGTTGCATAAACATGTTAGGTGGAAGCCACTACCAGAGGACTGGGTTAAGATTAATTGTGATAGGGATTCAAAAGCAAATTTAGGTCCGACAGGCGAAGGAGGAGTCATCAAAAACTCATCAAGAATTTTAATTGCTATGTATGTTGGTCCTCTAAGAATTTATACCAACATGTGGTTGAATCTAAGGTGATACTCTGGGGCATTCAACGTGTGGGCATTCAACGTGCTTCCAATCTACATTTGGGTAGAATAATCATTGAATGGGACTCCCCCAACATCGTCAATTCTTTATATGGTAAAGTCACCCCTTTTCACACAATTAAAATTTTTATTAATGATTCCAAATAGATTGTGAAGGAGATGGAAAATTGAGCCATTATTCATACTTATCATGAAGGAAATGGAGTGGCTGATTTACTTGCTAACATTGGAGTCTATCATACCATTTTATCTACCTCACACACTAGTTATCATGTCCTTGAACATGTCATAATAGAAATACAAAATTAATCCATCATTATATAATATTTTTATGTGGAATCCACACATATAGAACTTACTTCCAAAGTAAGGGCATTCAAAAATTATGCTTTGTCATTATGTTACCATATGGATAGTTAATAACCCAAGGTGAGGGAAAACTTAAAATTCAATTTATTTTGAATCTGTTGGTTTTAAGTACTACTAAGGCATGACATATTCCAATTTCCTCTCAGACTTTTAGTCCACAGTCAAGAACAACATGGGGGTGATAGGGATAGACTAGATCTGACATCTTGTTCATAGGTCCAGAGCATGAAAAAAAATTGGATAAAATTATGCATAAAGGATCTTACTAAATTCTTGTAGAGGGTTAAAGGTCATGGTGTGGCCATCTAAAAGGATTTTATGGTATTATTAAGCAAGATATTAGTGGAAATAAGAGGAATAAAAATTTATGTAACTAAGGAGTTGATAGGCAAAGTCACTAGTATGTCTTGTGAAGGGGCAAAAGATTTCAAAGACTAGTCAAAAAATATAGAAGTTATACAGAGGTTCTTCAGAACCAATGATACCATCAAAAATAAAAAAAAGAGTTTCTCATGTATGGATCCTCTATGATATTGGTCTGAGGTATGACTATATATTATGAAGTATATCACCTTGGAAGGTAATTATACACTCATATTTTTGCATCATTTCCTTCTAGTGAATCACTCTAAAGATCTAAAAATTAACTTGCCATATTTCCTACTTAAATCCTTGTTTATAGCTCTTTACTTCTATATAAATGAAGACAACATTGTCATTCACCAAAGCCTCATTATCTTGTTTGTGAAACATGGTGAGACCCTTCCTGGTAAGGAAGTTCCACCAAAAGGGTCCTCCATGGAGGAGGAATCCATCAAGGAAGACCCTACCTCATAATCCCACCACCCATTGCCTATCCTTTCCCCTATAAGCCCCATCTCCAAGATCTCTACCAAGGATATCCCCTTAAAACTCACTATTATCAAACCAAAACCCCTTGTGTTGGAGGAAGGGAACTATGTGGAGGTGGTGGGTAAAGGTAAGTCCCTCTTATTAGAGGCAAAATGAACAAGAAACAATTGGAAGGGTTCAACAATAAATTAAATTAGGTAGGGATGGGCTTGGTAGGATTGATTTAGAAGTGGAATTATATTAATAAATAAGCCTCCAAAATGATTCAATCATTCTCACACTTAGTAGAGGCTAAAGGCACTCCCCAAAAATAGGCCACCGACATGGTAGAGATTCTTTCCCCAAATCTCCCCCTCAAATCTCCCTCTAAGAAGATACCAGAAAAGGAACTTCTATGAAATAAACCCAAGATGATAATACCAAAGGTGGATGATGAAGGTTTGTGCAATAGAACCTGGGATAGAATCACTAAGAAAAGATTGATAGAGTAGATGAAGTATACTAAGATGGTTAAGGTATTCATGGAGGTCTCCTCCCTCTCAAAGTAGTTTTATTTTAATTTATGTGTTTTTGTCTTCTACTTCATTAGTTAGACTATTATTTTGATACTCTAGTTTTTGGTTTCTCAGCCCATAGGGCATTCTATATTTTATCACACTTTCTTATACTTAGGTTCTTGGTCCTTGTAAAACTAGGACTTTTACCTAATCATATTATATATATATATATATATAGAGAGAGAGAGAGAGAGATAGAGAGAGAGAACCTTACATTGAAAAATATTTTATTTTTATAATATTTATACTTCCAAGTCAATAATTTTATTCTATATGTCTGATGATTTAGGTAGTTTCTCATTATGGGACCCCTTTGCATCTTTGTGGGGTTTTACGCCCAATGATTCTAAAGAATATGAGGTGGAAAATACTCAAATAAAAGGTAGTAATTCTAATTTTGTTTAAATATATCTTATAAGGAAATAATGGAAGAAACAATATAGGGTTTATAGACGGACAATGAGGGAGATCACAAATGTTAAAGAGGATGTGAAACACTTGCATAAGGAATAATTTAGTTATAAGACATAAAAATCTTGGCCTTTAGATATGTTTTTTTTAAATTAAATGACTCACTTTCTTTATGGGGTAAAATATATGGGATACATATATAAAAATATATAAAGTAAATTTGGATATTTTCATATTATGCAGTGTAAAACTTGGTTCAAAGAGAGAAGTTGAGAATGGAGTATATATTTTTCATTTTATAGTCTAGAGTATCAATTCATGTAATGCAAAAAATTAATAGTAAAATTTTAATATGTCTACATGCATGATAATTTAAAAATCCAATGTCCATCAAGTATGGATAGATGTAAGGAAATAGGTAAAAATAATGATGGATGGTCATCCTTAACCATTTACGAACATACTTGGATTTATAAATATCACTCATGGGAGATGCACTACTAATCTAAGTACCAATGTCACCACAATTGTAGAAGAACTCACAATTTTTTTTTCCTTGAAGATAGTTCTCCCATCATTTTTCAATGATGTTAGCAATTTCATTCTCTTGTGTTATTTCATAATAAAGGCTATCTCTTGTATCAATAGAGAAGAAAAACTTAATATTATAACTTAATATACAATCCTATTTCACTTTTTTCAATGATATGGAACTTTAGAGATGGAGTGAATCATAACTCATATAATTTATAGAAACAAAATTATGCCATATAAGTTTTGTAATGTTACATATGATGGATTGTAACTCATTTATTTTTTAGAAATAAAATTACACCATCCAACTACCATGATGTACATCTAATCCATTTTTTTTAGATTTGAGTTTCTCATATTCACCCTAAATCAAAAAATTTGTGTGTGTGTGTGGTGGGGGGGGGGGGGGGGGGGGGGGGTGGGGTGGGAGTTGCTGAGGTGTGGGGGGTATTATATTAAATATATTTATAAATGTGATTAGAGGGAATGTACATTATTTTATATAACATGATAGATTTGGATTTATATGGATGATAAGGTGCCTAACTTTAACTTCTAGTGATTTAAATTATACTCATATTTTTACATAGGAGTGAAGACTCATGTTTGATATGCTTTTATAACTCCAAAACATTTTTAATTTTAGAAGGATGAGGTATTTTATTTTTTAGTAATTTATATTTTAACTTATATTATTATTATTTAGTCTTGACCTTTACATTTTTTGTAAAGTTCTAAGGTGCATTGGGTTATTCTCTATAGTTATTTAAAGAAAAGATATTATGTTCACCTTTTTATTATATTTATAATTTGAAATGTATGCATGAAAAAAATTCAAAATCTAGACATAAATAATGGTTTATAAGAGTTTATTAATTGTTAATTAGCATTTTTTTAGGATTTTATCTAGATATTTATCAATTATTGGTCAAAATTAGATGTGATTGGGACTTTTGTTGATTTATGGTTGTTCTCATCTATCTTATTTTCTCCTCATCTCTTCCCTTTTCTCCTCCCCTTTCCATTTTTTATTTTTTGAACATTTTTTGGAGTGTCCCTAACCCTCTGGGGTTTGTCTAAAGTGCCCTTGGCATTCATTGATCTATTTGGAGTACCCCCAAAACTCATAGGCCCTTTATTTGGTATTTTTAAAGTTAGAGTACACTTGCCTCCTTGGTATCATTATTTTAACCTTATAATTATTGGATTTTTGTTTTCAATTATATAAGGTCCTTACATGGATATAATTGTCTAATTGTCTATATATATCTAAGAATTATAACTCATTGACATAAGAGATGCATTGAAAGTAAATATCACTCATAGAATATCTATTCAACACACGAAAAATATAGATAAATTAGGTTATAATTAGATCATAATTTATCATTGTTGAAATTTGTATTTTTTCATAGATCACTTATTGCACATGACCTAAGGTTTTATATATCACATACACTATTTATTATTTTTGACATAATTTGCATTAAGTGGTTTCCACTAACTTAGGGCCTAAAAAATATTGAGATAATTAGGTTATTCACCCCATTTAAAATATCCCCTAAAATATCACTTTTGTCATTAAGTTCATATATTATTTCCATTATAGGGTGCATAAAATTTTGTTATATAAGTTACATGTGTCATAGTGTGCAAATAAAAAGAGAAAACATGATATATGGACAAGGAAATCATAATTGTTGATTTATTTTTGGGTCTTGCCTATTAGTTGTCTAGAGTTCCCTAATGTTTTATACCTATCTAGAGTCCTTTGATACTTTATAACTATGTTTCCATAAGTTTCAAATTTTTAGGCAAGACCCTTATCACTTCTAAGTATGCATTTTCACATTCAAATTCAAAAAATTGTCATTGGATTTAGAATTATTAAATGATAAATATTTAAATCCTATGTGAATTTTATACTTTTGTATTTGGAATAATTAATTGGGTCTTTATTTTATAATTATTTCAAATATATTACATTACTAATTAATTATTTACCTCTATTGATTTTTTATTTAGTTGTAATCTATTTAATTATTCAACATTTTTGTGAATATCAAGTTAGCTTACGTCCTTTTAAGGATTCATAACTTGGTGAAACCAAATTTTCTCAAACTCCCTAAGGATAGATATTGTCCAAATTGTATTAGATCTAAAAAATCAATGTTTATAATTTTAATTCAATTACATGCTCCTATATATAAATACCCTACCTTCATTTTTATTGATTTAATTTACCCCAAACCCTAAGTTAACTTATGAAAATTTATTAAAACCATTGTGTTTTGATATATGTTTGTAAACACTCATACTTAGTATTAGACACCTAAAAAATGTCATATTTAACCAATATTTAACATACTTGAATTATGTATGTATACATTCCTCTCATTCACATTATTCCTTAGCCATTCATTCATATATGGGCTTGACCTTCCCAGATTTTCATTACTATTACATAATATTTACCTAGTCTATACTGAAAAATCTTAATATCATTATCAAACTATCTCCTAATCTCATATCATTATTTCCTACTTTTTAAACATTTTTGCCCTTCCTCAGATAGTTTCACCACTGTAGACCTATCCACTTAGGTTTTTGATAGGACCTAAGTTCCCCAAAGCTCTGACACAACTTGTCAGAATTAAGAGCACACATGATTACCTTTGTATAAGCAACTTTAACATATGGAAATAACCAGAAGAACAAATAACTATCAATGAGAAAACACACAGAATATGAGAGGCAACACATAATTGTATTCAACTCATTACAAAGGAAATTACAATAAAGAGATCACACTCTTCTTCCACCTCTGTGAGGCTTCCTCCTCAAGGGCTCCAAGTAATCTTCCCACCTGAGTAATCTTCTCTCATAGGTCACAACTAATAACTAACACACGCTGTTGTTCACCTCATTGTACATCTAGTACAATCGAGTATGAATCGGTACTCCAAGTAGATCTCACCATGATCTTGTTCCTTGATGTATTGATGTCACCTTGGATCCTACTCCCTCGCTGATCTCCTTTGACCCTTGCATACACACATCCCTGCAGACCAACCTGATCTTACTTATCACATGTAGATCTCCACCATGATCTTGCGACACCCTGCATATCAAACCTGATCTTACATACATGGGGAATCCTACTTGATTCCACCATGGGAAGAACTCTCCAAATTCTACACTTGGGTTCTACAAGTTCTACACTTAACAATACAGCCCATGAGTCTATTATATAGATCTCATGCATACACTAATTTAGACAAGTAGCTCAAAGACTTGAACTGGTCTTCATCATGCAAACTCTTCATTTACTTAACTGACTATTTGTCAACAGTAGTTCTGACTACCACAGGAGACCGACGTCAGTCCCTGCCTGACTAGAGGTGATCGATGCCGGTCGATCTCCTGCCAATGCTAGTTGCTTCTGCGCTTCCCTTGACTGATGTTGGTTGTGGCCTACCGATGCCGGTGACTGCATATGCTTAGAAACCTCCATGTTTGCAACAGGGTGTAGCTTTTAGCTCCACACCCTAAAAATCTCCCACTTGGAGATAAACAGCTGCACCTGTACCCATACCAGTACTCTATCTAATCTGTATCCTGGCTTGTATTCCTCTTCAAGCTCCCACTTGAAGACAACCCACCACACTCCTTGTGGTGTTAATCTTGTGCCTAAATTTCTTCATTCTAAGCTTACCTTCTTCTGGCATTGCTATACTCCCACTCAATCAAAAACCCCTATGAGTAACCTGTAATCAATAAACCACTAACTAGATCTGGCCATCTATTAGTCAAACTCACTCTGAGAACATCCAACCTCACTCTGATACCATTTGATAGGACCTAAGTTCCCCAAAGCTCTGACATAACTTGTCAAAATTAAGAGCACACATGATTACCTTTGTATAAGCAACTTTAACATGCGAAAATAACCAAAAGAACAAATAACTATCAATGAGAAAACACACAGAATATGAGAGGCAACACATAATTGTATTCAACTCATTACAAAGGAAATTACAATAAAGAGATCACACTCTTCTTCCACCTCTGTGAGGCTTCATCCTCAAGGGCTCCAAGTAATCTTCCCACCTGAGTAATCTTCTCTCATAGGTCACAACTAACAACTAACACACGCTGTTGTTCACCTCATTGTACATCCAGTACAACCAAGTACGAACCGGTACTCCAAGTAGATCTCAC
The DNA here is from genome assembly GCA_037957365.1 of Torreya grandis. Lineage (NCBI taxonomy): Eukaryota > Viridiplantae > Streptophyta > Pinopsida > Cupressales > Taxaceae > Torreya > Torreya grandis. The sequence continues at coordinate 2,039,402 of JARHVA010001293.1, forward strand.
CATGATCCTGCTCCTTGATGTATTGTTGTCACCTTGGATCCTGCTCCCCCACCGATCTCCTTTTGACCCTCACATACACACATCCCTACAGACCAACCTGATCTTACTTATCACATGTAGATCTCCACCATGATCCTGCAACACCCTGCATATCAAACCTGATCTTACATACATGGGGAATCCTACTTGATTCCACCATGGGAAGAACTCTCCAAGTTCTACACTTGGGTTCTACAATATAGCCCATGAGTCTATTATATATATATCTCATGCATACACTAATTTAGACAAGCGGCTCAAAGACTCGAAATGGTCTTCATCATGCAAACTCTCCATTCACTTAACTGACTGTTCATCAACAGTAGTTCTGACCACCACAAGAGACCGACGTTGGTCCCTGCCTAATTGGAGGTGACCAATGCCAGCCGATCTCCTGCCGATGCTAGTTGCTTTTGCACTTCCCCTGACCGACGTCGGTTGTGGCCTGTCGACCCTGACGACTACATACGCTCAGAAACCACCATGTTTACAACAAGGTGTAGCTTTTAGCTCCACACCCTAACATTTTTTTTATCATAATTTATAATTAATTAATTTATTAACTTTGATTAATACTAAATTAATAAAAGGATATAAAATTTTTTATAATAACTTACAACTATCATAATGAAATTAAAGTATTGAAATGGGAGAAGCATGAATGAAGAAAGAAACTAATTATGAATAATGCAAGAAGAGTTAGTTATTTTATACCTATAGGTTGTTTGTGTGAGACTAAAAAATAGTTATAATTTATCAATCTAATTTTATTATGCACATGAAAAAGAGACAATAAATATCACTAATCAAGGTTAGGATTGATTGAATGGGACAAGATAGACTACCACTACTGTCCTTTGTGGGTTGATCTTGTCCTCTATAAAAAATTAGTAAAATTATTGAAAAATCACCTATGACTACTTTAAAAATTATTATTTAATAAAATTTTACCTTCGATTGTGCACATATTACCTACAAATAACTCATTCAAATTTGAAAACCTGATAGGGTCTACAATAGCTAAAAACCTACAAATATAAAAGGGGAGGTGTAATGGACTAAGCTGACCCCAATCACCCTTGAAATTATTGATCACTTCCTAAGTATATAATACTCTAAATATAGAAATAAATCTCATGTATTTCTTCCACTTAGAGTGCTTAGTGTGATTGTGCTCTTTTTACTACAAGAATCTAGAGATGGATTTAATACTTGATAATTCTTTTTTTGATTTGAATACAATAGGCTCTTGACTTAGATAAAGACTAATTGAAGTGAATATAATTTAATTTCAAAATAATAGTGAATATTTTATAATTTTTCAAAAGTATAAGTGTGCCTCAATATTGAAATTTATAAGTGATTAAATAGGTGACATATATGTGTCCTTATATGAATCCAAAAGGGGAAATCCTCACACTACTTATTCTAAAAATATGGACCATCCTACAAGGGAGGTTTTAAATTTGTAAAATATTTTTTTACTAAGTGAATGACAGGATCAAACCATAGGGTTCAGGACCAACAACCATTATTGGCCATTTTTGGTTGATTTTGTCATGGTAGGCTAACATTTAAAATTTAGAATCTAAAATGTTTGTACATATGTTTAAAGGGGTTTTAAGTAATTAATAAAATTTATATAGGCATAATAAATAAACTTATAAATGAATATTTCCACACAAGTAATTAAGATAGATAGAGGTGGCCAAAGAGGGATAGATTAAGTGCTCAAGTCAATTAAGATAGATTTGGGCCAAAGATGATATTATCAAGTATTCATGACCAAATTTGAGTATCTACATTTCTCCCCACTTTAGTATAGAAATTAAATTACTAGATTTAATTAAAATATATACCTAAGAGTTTGTAACACACTTTTCCTTTGATTGGATACTTCATTTCTACAAGGCACTTTAACTTACCAAACCCTACAACAGCACATGAAGTAGTCATTTTATTCAATTTAAATTTGAAAAACCTTGAATTTTGAAATTCCAAAAAATTGAAAAGAGATCAAGGGAGTAATACACTTGTATGTGTGAAACCAATATTTATTTTATAACTTTTCTTAGATATGAAGATTTGTTGAAGCATTGGAGAATTGGTTCTTCCCATGAAGCACTTGGAGATATTGTTTCCTTTAATGAAATATGGTGAATTGAGGGTGATTAAGCCCTAATGTGAATTGAACATGTATAAAAATTAGAACCCATTAATGGATGTATAAACCTAAATTTTCATTAGTTTTATTTGTAATCTCAAGATATAAATGGGTTGGAATACATAATGGATCTGAAGGCTATAATGTTGGAGGGCCTAAATCTTTAAGTTATGCATTATGCACTTTTAACCATAATCAACCACTATATATGGCCTATATATTCAATTGTAATTTTTATTTTATTTCCTATATGCATGATCAAAAGAGAATGGATAACATATATTATCCTACCATGACCATGAATATTAATTAGTATGGAAAGTATGGCATGAATCTATATCATGCCTCCATGTGATAAATGTGAAATCTATAACTATATGTAGATGTAAATCTTGTAACTTTTATTTGAATCTTGTGTATGAATTTATTACATGCCCCAAAAATGCATGGATTTGTACATTTTTTTTGTCACATGAGTGCATATTCATGGCACATGCCCCTGATAATATTTTCCATTAATTGAATTTTGAACCATTATAAATATTTTGAATTTATATTCTATACCAAACCATATTTTTTATCATAGAATCTTATCTCATATATGAAAATCCCACTAAAATTCCCCCCTTTTGAGGTGAGAGAATGTGTCCTAAAATTCACTCATCTCAAAACAAAATTTTAATTTTTTTAATGTGTATCAAGATGTAATCATTGAATATCATGGCATATGTGAAATGTATGTCATTATATTAAAATATGTATCATTCAAAATATGTATGTAACATATGAGGAAAGGCCTAAAGTATCAAATTAAAATAAATGTAGTAACGAATATCATATACTAGTAATTATAATATAAGCATGCAAAATATTTAGTGCATGATATGGATCATGGTACTCATCAAACTCAATAAGTTCAAAAATTACACCAACACAACAAGCATAATGTCAAACAATAAAGCCAAGGGACACACATAATGGACATGTTAAAATGTCACATAATAAAAAACACAAGGCCAAAGGACATAAGCAAAGGACATTAGTAATACTAAAAAATAAAGGACATGTGCAAATGTCACATAAAACTTAGGGCCAAGGGACATAAGCAATGGACATGTGTAAATGCCACATATACCAAACAATATCCTCATAGATACATTCAATAAATTTTCACACAAGGTATAAGGGCCATACATGATAGATGAGTAAAGTCTAATCTATGAGTTAAAGTAATAGAATCAATGGAAAATATAACTAAAAATATAGTTTACACCATATATATGTAATGTGATCATATCTTATCAAATATCATATCCATGTACATAATTTAAGATAGAAATGTTAGCAAAACATTTGTAAAGATTATATAGATCAACATAGTATAATATTTATAGTATAGTATAGTATAGTATTTATAGTATAGTAATTGTAACACATGATAATACTTTAACCTTTATAAAATATTCCCTCAACATGGCATGGCATATTTTTAGAGGAAATACAAAATTTTAGTCCATGTAAAGTTTGTAATTCCTACATTAAACTCATATATATGAGTGAAATGCATGTGTGATATAAAAAAATTATGTTATCTACCAATCATGAGATAAATAACATATGACAATCATGAAATTAAGTGTCTAATCATGATCAAGCCATAATTTTGGATTTATAGAATGTTTTTAATGTTTGTGTATTTTTTTTATATTTGATTTTTTATTTTTTTTTGAAACAAGAACAATAGAGATTAGGAGATAAGGCATGGATACAAAATTAGTATAAATGGAAAGGATTTTAAAAATACATAACATGTGTTGATGTAAATTATGCATCAAAATATGATGTAATGGCCGTGTATGAGTAATATTCTTCCATTGTTTATGAATTATAGTTGTAACGCATGTAGGATATAGAATAAAGATTCATAGGAACGATTGTACATATTTATTTCATCAAATGTACACTTTTTAGATTATGTAATATGAATGTATGATCAATATATCACACAAAGGAAATATTGTGCATGAATAAGTATTATCATGTAAATTAGAACTAAGTTTAAGATCAAATTTTTTGATGTATTAAGGCTCTACTTTCTTAATTTTTAAATTGATTGTGTTAAAATGCTACATGATAAGATTAATTGGATTAGGCAGTAATGGAAATTGATCTTGACTATTTTTGGTTGATATTATCTATGATATAAAAATTAATTTGTTTGATTCAAATTGAAAAACAAGATGCTAAATGACAAATTTTGGTAGCGTAGATTATTATTTTGGATTGTTTAGATCTAGGATTTAAAAGGGAAGATCCAATGGGCAAAAAAACACAAAGATCCAAGGTTTATAATATTGATAAAATTGATCACGCATGTCATAAGTGGAAGAATAACATGGTGAATTAATCAAGAATCTATGTATATTCAATTTTTATTTTTTTTAAATTATTTAAATGTTTTTGAATATCTTAAATTAAAAAGTGCTAACCAATGATCCCATTAAGATGAGAGTCATAATAAGAATTTTTAATGATTTATGGATGGATCACCTTTCATGGATGAAAAGTGATAGATGTGCATGACTCAAAATCATAAAATACATTAGGTGTTGTAATCAAACTATTTATATCATTTACTCATGTAGTCCCATGTGGGAGAAGTATCTCTAGGAGATGTAGAATGGTTCAAAATTATACAAGGATTAGTAAAATATTATTCCAAATGTTGTGATTTTTTTAGAACATGTTGATCTATATGTATCAATAATTTAGAATATTTTCACATGATGGTGATTTTTTTAAACTTGACACATTTTATTATATGATACTTACTTTTGCATTGGTTGCTTTTGAGAATTTTATACTTTTTTCTGAATTAGTTGTATAGAAATTTTTTGCATATGTACAACAATTTTAAATGTGATTTGTTATTGAATAGATGTATCAATAAATTAAAATGGTATATAAGGTTAAGGAGGTTTAATATATTTTATAAGGTACTCATATGTGATTCCTAAAACTATGACCACTTAGTTGAAATGAATGTACTTTAGGCATATATGTACCATAGAAAGTACAACCTAGAGCTCATGTAACCAAGGGCATCCTAATATCATTTAAAATAGCCCATTCTATGGTATAACTAGAAAATGACTGGATAATATATTAGGATTCACTTAAAGAGGAAACATAATATGTCTCAAAGTATTTTTTATTTCCCATTAAATGTATTAACACTTATAGATGTTGTTTGTATGTCATGTTGTGTGTAACCCATTGAATGGAATATTATCATTGTACATTCTTTCTCACTTCATCCATTATCAATTAGTACATTTTAAATGAATTATAGATAAATAAATTATTATATACATAAATCATGAAAATAATTCATCATTCACTATCTCACTATCATCAAAGATGATCATAGAATGTGATTGGGAAATTTGAATAATTTTACCAATAATTCCATCTCATGGATGATCATATGATTGAAGAGGTGGATATGAACTATAGATATGATTCACTACTCATTTATCCTTTTTTGTATCATGTTTTGAAATTTGTTCATTTAAAATAATCAACTTAGCATTTTCATTATATTGAGGCTTAGTTTCCTCTATAAGAGTATCTGGTTCAATGACATTGTTATCAATGAGATCTTGCATAAGGTTTTTGAACTTGAAACATATATTTGTATACTATTAATTACATATATGGTAATCACAATATGCATTTCTATTGAATTATTTAGTTTAAGATCTAACTATGTCAACTTATAGTCGTGGAGGTAGAGTAGTGAGATTGCACTCAAGTAAATTTTATAGCAATTTATGAGGTGGTTGTGGTAATATAGAAAATTAACTCATTGGTTGATCTAATAAAATAAACTTGTTGTTGGGTAGAGATATATCATTTATTATGATCTTTGTATCTATTTAAATATATGTTGGCTTACATTTGTAAGATGGTTTACTTTAAAAATTCATTGTGGAATTTGAAGTGGATGCATGTGCATATTTAATCTTGTTCAAAGAGATAAGTTTGACTTCTCTTTCTCATATTGTATGATAAAGTTCCTAAAATGATCTAAATTTCTTGAAAATACATTATTCATTCAAAGGTGAAATATAAATTTGTTTTAATATATCTTGTAATTCACTATCCACCAATGTGTTAGTCATTTTAGAAAGCATGGTCTTGTAATGAACTACATAGTCATTGATAGGCTCATTTGTTCTTTTCTTACATTTATCAATTTTCACATAAGAAATATTTTCATCAATGTTAATATAAAAATGCTTAATAAATTGATTTTTTAATGGATTTAATGCTTTAACTAATTTAATAGGTAAACCATAAATCTAACATAAGAAATAATATCTTAGAATCATTGGAAACAACTTAGTTATCAACTTGTCATTGAAAGCATAATCCAAATGTGTCATGTGAAAATATTTAATATGTTGTTCTATATCTCCTTTACCTTCATATAATGTAAGTTTAGGAGATAAAATTTTTTAGGTAAATGATATGATGCAATATTAGGTGATAAAAATTTATGAAGGTTTGTGAATTTATTGATTAGATAGATTTTGGCATACCTTGATCTAACTATAACGACTTAGCATGCAAAACTAAAATGATTTTCACAAGGGATTTTGTAGTAGGCAAGGTAAGTAATGGAGTATGTGTAGCTATCAAAGGTATTTTATAACTCATTTGGTTAGGCACGAGTATATATATTTATTGTAAACCTTATGTTTCCCCCAAACCCAAAGGTGTAGATGTAATAACAATATCAATAGTAGAGGTAGAAACACCTATGGTAGGGTTTATGTGAGGTTGATCAATATTTCCAACATAATCAATTTTTTTCTTTAGATGTGCTACAATAAGCATGTTTCTTTTTGTTATTTTCTAACTAAAAATAATAAAGAGTCAATTTAATCTAAGAGATCATCAAGATATTCACCAAATTATTTCACATCAATAGAATAAAATATGTTATTCTTATCATAGTCAAATTCATATGCCTTGTCAATTTATATGGTCATAATAAGGCCATAAAGAGGGTGTATAATAAGCCTTATAGCATCCTGAATGTAAAATTTATCTTGTTCCCATGTCATGCTTGACTTTATAAAAAAATTCATTAATTGTGTTTATATCTTAGTATGTAACTTGATTAATTTTATTACATGAGTGTTAATGTCGTTTCTTATTAAGGTAAGACAACATGTAATGAAAATTAAAAAGTCTTGAAGAAAAAATTTCAATCCAATATAGTCATATATTATTTTCAAATTTAAAATAAAGAAATAAAAATTTGAATTTGAGATCCTATAAAAAGGAAAAAAATTATGTGTGGATATTTGTAAAATCCACTAAAATCCAAGGAAAAAAGAAAGTTCTTTCATTGTAATATATTAAATCCATGGATAAAATAAAGTGATTTTAGTGTCAAGTATTAAATACAAAGTTGAAAGCAAATTATTTTAGTATCAAATATTAGATCCAAGGTTGAAATAAAGTTATTTTAGTATCAGATGCTCAAAATTTTATCCAAATCCTAAGATTTTTTTTTTTTTAAAGTAATGCTTTAATAAAATGTGTGGGTTAGTCAATATGTTTTATCATAATTTGGAATTAATTGGGGTATTAACTCTAATTAAGATAAAATTAATATAAATGTAGCTAATATTTTAAAATAATTTGACAAAATCATATTAAATACTTGAATTGAAAAGATACAAACAAATTAAAGAAACTATGAAAAACACAAGAAAGCTTAATTGTTTTCTACCTGTATGTTGACTTTGCTTGACTGACAAATGATTGAAAGATTAGATAGATTGAATTACATGCATGTAAAAAAACATAAATGCCACTAATTAGGGTCAAGTTTGAATATAATGGGATAGGATTGATCACCATTATTGTCCTCTACTAGTTGATTATGTCTACCTCTACAAAAAAATTAGAAAATTAGGGCACAGTTGCATGTACCTTCTTGAAATATCCCTGTTAGCAAAAAAATGATCTTTGACTATGTGAAAATGACCTGTAGATGAATTATTAAAATTAGAAACCCTAATAGGGATTGAAATATTTTAAAACTTTAAAAAATAAAAGGGGGAGTGTAATGGCTTGAGGTGTCCCTAATCACCCCAATGATGATTGATCATTAAACCCATGTATTCCTCCCACTTAGATTGCTTTGTGCAATTGTGCTCCTTTTTCTACATGTATGCATATAGATATAGCTTGAATAACTCATAATGATTTTATTGACTTTTAAATATTAGGCTTTTAACTTGGTGAAAGGATGATTTAAATGAATATTATTAAATTTGGGAAGAATAGAGAAGCTTTTATTAGTATTCAATAGTAAAAGTGTGCCTCAATAGTGAAATTTCCAAGTGATAAAATAGGTGACTTATATTTACTTATATCCATATAAAATGAAAACCCTCACACTACCTATCCTAAAAAAATGAACCAACATGTAAGGAGGGTCTAAATTTGAAAAATAGTCATTACTAGGGTGAAAGACAAGATCAACCTATAGGGATAGTAACAATTATAGTCTTTTCCCATTCTGGTAATTTTTTTCTTGGGTGATGTTTGAAATTAAAGATTTGGGATGTTAATGTATATGATTATAGATGTTTTTAAGGATTAAGATTTTTTTTGTATGCCGAAGATAATTTTAGAAAGGAATAGGTCTATATAGGTTTATCTATGGGTTGAGGTGGAGAAAAAGGTCTATATTAAGTGCTCAATTTAATTAAGATAAATGTGAACCAAAGCTTACATTATCAATTAATCATGACCAAATTTGAGTGATTATAATTATGTTCACCATTTGATAAATGGGAAATTTGACTCTTTATTAGAAATTTTAGTTTACTACAGTTGATAGGTGATGAATAGTTTTGAGATTAAGCTTTACTATTAAATTATTATGTTTTAAACTAATTTTTTTTAAATTATTTTAGTATTTAATTCATTTTATTCTTTGATTCATTATATTCATCACTAATAATAAATATGAGTCATTTTTATAATATTATCTATTTATAATTGGTTATGTCTAGTCAATAGTCATTTATGTGTCTATCAAAGGTCAAAGTAAAACATCTACCTCATTATAATGGATGAATTTTTTAGTGAACCTGATAACCAATAGAATATTTATTTATCTTGTGTGTTATGAGTAGGGGGTGGATTTTACCATCTAATATGAAATGCATATCAAATTGAGCTAAATTAACTAGACATCTAGGATGATTTTAAATGGTAGAGGTGATTATCTATACTATTTTCAATCAAGTGGAAATGATAGTACACAATATTTGAAAATATAATAGTGAGAACTCAAGTCCTTAATTTTTATAATTTATTTCTATGTATGGTTTGATGAAAATAAATTGGATAAATACACTACTTTAACTAATGTAGTATGCATAGGTCACTCTAAAACTTCTGATGGTTCAGTTGAAAAAAATCATCATTGGATTGGTTGAGTTCCCATATATTAGTTAAGATCCCATATATTGGTTAACATAGTTCCCAAATATTGATTAATCTAGTTCCCATTCTTGGTTTGGTCAAGTTCCCATCTATTAGAATATGGGCAAGTATATGGTCGATTCAGTTCCCAAGTAGTATTTATTTTCTCTCCATGTTTGTACTAAGGGGGATTGTTGGAAATAATCATTTATGTTAATACATTACATATTTATTATTATAAATTGGATATTAGTTTCATGTGTAAGTGATTTTTTTAATTGTTAAACCAACTCATGTAAATAGACTTTAGGTGATATTTCATATGGATTTAGTGATAAGATAAACTCTTAGTTAATAAGATATCTTTTGTCTATGTATGTAATAGTTTTATAATGAATAATAAATAATTGTGTTTACTTGATAGAAAGGGATCTTAAATCCTTTCCCCTCAAACCCAAATGGTGAAAGAGTTATGTTGATGACAATGATGTATGTTGGAAATGCAGAAGAGACACCCTAGAATAATTTAACTCCCATCTCAACAATTTAGTCCCTAATATAAAATTCAAAAAGGAGGTTAAGTAGGGAGGAAACTTATCCTTCTTATATGTCCTCTTGTTTCATAGAGGATATGAATATTTGGCACACAAGGTGTTTAGGAAAGGCATACACACCAACCTTTATATGTATGTTACTTCTCACCATCACCCAACACAACAAGACAATATGTTTAAGACTCTTTCCACTAAAGCATTTAGGATATGTGATGAAGAAAACTTAGAACAAGAGTTAGAGCATCTAAAAAATGTCTTTAGGAAAAATATGTACAAAGGTAAACAAATTATGAGAGCATTGAGACAATTATTAAAAAATCACTACAAGCATCATCAAGTAGATACCCCTACAACAAGTCTAGTAGCATTCTTGTTATACATTGAATAGATGTCTAATAGGATTTCAAAAATAATAAACCACTATAACATCAAAACCACTTTATTACCCATAAACAAATTAATAATTTCTTTAAAATCAATTAAGGACTAGGTATAACCTTTGTAAAAAAGGGGTTTACAAAATTGAATGCTCTTGTGGGTTCCCCTACATCAGTGAAATAATTATGTCCATCTAGAAATAGATCTAAGATAATTTTATTGACATCCAATAAAATAATAAAGAGAATTCAAATTTGTGTAAATACACATCCAAAACTAAACATTCCATTTGCATTGAAGATGTAAGGGTTATTGCTATGGAAAATCATTAACAAAACCACAAGTTAAGAGAACCTGTAGTGATAGGAAAACACATGCAAAATTTATATCACAATGAAAGCATAGTACTTAATCATGCTTGGAGATCCATATTTAATAGGTTAAAATACATTGTCACATAAAATAGGGGACACTTGATTTTAATCAATTACAATGAAGGTATAATACTTAATCATACTTGGAGACCCATCTTTAATAGGTTAAAAGGCATTGTCACATAAAATATGGGATGTATTGTTTAAATAAAGCTTCGGGATATGTTATGGTTAGGTTTATTAGTTTTATTAAAATTTAGTAAATTTTGGTTTTAAAAAAAATGAACATAATCAATAATAAAATAGGTACACTTTTAAAATAATAATTTATTTGAGTTAAAAATAAAAATAATAAATTATTCATGAGTTTTTAAAAAATAAATTTTAATTTAATTATTAGTTTTAATTATTTAATTTAAAATTATTCTTATAAAATAAATAATTTAAAAAAAATGAGTATAGTAAAGTAGATTTTAATTTAGTTAAAAAAATGATTTTTATGATTTTATAGTGTCTTCTTTTAATAGATATGTGCAATTAATTAGTACTAATTTAATCATTTAATATCTAAATTGCTCAATGAGAAATATAGGACCATATATATACACATTTTATTCAAAAATCCTTATTTACAATAATGAAGGCTATACTTAAATTATAACAACAAACAAAATATATCTCATAAAAAAAAATCAAGGTATATGCTAACATCTAAAGGGCGATGTTAAAAATTGATAAAATCCATGAAAATTGGTAAGAAGATAGGATGATAATACCATCACAATATATATCTTACTAGAGGTTGTGAGAATAGTCTAATATGAAAAAATTTAAAATATATATCTAACAAAATACTAAAATTAAAATATATATCTTTGACAATAAACTAGAATTAAGAATATAAGAACAACTAGCATAATCTTTTATGCTTCTTTTAAACAACTTGGTTAGTAACATGTCATTGAAATCATAATATATACATGCTACATAAAAATATTAAAATTGTTCTTATGGTTCTCCTTTGCATTCATATAATGAAATTTTAGGAGCTACAAATCTTGTAGGTAAAGGATATGATGAAATCTTAGGTACTAAAAGATTATGAAGTAAATATTTTGAATCCACTAATTGGCTATATTTTGGTATACCTTTCTCTAACTACAACTCCTTAGCATCTAAAACTAAAATAGTCTACACAAGGGATTGTGGAGTAGGTAAGGTAGGTGATGTAAAAGGCTTTGTAACATAAAATATGGGATGTCTACTTTAAATCAAGCTTCGGGTTATGTTATGGTTAGGTTTATTGGTTTTATTAAAATTTAGTAAATTTTGGTTTTTTAAAAAAATGAACATAATCAATAAAAAAAATAGGTATAGTATTAAAATAATAAATTATTTGAGTTAAAAATTAAAATAATAAATTGTTCACGAGTTTAAAAAAAATAAATTTTAATTTAATTAATAATTTTAATTTAATTATTTAATTTACAATGGCTTCTTATAAAATAAATAATTTTTAAAAATGAGTAAGGTAAAGTAGATTGTAATTTACTTTAAAAATGATTTTAATGATTTTACGATGAATCCTTTTAATAGATATGTGAAATTAATTGTTACCAATTTAATCATTTAACATCTCAATTATTCAATGAGAAATATAGGACCACATATATACACATTTTATCCAAAAATCCTTCTTTATAATAACAAAGGCTATACTTAAATAATAACAACAAACAAACAAAATATATTTCATAAAAATAAAAAAATTCAAGGTATATGCTAACATCTAAAAGGGCAATGTTAAAAATTGATAAAATCCATGAAAATTGGTAAGAAGATAGGTTGATAACACCATCACAATATATACCTTACTAGAGGTTGATAAAATAGTCTAATATTTAAAAATTTAAAATATATATCTAACAAAATACTAAAATTAAAAAATATATATTTGACAATAAACTAGAATTAAGAATATAAGAATAACTAGCATAATATTTTATGATTCTTGGAAACAACTTGGTTAGTAACATGTCATTGAAATCATAATATAGACATGATACATTAAAAGATTAAAAGTGTTCTTATGGTTTTCCTTTGCATTCATATAATGGAATTTTAGGAGCTATAAATCTTGTAGGTAAAGTATATGATGAAATCTTAGGCACTAATAGATTATGAAGTAAAGATTTTGAATCCACTAATTGGCTAGCTTTTGGTATACCTTTATCTAACTACATCTCTTTAGCATATAAAACTAAAATAGTTTGCACAAGGGATTATGGAGTAGGTAAGGTAGGTGATGTAATATGTGTAGTTATCAAAGGCCATGTATGAGTCAATTGGTTAAGAAAAAACATAGATATATTTTTTAAGTCTTATGTTGCCTCCAAACCCAAAGGTGTATATATAAGTATAGTTTTAATATTATAAGTAGAAACACCTATGGTAGGGTTTACAATGTGAAAAAGTGGTTTTTATTGTGAATTAAAATTATAAATTTTCACTTATTGTTCACTTTTTAGAAGTTAAGAGAACTTTGATTATTTTGTTTGTATCTTGTGGAATTTGATGGAATAATTCTCAAAATGTGGATAAATATTTGATTTGTTATTGATATACTCTATTGAGTTCATCGGGATGGATACTATTGATACTTAAGGATTATATTATGCATTGTGATCATCTTGATTAGCTTTTTCATTATGATTATCTTCTTGAAAATATTCACAGGAAAAAATTTCATCAAAATAAGATGACCCATTATTTGCATTAGAGGAGTATATTTTAAAACTAAATGTATTTGAGTATAGTTAATATGGGGCCCACTTAACCTAGCACTATGCCTTAGAGGAATAAGGGGGGTATGTATTTTAAATGGCATATAAAAATAACATGAAAAATATAATGTAAAAAATAACTAAAATAGTAATTCTAAAATAAGGATTTTTTTAATGCATGGAGATTATTAAATTCCCCTTAAATATAGGGTCAAATTGAAGTGCTTTCAATGTTAGATATTAAATCTGTTAGTAATAGACCTAGGACTATAAAATCATAGTGTAAATGCATGACAAGTGTGTATTATATAACATTTTGTGTAGCCTATATTATTTTGTATGTATTCACCTATGTATGTATACCAAAATAATGTAGAATTAAAAAAATACTCCTTCAAAGGAAGAAATGTAAGGTCAAAATGTGAAGGGATATAGCATTGTAAGTCGTTAAATAGTGACCAAGTGTAAAGGAAAAGAGTTATGAATGATTTTGAGGTTAATATAGAGATCAATTCATGGTTATTCAAATGTATTTTGTACTTTTATGTGCATTATGTAATTATGTTTTATGTGAATATATTTAATTAGATAATAATAATGAATTTTCTATATAGTTAAGTCTTTATTTTAATGTATAATCCTTGTCTCTATACCAAATTAATACTTGACTTGTTCCTTCATTTTTGTCTATGTTTTGAAACTATATATTACTTTACACATAAATAAACATTAGCATGTTTTGATGCATTTTATAGTAACCTTTGTTAACAATGGTGTGATGAGCATGGAACTTTGAAACATGTTGAGATGGTTATTTGGATAGAGTTATTTGGAATAATAGTTAGATGAGAGAATTCAAAACATCACATATGAGGAGGCAAATAGAATATGAAGTTTTGTGAGAGAGTTCATAACTGAGCATATATGTGGAGAAATATATGAAATATTTTGGTTTGAATTTCATGGGTTTCTATTTGTATGGTTTTCAATAATGAATACTACTACTTTAGGCTAAGCGTGATAGAACACTTTGTTTGGACTAAGGAAAAGATAGAAAATCTATGAAATCTAGACATTAATTGGACACATGTAATATATCATTGGCTAAAGACTACCATTAATAAATATATCAATAAATTTTTGGTGTAAGGATACATCACATTAAAATCTATACATAATTTATTTATAATAGGTATCAGAGGAAAATTTATGCAGTGACTACATACTCTACTTAAAATGTTGGCTATAGAAAATGCCATGGTTCCTATCCTAGCTAACATGGAGTATTCACTTTGGGAATTATGGGTATGTTTGTGATGATGAATTGAATGATGAGTAATCAAGAGAAGAAACTTTAACTTGAACATAGAATATGGAGGATGCAAATAAATTGAATGAGAATATAATTTTAAGTCTAGAGAGAGACCTATGATAATAGAGGATATGGAATAAATATAACAATCCTAATGTAGCTACAAATAGGAGTATAGTATAGATTTAGAAGATAAATAAGGAATGAGAGATCAAATAAGAGATATATATTATGGAGATTAAGGAGATGAATAAATGATAAGTCCCAAAAAAGGAGAAGCTACATATGAGAATGTAGAAATGGACAGAGATTGGGAAAGGGATTCATATAAAATAGAAGAGAGTGGAAAGAGAATATATGAGTAGTTAGATTAGTTAGAAGGTATATTTAGATGGTAGCTATAAGGGAGAATATTTTTTGGATAAGATAAGGAAAAATATTTTGAATAAGATATGATAATTCATATGATTAAATCAATTTAAGTTCAAATGAGGAAAGAGTCATTGATAATGATCATGCCTTGTGCCTAATTTATCAATAGAAATAAGAAGACAAAGTATAGAAGAGGGTAGGGATAGTACATAGTTTGATAATTTCATAGATAAATTTTGAAAACTTAATGAAGACACTAATAAAGGGTTAGATATGAATAAATTAATTGAGGTTGGAAAGACAATGGTAAAGTCCAGTCCATATTAACCATTGGTTTTAGGTACAAGAACATGAAACATGGCTCTCCCTACATGATGTTTTTACACTTTGGCACTATATGATGGGTCTACTAACCTCTAATAGTGCCTATTAACTTATGAAATAAAATTGTAGGTTAAATTTGTTGTTATGGATGATGCAAAGAAGTTCAAGCTCATAGGATCCTTAATAGGTAGAGCTCTTGAATTCATGTATAAAGGGATGATACTAAAGTGAACCTTCAAGAAGTCAAAAATCAATCAATATTAGAATTCAAAATGAAGAAGTGTGTGAGTTAGAAAATCTAAAATATGAAAGATATTTACCAAAAATCAATAAAATTAGTATGGGGATATGATCATAGGTTCTCTATGTGATGAACTAATTATACTTTCTATTTTAGGATATAGATAAGGTTGCATGGTTTATATAAGGCCTGCAATCTCAAATTATATTTATCATTGCTCAAAACTAGTTCTTTAACACTCAATATGCTTGAGTAGTTGCATTTTGGGTGGAGTTGATAAAGGACTATGGGGAAAGTATGCAGCCTTTTAAAAATTTTGATGCAAATATAAATGATGTTATATAATATGGATAAGTCACATGAAAGTTATAGGCCTAAACTAGGATTGTGGTATATGGAGTGCATAAGAGGGATGCCATAGGAATGACTATCCAAAATTTAAAATAAAATTTAGTGAGATTTGTCATGTAGTAGTGTGTGACTACAAAATATCATTACTTACAATAATACACCCAAAAATTTTAGAGTCTATATTTTAATTTCTTCAAATCACCTGAACATGACGATAAAAATTGTAGATCCCTCTAGTAATTGAAATAATACATCACCAAGAATGTCTTCACAATAGAAGTATAATATATCCCTACTGCAAAACTAAGAGTCCTAATCCTAGATGTAGGGATGAAAACTATGACTCAAATCGATCCTAAATAGGTTCCCACCTTACCTTAGTATCATATTCAAGTCCTATTAGGTTAGAAACCATAGTCTCTATAGTACTAGAAAGGATGGACTACATCATTTTAGTATCAACAGCCATGGAACATTATGTTGACTCAATAAAAAAAAATACATGTTCCCTATCTTATCCTCAAGGACCATATGGGGGATATGATGAACAAGAATAATAGGGGTGGGGCTCACCATAGTGACAAAAAGGATATGATGCTAAATAATATTAAGGTTTTGGTTTTTAGTAGAGACAAGTGGATATAAAGGTGGGTACTAAGATAGATACCAAGTAGATAAGTGTATACCAGATGAGAGACAAGGTTGACAACCAATTATCTATTATCTATGTGTATAATATAATCACTTTACATGGAATTATCTAGCCAATCTATAGAGGTAGGTCTATTATGCATATTTTATATCTATATGGAAACATCACATAAAATATCACCCTATGTTATAAAAGTAGAGAAATCAAAAACTAGTACAAAATGTAAATATGGTGAATTCACATCCAAGGGATCCTACATCATGCAAGTGGTCACTCAGCATCAACACGTAGAGCAAGTATTAACACCCTTAGAGATGTCATGAGATAAATAAATTATAAAGGTGTAGTAGGAAAATTATCATGATCTTACAATGTAAAAGGTTTTGATGCATCAATAAACCTAGGTATTATAGAATATATAACATTAGACTACATCTAAAAGTGATGTTACAATCATTAATGCATATTTTTATGGTCAAATTGTATACTTGAGGTAGGATTGAGTAGTTATTGCTTTGATAGATTTATTTAAATTTTTAATTACTCTTTGTAATGAATATATATATCATACAAAATTAAAAACCTTTTGCATACTCTATTATATTGTATATAAAGAGGCTAGCAATGCACTAATAAGGTGGTATGGTATGTAAAGACCAAGATGCCATGATATGTTGATTTCTAAATGGACATTGAATTGGTAGGGTATAAAGTTCCAAATGATGTATTTGAATTTTAAAGTATAGTAAATATGATCCCTCGGTCGACATGGGAAACCATTGGAAGACCTTCTCTTAGTTACAACCCAATAGCATTGAGTCTCATATACTACAAAAGGGTAGAACATATTGGGTGAATAGAGGATGTAGAAAATATATTTATTGATCTCAATATGTGAGGTGACTTTGAAGTCATAGATATAAATATAGATAAAATGCACTACCTTGTGTTGATAGGAAAAAAATGGGCATGTGATGGTTAGATAACCATCAACATAATGCATAATTAGTTAGAGGTTCACTAAGGGGATAAAATTATCATCATACCCTTGAATAAAGTTGATAATAAGCCCTTTATTATTCCTAAATATTATGATCCACCTTATGCCTTTGAGGACAATAGTTGGTTTAAAGTTGGCATAGATTTTATGTAAAATACACTACAAGTAGAATAGTTCAATGCTTTCCATCTAGAAACTGAACCATTTTGGTAGTTACATCAAACAAAACAACTTTCCTCTATACTAGTGTTAACAAAGGAACAAGTTTCGTAGTTACATATAGGGTAATGCAAGTCTCCATATGTGCGATCACCAATAAGGTCCAAAGTAGAATTATCATATCAAGTGGGTGAAATAGACATGGATTACACTAAACCAGCTAAGGAAGGTGTCGTACCTTGGGAATTTTCATCCTCAATAATTAGTGATTCAAACACTCACATGTTGAATTAGGTAAGAGGATACCATGAGGTGTGACTAATGTGAATGGTTTTCTCTATAGAGTGATAATTAGCTGAATACTTTACAATTGATGACTTGGGATAATTTATTTCTAGATTGGAACAACATGTTCCAAACATATATCATTAGGTAAGTGTGATAAATTATTCATAGAATGGAATTGTTTCAACATGGTGGATAGTAAATAGGTAAAATTAGTTACACTAGGATGATGCCTTTAAATTATTGTGAGCTTGATTTCAAATATCACTTGTGATCATAATCTAATGGTCATTTTCCCTAGAAGGGCAGTGTCTTGAAATGTATATATATAGATGTGTTGATGTATGGTATTAGTAGGGTATGTAACTAAGATACTAGATATATGTGTTCAAGTGTACCTTATCACCTCTTTCAACATCTTGATATATGCACTAAGAACATAGGCAAGAAACTAAAACTTGGCCACAAGCCTAGCAGTATTTTATTCAAAAATTTGTCTTTGAAGATGAGAATACCATGGTGTAGAAATATCTACCAAAACATAATATTTTTAATTGATGGGTGAGTATAAAATATATGATTAATTCAAAGGACTTCTCTTCATAGGAATAAATAACTATAAACTTAAACACTACTCTCAAAAATTACAATGCTAGTAAGTAGAAAGAGTAGTTTTTGGTGAAACCCTGCAATAGGATCATGAACAATGGAGAATAAGAATAATCCACTGATAACAAGGAATACTTATATTTTAAGGGTTTTTTTAACCTAAGTGAAAGATAGAAGAACCAAAAGACAAAAGTGTACAGTAAACTAAAGATGCACAGTTGCGTAATCTAAACATTTGAGAGAACTAAGGAAAAAGAACATTGTGAGAGTCTATGCCAAGTGGGTCTAAGAAGATAGATTAATAAAAATTAAATAAATTATTAGGTAATATTGGTACTAAGGCTAAACCAAATTTTGTGACTTTGGGTGACTATTAGACATATCAAGAGATATCAAAAGGCTTGTAGTTACTACAAGATTATCAAGATGTGTTCCCAAAAAAGTTTTCATAAGTCAAGGGTGTAGACCCTTCATTTAGAGATATGCACATATAACTCAAAGAGTGTGTATGGACTATTAATAAGCACCTATATAGGCTAAATCCTAATATTAATCTTAAATTTAAGGTTGAAATCAACATGTAGGAAATAGGGATTATTTATTTGGTAGAAAAGGTAGAATGGGTAAGTCCAATGGTGGTGAAACCTAAAAAATTAGAGGAGAGCAAAGGCCATGGGGATTATATGTCATTTAATGATTCATGAATTAATTATATATTTATAATTCCCTTTATAGATAAATTTATGGATTTGATTGCAGGGTACGAATTTTATTCTTTCACAAATGACTTCAATGGTTATCACTAGATACTGATCACAACCCAAGATCAGGCTAAAACCACCTTTGTAACTAAATGGGGATCCTTCACATATAAGGTAATTCCTTTTGGTTGTAATAATTCTATTATTTTTTATTTAGGTTTTTGTTTATTACATTTAAATATTTCATCCATTATTTCTTGTAAGTCTATCTTGATAATTGGATTGTATTTTATTTATTTAAAAAACACCCATCTAAGTTGTGACTCATTTTAGAATCATGTTGATCTTTGTCCATCACTTTGAATTTGAAAATTTATTTATTATATACACCATTTGGTGTTATTTTGGGTCACATAGTGTGCATTGATGTTATTTTAGTTGACCAAGCCAAAATCACAGTCATTATTAGTATGACACATCTTTCAAGCTCTGTTGAAGTCTGATCATTCCTCAAACATACAAGGTATGACTAAAAGATGATAAAAATGGTACACAACTATATTTACATCAATTAAAAGATTATTTTACAAAGATACAATGTTTTACTAAACTATTGAGTGTTGGGCATCTTTTATGGATCTAAAATAGAGTGGTAACAAACCCAATGTTGTTGTTTCTTTATTAAAAAAAGCCATTTCGTGTGCATGTAGATGTTTTATGAACCACAATAAGAGTTGTATTGGCTCAACCAAGAGACATAGGTTTGGATTACCCCATTCACTTCTTAAGAAGAAAGTTATTAGAAAAAAATAAGAATTACACTACAATAAAGTGACAGGCCTTGGCTATGATGCTTACACTTCAAAAATTTAGGCTTTATCTCTTAGCAACACCATTTGAATTATTTATGTATCACCAAGATCTATGATATCTAGTGAATAATCATATACTATGGGGAAGGATATTTACATGGCTAATGTTATTCCAAGAATTTTAGTTTAAGATTAATGTAAAACTAGGAAGAGAAATTGGGGGACCAGATCATCTTAGCTAAATAAGGAATGGTGAGGATCCAAAAGAATTACAAGATGACTCACTTAATGCACACTTATTCAGAGTATCTATGATTATATATAATATGGAAGACATATAAAATTTCTTAGAACATGAAAAGTTTCCTACACATTATTTTTAGAAAAATAAAAATTAGTTGTCACAAGAGTCATATCATTCAATATTATCATGGGATTTTGTATAAGATGAGTGAAGATGATGTGTTGTGTAGAGTAGATTTGGATCATTATCAACCACAATTACTATGATAATCACATTAGGGAGTCATAATAGGATACTTATCAAGATAAAATATTGTGAGGAACATATTACAAAGTGGTTTATGGTGGCCTACCTTTTTCTAGGATCCACACATAGTCAAAAATCACTATGACATTTGTCAAAGAATAGGAAGGTCAAATCAAACAGATGAAATGCCTTTAAACCCAATGTTATTATTATAACCATTTGATAAATGTGTAATTTACCTTTTAGGACCTATAAATATAGTAAACAAATTTAGTCATGATATATATATTACTTCATGAAATGGGTATAATTTGTTGTCATACTAAGCTAAAGCACTAGAGATACAGTCAATTTATTGTATGAGAACATCATACCAAGTACATATGTCCTATAAAGTTGGTAAAATCTATAGGAATGCAGTTTATAAACAATACTATCAATACCATAATATAATAATTAATGATATCACATGATAAGATCACAACCTATCATCCTCAATCCAATGTAAAAAATTACTTGAGAAGATGATTATAAAAATGTGTAATGTGTAGAGATATGATTGGTAGGGTTGAATTCTTATGATTTTATGGGAATACACAACTAATTATAAACATTAAATATGACTCACTCCTTTCCAATTGGTAGATGGAATAGAAACATTTGTGCCTATGGAATATATAGTTCTAAGTCTATGAATCACATTGATGATGTGACTATGAGATCAAGATTCACTTTAGGCAAGGTTTTTGGCGTTAATAATGTGTTATAAGGTACACATTAATTTTTCATTAATTTCATGAAAGTGTCATTTATTTCATTCTATGTTTTCATTATTGTTCTTGATGTTGAGTTCATAAGCTATGTACTTAAGAGACATAGTGAGAAGGCATAGGTCTGATAACATGATGAGTTAAGAAATATGAGACTTGTGTGAAGAATGTTGGAAGTGTTTTATCATTATATGAGTTAATTTTACATGTGTATTATCTTTTGATAATATTACAATAGGTTTCAAGTTGTGATCAAGGCCTAAGTATGACTAGTAGTTCAAGGCCTAATGTGCAAAGAAACCCAATGTGGCCTAATGAAGAGTCAAGATCACTTCCCAAGGTGACATAAATATTGAGAGAATTTACAGAGGTGTGAGAGGTTATTTTAATTATGTATACCAATTTTTAGATCAATAACTAAAGGAGAAAGTAGGAAACTTGGTGTTGAGGTCTTTTATGTGCACAGAATGGAGTATTACAAACCCAAGAAGGAATTTATTATGCTCATTAACATGTGAAAAATTTGCATGAGATATTGAGAAATTCATGGAAGTTTTTTAATTTCCATATATTTAATTTTCTGACATTGGTTTTGGATTTGAGGGACAATCCTTTATGAATGATTGCTAAGAAGGAAAACTAGTCAAAACCCTCTTAAAACCCTTATAATGACTCAATAGGAAAGATATTGTTAGTTATGAATTAAAATGGTTTTTTTGAATTTTTTATGTTTTTAAAATGTGAATGACTCTTAAAATTTTATCCATATGGTTTCTTTTTGTCATCAGAGTGAGTGGAAGCAATAAGAAACCCCTTATTTCTTAGAATTTTGATGTGGCAGGTAGGGTTGACCAAGTCAATGAATGAAAATGAATGGAATATGATTTGTGAGACTTATATTTTATGAAAATTTATGTTTATTATCATTTTAATTACAATAAATATTCTAAATTTATTCATGTAATTTGACTTATTGCTAAATAGGCCTAATGAGCAAGACAGTGAGAAAACTAGGCAAGATTGAGAATGAGATTAGGGATTGGTTATAGAGGATTAGGGATGGTTAAAAATACATGGGGTAATTTTTAAATACCTATAAATAATATACCCTTGGTTTATAATTGTTTATTATCCTCATACACAACTAAAAAAATTTCATCAAAGTGACCTATCTATCATAGTGAAGTTTGTGTAGGGTGAAGATGTGAAATTGGTCTATAAGACCAATATTGATATTCAATATTGTAAAATATATATTATAATATGTTATATTTATTATAAATTATATTTTAAACCATTTTATATTTCATAAAAGTGTTCCCATATGGGTTCTAAGACTTGATCTTCTTGACTATGTTTTTGATGTTACAAGCAGTTTTCTATGTGTGAATGAGAATGTTAATCTTGAGTGTTTTTCATAGTGTTGAAGAATAAAATTAACATTAAGTTTTTATATATATATAAAATGTTAATTTTAACACATTTTTATTCATTATAAACTCTTATTAAGGTGTGAAAATTCAAATACTTTTGACTGTGTTCTTAAGGCTTATGTGCAGTTCTAAGTGAGCTTATGGAGTTAATTAGTTATAGGCCTTTTGACCTATTTGATGAATTATAATGAAAATTATGTTGAAAATAATGTAATTTATATTATATAAATGTGATTTTTTATTTTTTTTATATGTAAAATTTTATTTTATACATCAGATTTGTAAGACATAGTGTCTAGCAGTGAGTAGGCCTAATTGCGAGTAGACCTAATTGGGAGGTTAAAGGAGTGAAATGAGATAAAGGGTGTTGAATAAATAATGTGAGAATATAAGGGGTATATTATATTAATTTTTTAATCCTTTTTTTTAGGTTCAAATTTTTCCAAGGAGGTCTAAGTGAAACATGTGCTTAGAGAAGGCCTAACTGCATTAGGTCTCTATTAGGCCTAATGGTGGTTTTGCCCCTTAAGGGTAATGACCAACCTATGTGGTGGTTTTTTCACTTATAAAAAAAATTAATTGATATATTTCAATGGTTATCTAATTTTTTTTAGTTCATTTTCTAACTAAAATGGGTAAGAGCAAGAGTCAAGTATAAAGACAAGGCCTAATAGGCCTAATTTGACTAGTTAGAGAATTGAGCATATGAGAGAATGATATAGAGTTTTGGAAACTAGATAAATGGATTTATATAATTAAATAGGTTTTATAAATATTAAATTAATATATAACTATTTTTCTATAGGTTTTGATCAAGGTTATTTGACCTAATTCTGCCAAGGAAAGGGCTAGTTGAGCAAGAAGGCCTAATAGGCTATTTGAGAGAGAAAGAAGTATGAGAAGAGAAAAATATGAAGGTAATATTCAGTTTAGTAATAGATGGGTGTCTAATTTTTATCAAATATTCAAGGTATATGAGTTGGTTCTGAGTTACCTTGGGGTTTGGAGCCTCCTTTCAAGTTGGTGTTTGCTAAAGGACTAGTTGAGTTGGTGCTTGACTAGTGAGGGGTTGGTGCTCCTTGTGGGTTGGTTCCTCACTAAAAGTTTGATTATTTTATTATATTAATATATTAAAAAAAATTTATCATCCAAGAGTTCCCACATAGATCTTATGTTCATGTGTTGTGTTTCCACTTCTTGCTCATATGAATGATTGTTTATGAATTGTTATATCTCTAGATATGTTTGATTGATTAATGAATGATATATTCAATTTAAATAATATTTTTCACACTAATTCACCCCTATATCTTAGTGGTTATACCTATAATATTTTGATCTAACTCGCATGGAGGAAACTAGGCAGAGAGTTAGTTGGACATACAAAATAAATAACCAGAGTGAAAAAACATGTCATAATAAAAATATATGATCTACAATTTTTTATCTAGAATATATAGTATTATTTTATGATATAATATTTCATTCACACTAGGTAAACTATGCATTTAGTGGGAAGGACCATATGTCATCCATGAAATATCATAGCAATGAACAATAGAGTTATGGGACCTTAAAGGAACCATTATTATAGGGCATATAAATGGCTGAAATATTAATCTTTACCAAAAATTATATCTATTAATTTCATAATAAAAATTGAGGGGGTTCTGAGTAACATCATGTAGCTAGGGTTTGTATTTCATTAATTTTTTTCTTATCTTTTTGTACATTTATAGTGTAGAAATGTATATTGAAATATCTATGTCATAAACAATATGAACATAATATAAAAATGTAAACATAATATAATATGAAATAAAATAATAAAAATAATGAAAAAAAAATATGAATAAGGGTCAATACATGGTCAACATGAGATAGATCAATTAAGTATGGGAACAAAGTGATGCAGAGCATCACCATGTAATAAAGGAGTTAGATGTTTGTTAGTGTTTTAATGATAAATGTTTTTATTTTCAGTTTTATATAGGTATTACATGGTACTATTATAGGTGTTATATTCACTAAAAAACCTTTTTTTTGTGTTTTTATCCCTCTATAAGTTTTATGGCCAAAATCAAGATTTAAAAATTTGAAATTGGAACTAGACTCTAGAGTGGAATTTTGGGTTTATTTGAAATCCAAATGATTGGATAATGTTTTGTATTTGTCATATAAGTTGTTTTATGGGTATAATAATGTGATTATAATTATATACTAGTGAAAAACCAAGAAACATCAGTTATAACTACCACCCTACATGGGGTTGACAAGAAATATGAGTCATTGTGTATGTTTGTCATAATAAATAGGTTGAAATGCATGTTAGGAGTTAGTATGAGTGAGATGAGAGTAGTATAAGGTGATATAAGAGAATTAATTATAATAAAATTTGGTGGAGAGTCCAAGAAAGATCAAAATTTGTATGAACTCTACCTATCCTACAAACTTTTGTACATAGTTCTTGCATGTGTTCAAGAAAGTTGAATAAAGAAGGTGTTTGAAGAATAATTAGTGAATCTCAGTGTTTGCCATGAAGGTAAGTGTTACTATTTTTTTTATTCATTATAATATGGAGGTTTTATTATCATTTTTTTATAGATAATTTGGTCACTTATAGTATAGTTTAGTTGAGGGAAAATTAAGTGTTACCTAGTCATAATTGACAAATAAGTTTGCATAGTTGAAGATGGTTTGAGGGTGCTTGAAGGGTTGTAAGTATAAAAATGACTTTAGAGTTATTAATTGATAATAAATAACTATTTTTAGGTTCAAACATCCTTTTATAAGAGTAATAAACCATTAAAACCTTCATAAATAGTTTTAATGAAGCACCATGTCTGTATAGTCAAGAAAGGAAAAATAATAAAGAGTTTATTGTGTGTCAAATGTTTGAGGGGTTGAAATCATATTTGAGTATTTTAAAAAAAAAATTATCCTTTTCAAAAATAATAATTCATTTGGAGGCTTGATATTCAATCTATCTTACATGTTGCTAGCACATAGTTCATTCTTACAGTTAGATTTCTATCTGTTTATATATTTGAACTATTTTGTGATTATTAAAGAGAATATAAGGGTTGAAAAATGTGTAAAAATATTATGTAGACATATTCCAATTTTTTTAAGTCTTTTAAATTTTCCATAATTCAAAATATCATTTTTATTATGCCCTCAACCTACACAAGCCTATGTCTACCAATAGCTAGCGTTTAGAACATAGAAACTTGTATAACTTCATTTTCCACCCTAGAAAATATTTAAAATTTATATTAAGATTTATTTTAGTGTGAATAATATGATTAATTATTTTTTATGTTATTACCTAGCTGTATTGTATGGATTCTTGAATCATGAGTGTGACTAGGCCTAGAAGATACCTAATTGGGAAGAAGAGTGCAATAGAAAAGATACTTGCCTTGAGAATTGAACCATGAATTTTTATGTGGAGATAAATAAGGATAAAGGGTATATAAAATAAAATTTTATTTCATTAAACACTTTTTATTGTTTAAACCATTTAGATTTGTTCCTAAACAAGGTTACTAGAAAGGAGACCTTAAAGAGATAAAGTGGATATTTGTTAAGAATGATAACTTTGGGTTTGTGTTTTTTACTTTTATGAATTTTAAAGTTGAAAATATACAAGGGAATGGACATGTTTCCCTAATTTGGAGTAAATAACCTTGAAATTATGAATGAGGTCTTTAGGCTTAGGAAGCTACTTGAAGAAGGAATGAGCTAAAGAGAAGAAAGGAGAATCTAATGATGAAAGAGATGTATGAAATGATGGTGTTGATGCAGAATGAGACAATATTGTAGAGGGTAATAAATATGATGGATATTTTAGAGATATAAAGTAATATATGAATTTAAATAAGGCTTATGATATTATAAGAGATATTGATCAAGAGAGGCCAAAGAACAAGGAATATAACTACAAAATGAAAACAAATCATAGTTCAAAAGGCATTGAAGGTAGGCATCAGAGTCAAGGAATGACAAATGAAGGTTGTAGGAATATTCCCTACATCAAAAAGTTGTGAAAAAAGGGTATGAATGATGGAAAACAAATATTCACTCACAAAGTGGTTTTATGATGAATCATTTCAAATATTACACCTTTCCCAAGCATAAATGGGTGTTAGACTCATGTTATGTTCAATAAAATAAAATTTTAGAATAATAAAGTTGGTGTGCCACATCAAATAATGTCACAAGATAAATAATTAATCTATCCAACTTAGTGATAAATTTATATCATAACAACTAATGACATTTAAATAAAGAGCATAATGATGTGGAAATAACTGAACATAATTCAATATGAAGTGTTAGATGAGTGGAGTGAAGCAAAGCTATACAAACATAGATTACATAGAGTGTAATGCATATCAAACCCCATATATCACAAAGAATATTTTGTGATCTAATCTTGAGATATTTACATAAGAACAAAAATTTTCAAGTTTTCACCATAATATAACAATAATGAGTCAATCAAAATTCCTGATACCATTGAATGGCACACAAGAGGAAATGAGAATATGCTTGGAATTGATAGCTACAAGGTACCATGATCCTGACCCCTTTGATTTTTTATATCTAGTAAAGATAACTTTTTTGACCTAGATCTAACCATTATTGTGCAACTAAGAGCCCTAGTTGTGTAACATCAACTACAAGGGTTGGATGTTAAGTGATAAAATAAAGCTTCTAAATTTTTGACAAATCAATGAGGTGATGATGATGCTACTAAGTTGGTATAATGAGGGGTAAATACACTTGTCCAAGTAGGTTACCATATACATCAACACAAAAATAATGGTGAGGGTAACTAGACTTCCAACTTGAGATAAATCCCTCATGTCATACTAAACTAAGATCCCTCTAATTCACTATAACACAAGAGAAAACTACACCATATGTTCCCCTTGATTCAATACAATATGTCATAGTATGAGTGATTTATAAATTAATTTCATGTAGATTTTATAAGACCACTAAAATTACACACCAAGAAAAAAGGGGTCATTCATATTACATATCACATGCTCTAGCTAAATGAGAATTTCAATTGGTCCAAGTTCCTAGTCATTGAGATGATTTCTAACTTGGAGAAGATTTTTTTTAGGCATGTCATATAATTTCCTATACCAATTCCTAGTATTATTACTCTATTTTACTCAATAGAAGTCTCTTGATATTCATATCACAATGGATGGAGATTTTTATCTTGTGAACACCTTGCAGAATCTAGCCTAGACTAGAATAGGTTAGTAATGCTCACAGTTGGGCCACTTTAATCAATGGTAGATTGAGTTGCATGTGTTTGATTAATCATACCCTAGGGTTCCCACTAATGTGATGTATCACCTTTCACCCCACATATAAATCACAAAACTTCATGATGGAGTGAAGTTGTAACTTCATGGGCTAGCCAAAGTACCATACATCTCATTTCCATTCTTCATCACCATGTTGGATGCACAATCATAATTTCTAAGGTAAAAATCCATATTGGCAATAACTGTGGAACCTATACATTTCATGGTCTATTGAGAAAAATAACCAATGGTGCACCATAATCATAATTAAAAACTTAGTAGTAAGCACTACCACATACATTTGAGGCCCCAATAGAAACTCCTATAGGAAAAAAAAGGTTCTAATGTAGAGGACACCACCAGTTTCAACACCAAAGAGGAAGACTTGTGGCACAAACCCTTAGCTAGGTGATGCAAATTTTCCTAATATTTTTTCATAGTGCCATCTTGGACAGCTTGGCATCATCAAGGAATAAGTGTATAAGTCTATTTTGGAATACATAAACATATACTATATGAAGAGAGAGAAAAATAATTTTTATTCTAGAAAGTAGTATGCAATAACATCCCAAAAGTCATAATCATTTATGTTGACAAAATTTGACTTTTAGTCAAATTAGGTCAACCCATATATATTTAAAAAAATTCAAAGGTTTTTATATGTCTAATAGGGTCTCATGTGTGTCTAAACATCTTACCTACCCCTGCTCTAGCCTTGGTCTAAGCCTATCTTCCTTTTCCTTGTCTAGTCAACCAAAGTCAACTCTAGTCAAACAAGGTCAAATGCTCAAATTATTTTTAAAATGTCCTAATGTGGTCATTTAAATGTTTTAAGGTGATCATAATTCATAATTTTTCCCTTTGTTATGTTTTATATGCTAAAAGTGCCTTTTTGTCACATTTTTGGCTCATTAAATGAATTATACAGATTGGTTATGGAGGCAAATTTGTCACCAAGCAAGTTTTCAATGTGTATAAGGTCATAAAATGTTATTAAGTAGTTATATGGTAGTCAATAAGTATTTTAATGCATGAAAATAAGGAAAAATCCTCAATCATCCCCTTAATGGCACTTTTATGGACTTAGGAAGTCCACCTTCAGCTTAAAACATGGGAATAATTTTTATTCATCTCCTTAAGTTATTTAACATGCTTGGTTTTTAGATAAAAGGTCATAAAATTTAGTTTTTACTTCTGTTTCTTCTTTCTTGCCTTTGTAAGCCAAGGAGAGTTAACTTTTGATGCATAGTATAGTTTGTACAGGTGAAATTGGGAGGAGTACTCTTATGGGTTGAAAGGAGTTTGAGTCAGCTTCATATCCATGGCAACAAGTTATAGTTTCATGGTTCCTCCTTTATAAACCATCACTATGTGATATCCCCAACCAATTGGGAAAATATATACTCTAAAGCTCTGATACCACTGTGATATCCCCAACCAATTGGGAATATATATACTCTAAAGCTCTGATACCACTGTGATATCCCCAACCAATTGGGAATATATATACTCTAAAGCTCTGATACCACTGTGATGTCCCTTACTTAGGGGCTCCTTTATCTGCACAATAAGCTCTGAACAACTGTAATATCCCCTTTCAAACAGGGAATATATAAACACATAAAGCTCTGAACAAGATACAATTTTGTAGAATAGATTCACATATGCATAAACAAATCACACTATAATATCTCAATAGCAAATCAAAGATCTCATCACTTGTTCTTCTGGATGATTACACAATTGAGTCTCTGTTATACAAATAAAAGAATATTAAAATTTGGTCTTAAAACCCTAGCTTTTGCTAATCTAGAAGTGAAATCTAGATTCTGGAAGGTCTCTGCTTTTCTGTGTTGACACACAAACGCCATCATCGGTCGATATCTCACCGACGTCGGTCACTGTCAGTCGGCTTTCTGCCGGCGTCGGTCCTAAGTCGACCGATGTCAGTTACTGAAAGCTCTCTGCCTATCGAGGTTGGTACCTGCATGGATCTGTACGGACCTGTACGGACTTCGTACGGCCACCAATTTAGCATAACCTATCTGTTTGATCCCTGATCTAAAAATCTATGGTGTCTAATACAGCAGATCTCTCTCTGTATGATTTATTAAAATAAAACATAAACTAAATCAAGAAATACCTAGAATACTGTGATAACTTCTGTGTGAAGCTATCTCTCAAATCTGTATACCTCTGTGATAACTTTTGGATGAAGCTATCTCTCAATTTGGCAATAAATCAGCTGATATCTCACAGCCTCTAAATCGCACACAATGAAGAGTTGACGTTCTCCACTGCAATGGAATCCTGGAACCCTTGGCTCAGTCTTCACAGAAGAATTCTTCAAAATCAATAATCAAATAATCAATGGCTAATCAATAATGGCCTCCATGAGAAACCCTTATACCCTCAAAAAGATATGCTTGCCCTAATTAGGGTTTCTTAAATTAGAATTAGGGTTTTTAATTAAAAATAGGCTAAATAATTAATAATTGATTAAATCAATCAAATATTAATATCTCCCTCAATACATGTCGGATCCTTGAACCATTCGAAGCTGGTGAACCAGGGAGTGATTCCGCACATGACCATACCAAAATAAAGGCGCTCTACTGCATGTCAAATATCCCTAAATAATAGGAGCTCAGGCCCAATGTGTATGAAATAACCTGAATGAAAACCAAATGTAGAAATTCTGTGAATCAAAGTCAAGCCAAGCTCCATTATGACCCTCTATCCATCCTATTAGCCTATGAAGGTCGTATAATAGGCTAATCATCAAGTCTGTCAATGTCCACAAAAAAGGGGACATGACACACTAAGAGGCCAGGCAGCTTTTTATTCTCATTCATTCAAGAGGGGTCCCTATTTGAGCTCATTCATTCATTCATTCAAGAGGGACTCTCCATAGGTTTTCTCATCATATTATTGGTTTTGGAGGTTTCATGAACTCAATAAGACTTTTTTAGACTTATTGTGCTTGCAAACTGGTTCTCCTTTTCATAAAGGATCTTGCTAATGAAAAGAGGTTTTGAAAATTATTTTAGGGTGTCTTTAACATTAAAAATTCTTTTAGAAGGATTAACATAAGTGTTATTTTCTTGAAAACCTATTTTTATCTTGTTATTGCTTCTATCCTACACTTGTTGACCGAGTTTACAAGAATTCACCTATAAGTGGTACCACAGGGCCTTGAAGGTGTTTGTACATAATGGTAAAGCATGATAGGTTCCCCTTTTCAAAACCTGGCATGTCAATTCATCATAATAGACCTATAAAATCTATCTATAAGGTAATTTGAAGGTGGAAATATGTTCTAATGACAAAAGTCTAAATTCTAAGAGACTTTCCTTAAAATGGTGAAACAGAGGTCTAGGAGGTTTCTACAAGCCTCTCACAACATGCTTATAAGATGCTTTAGGACATCCAAATTAGTGAATATTCTTATCTTTAATATGGCCAATATATTTTTCAAAGGTTGAATGTCAGAAAATGAAAGGAAGATAATGTTTGAGGGCCTCAAATATGCCCATAAACACACTGAATTATTTGTGTCACCCATATGTTGAGCCTCAAAAAGGCTTCCTTCACCCTAAGTTGAAATTATAGCATCATAAACCTACCTAAATGATTATGAGAAAGTAAGGGGAATAATTTAACCCAAAAAACCATCAAAGAGGCTCAATAATTATGTTTTAACCCCATGTTCACTTTCCTCGGTCTATACACAAGCTACAAAACATGAATCTGTAGGTAGGGTGTTGAATAAAATTGGTCTCAGTCAGGGAAGGGCATAGTTGGAGTTCCCATTGAATAAAAAATATGGTTAAAAGTGAAGTGAATTTTTTTTTACCTTAATAAAGTGTCAAGAGAGTCTTAAGTCATCATGATCACACCCTAGTAGACAATAAACACCTACAACAGGGTCTAAATGAGAAAACTATCTCAGTCTCAGAGAGTAACCTTAGTTGGATGATAATTTGGAGATTTATGGATCTAATAGGTGATGTTATCCCATGTATTATAATCTCTCATCTCAATATATTCTAAAGAGGTATAATTAAAATTACTAAACATCATAGACAAACCAAATAGAGGTAAATAGATACCTACATAAAAGTATCTCAATCATAGCCAGGGTTAAGACATGTTCAGTCTTGACTGGGCAAATAGATAAAGTGAAACATGAAGTTTGGGATGGAAAAATTTCAAAACACCTTGTCATAACTATAATATCATTTTTACACTATCATATAATTAGAAACATGTACATATTAGGGCTAAAAATGCAAAACACGATCAATGTTTTAAAACCCTACAGATAGTGTGCCTAGGCAAGGTTTGTTTAAGAGATTAAAGAGGTTAGAGGTCCTATACTTGGATTTATGTGCTCAAAATATGTACATAACATCCTTTATAATTATAGATGCCCCTCTAACAATTTATTTTTAGGATAAAATATCAGAAGTTTTCCCTATTTTGTCTTAGATAAGGGGCACTTCCTTAGGTGCTCAGACCCTGCAACCTTTGGGAAATGAGATAAAACATGAACCAAAAGTCAAGATGATTGGAAAATTTAAAAAACATATGAAACAACATGATGAACTAGGTAATAAGGTTTGAGTTTAGACATGGTACTCCATGCAACAAGAGTTGTAGGCATGGTAATTAAGCAAGGTGTAAGCCTAACCCCAAAAGAGAAACCACTTCTAGTTATAGAATTTGGAAATAATTTTAATGATTTAGATCATGTAAATGGGGTATGAATAAATTTTTTGAACAATTATAAGGTATGGGAATCCACTAGAGGTTCAGGTTGAGCCAAAGCTGTAGGTAAGGCTTTACTAGACCTAGTCTAGGTCTAATACCTAAAAGTAGTCCATCATCATTTTTGGACTAAATGGGAATTGAGACCATGTGAGATATGTTCCTCAGGATATACCAAAGGTAATTGAACCTTAACTTTGTATAAACTACATAAATAATCCATTTATTGAATTGAAGATACTTAGACCCTACAAAATGCATGGAAGAGGCACAAATGGCTAACTTGGAATACTTGTAACTTTCATGAGAATATGCATGGGACTCCAAGGAGTTCAAGGATAATGGAGAGGATCCTTGAGAATCCTTTAGTGGAATTTATATAGAGCTTCAATGTGCCAACTCTATGAACTAAGCCTAAGAATCTAAGTGACTCTAAAACCCTCACAAACCATCTCTCAAACTTGATGGAGAAGATACTATAAATGGAGCATCCAAATTGTTCAAAGTGACCATGAAAAAAAAATTGAGATATATAGGACTCTCTAGGTACTTGACACATGTGACTGAGTTGTACCCTACTTATATGGATGGTATACAACAGGGATTTATTTGATAGATTTTTGTGTTTTGCAGGTGTGGAGAATTTTCAAATGATGAAACCACATTTAAAAGAGAGATTGATACTTTTTATAAGTCTCCATGGTCATTTATTAATCTATCTAATCTATTAAGTGTTTATATTACCTTCTTCATCTCATCCAGTCATAGTGAACAAGTGGTGAACACTTAGTGAAAATGGTGAAACTCTAATTGTGAAGCCTTTTGAGGCTTGATCCATGAACTTGATGACTTGGAAACTATTTAAAGGTGTCATTCCTCCTTATTCATGGATCATATTATATAATTATAAGGAATATAAGTGCCAAGTGTGAAAGGTGCATGAGAATGAGTCATTTGTAACTACTAGAGATGATTTCTCATGGATAGAAGAATGTGGATGATTAGGGACCATTCCAATACATTTATGAGATTATCAGTAAACCCTCCACATTATATAAATAATTATACCTAACCTTATTTATTGATGAGGTAGTTTTGTGAAGACAAATCATGAGGGCAGTTTCATGTGCAAACAAAAGAACATCTACACTACACATGGAGAAATTTGATGATTTGAGAGACATTTTTCCATGTTTTCTTTGTAGGACCTATTTCATGCCTAATTATATTACTTTTGTAACTCATCCTTCCTTTACAAGTGTCTTAGTGACTCTTGAGCTTCTCCTTCGCTCTCTCTCCTCTCACAATTCCTATATATACTAGCCTTTTTGGTTGTTGTATGGATCTATCCACCTAGTATTCTGAATCCCTACTAAATTTTTTCCTTAAACTAACAAATAATGTTGTTTTACCTCATTCATGACTTCATGGAATGCATATTATGGTTGTTGGTCTTGTACAAGTGTATTTTTCTTACCTTGACATGTTACCCTTCCTAATTCCTTGTGTGGTTTGAAATCTCTCTTTTGAAAGTCAAAAAGAAGTGTCTAATGTGGATTATAGGTTTATTGAGTATATTATTCATTAGTGTTTTTAGAAGGCCTATTGTTTAATTCCTCCTAACTTAGGCTCTCTTCAAGACTGCATGCTTGAAACATTGATGTAGAAGAGGAATGTTAAATTAGATGAAGTGTATGTGTAGGCTTCTCTTTGGTTCTAAGTGCATTGTAAGTGGTGTGAGTATACCATATATTTGGTGTATCACCTCTACTATATTAGATTTGTTTTTAGTTATCATTCTCCCTTTTCACCCCCAAAAGTTAGTATTAGGTTTGATGTATAGTGGTACATCAAGGGAACTAGCCCTAATTTTGAGATCCACCTCAAATTTGGGTCACCCACAACCCTAAGGTGGTTCCATTGTGCCACTTGAATGAAGATATATTTTTCATCTCTTCAAGGGGTGCAAGTTCAAGTGATAATAGTTTTTGGCATGCCCAGTGGGAGTCAAAAGTCTATTCCTTAAGGAGTATTATTGTTATCCTCAAGATACCAATCTTTGGAGGCAATTTCACTAAGCACCAATGGTGACTCCAAGCATACATATACTAGTTAAGAATTCTAGGTACTCTAATTGAAGTTGTTTTCTTATTCTATACACTTCTCATGAATGATTCATGGATTATTTTGATGTTGAATTTGTCTTAACACATGTTGGTGAGACATATCCATCTTTGCCTATTCCATCTCAAAATGAACAAGTACTTGACCAATCTTGTCATGATACCTATCGATCCTATGTTGCCTATAATTATCCCTATCAAGCTTGTGCTTCACCTAGTCCACCTAGTTCCTTTCCAAGTTAGTCCATTACAAGTTTGAAAAAGACTCTCATTGGATAAAAAGACTATATTTTAGACCTTGATACTAGAAATTGTTGTTGTCAAGCCATCCCTAGTGTTTGTATCAACAGCGTGAAGGATGATTTAGATCAATTCAAGAGAGAATGGATGCCCCTTGAGAGAGCTAATTGGTAGGGCCTTATGGGTGAAATGCTTGATGTTTGTGATCTAATTTTCCACATATAAGACAGGTTGAAATCTCATGAAATAGCTTAGTCTTGGAATATATAATACACCCTACATCAGCCTTCAAGTGTTTAAACTATTCCTATTCAAAATATTAATCCAATCATGCTTCAAAATGCCCCCTATTTTATCTCAAATAGGGGTCACTTCTTTAGGTGCTCAGACCCTGCAACCTTTGGGAAATGAGATGAAACATGGACCAAAATTGAAGAAGACCATTCAAGATGATTAAGAAAGTTGAAAACATATGAAACAACATGAGGAACTAGGTAAGAAGGTCTGAGATTAGACATGGTACTCCATGCAACAAGAATTACAGGCAGGGTAATTAGGTAAGGTTTAAGCCTAACCCCAAATGAGAAACCAATTCTAGTTATAGCATTTGGAAAGAATTTTAATTATTTGTATAATTTACATGGGGTATTACTAAATTTTTTTAACTGTCATAAGGTATGGTAATCCACTAGAGGGTTAGGTTGAGCCAAAGTTGTAGGTAAGGCTTACTAGACCTAGTCTAGGCCTAGTACCTAGAAGTAGTCCATCATCATTTTTGGACTAAATGGGAATTAAGACCATGTGATATATGTTCCTTTGGATATACCAAAGGTTATTTAACCATAACTTTGTATAAATTGCATCAAGAAGCCATTTATTGGCTTGAAGATACTCAGACCCTATAGAATGCATGGAAGAGGCACAAATGGCTAACTTAGAATACTTGTAACTTTCATGAGACTATGTATAGGACTCAAAGGTGTTTATGGATGATGGAGAGGGTCCCTAAGAAGCCTTAAATGTAATTTATATATAGCTTTAATGTGCCAACTCTATGAACTAACCTAAGAGTCCAAGTGACTCTAAAACCCTCACAAACCCTCTCTCATACCTGATGGAGAAGATACTACAAATGGATCATCCAAATGGGTTAAAGTTACCATGAAACAAGATATATAGGACTCTCCAAGTACCTTCCACATGTGACTGAGTTATACCCTACTTGTATAGATGGTATACAATAGGGCTTTCTTTGATAGATTTGTGTGTTTTGTAGGTGTGGAGAAGTTTAAGATGATGCAACCACCTTTAAGAGAGAGATTGATACTTTTTATAAATATCCATGGTCATTTATTGATCTATATTATCTCCTAAGTGTGTCTTCTACCTTCTTCATCTCAGCCAGTCATAGTGAACAAGTGGTGAACACTTAGTAAAAATGGTGAAACTCTAATTGGTAAGCCTTTTAAGGCTTGATTCATGAACTTGATGACTTTTACACTCTTTACAGGTGTCATTAATCATTTTTTATGGATCATATTATATAATTTGAATTATTTTTAGTGCTAAGTGTGAGAAGTGCATGAGAATGAGTCATTTATAACTATTAGAGATGATTACTCATGGATAAAATAATATGGATGATTAGGGACCATTCCAATGCATGTAGGGTATTTTTAGTAACCACTCCCCCTTATATCAATAATCATACCTAACCCTATTTAGTGATGAGGTAGTTTTGTGAATGCAAATCATGGGGGCAGTTTCATGTGCAAGCAAAAGAACATCTATGCTACATATGGAGAAGTTTGATGATTTGAGAGACATTTTTACATATTTTCCTTATAGTACCTATTTCATTCCTAATTATATGACTATCTTATCCTTTATTTACAAGTGTCTTAGTGACTCTTAATCTTCCCCTTCTCTCTCTCATAATTCCTATATATACTAGCCTTTTTGGTTGTTGTACATATCTCTCCACTTGAATAAGGCTAATCCCTACTCAATTTTTACCTTAAACTAATAAATAATATTGTTTTACCTCATTCATGACTTCATGGAGTGCATACTATGGTTTTTGGTCTTGTACAAGTGTATTTTACTTACCTTGGCATGTTACCCTTCATAATGCCTTGTGTGGTTTGAAATCTCTCTTTTGAAAGTCAACAAGAAGTGTCTAATGTGGATTGTATGTTTAGTCAGTATATTATTCATTAGTGTTTTTAGAAGGCCTATTATCTAATTCCTCTTAACCTAGGCTCTCTTCAAGACCACATGCTTGAAACATTGATGTAGAAAAGGAGTGTTCAATCAGATGAAGTGTATGTGTAGGCTTATCTTTAGTTCCAAGTGCATTGTAAGTGGTGTGAGTATACCATCTATTTGGTGTATCACCTCCCCTAGATTATATTTTTTTTAGTTATCCTTCTCCCTTTTCACCCCCAAAATTTAGTATTAGGTTTAATTTATAGTGGTACATCAAGGGAACTAGCCCTAATCTAGAGATCCACCTCAAATTTGGGTCACCCACATCCCTGAGGTGGTTCCATTGTGCCACTTGAATGAGGAGAGACTTGTCATCTCCTCAAGGGGTACAAGTTCAAGTTATAATATTTGACATTAATATATCTCCTAATTCAATCATAGTTAGAATTATTGCATGGGAAGAAGAGAGCAAATTAAGAATAGTATCCACCTTCTAAGGAGTAGTGGGATCAGGATCCTTAGCAACGTAGATTTCCCATCCATAACTAGAGGTAGTATAAGGTGTATATTAAAAAGCAAGCCCTTAATATATATTTATATGTATAGCATAACACACATAATGATTAATACCTCTCCCTCCATTTTAGAATGCATGGGATCTTTTTTAACATCATAAATGATGGATGAGATCAAATCCAAAGAATAATAATTATTGAAACAATATATTACTAAGATGATTCACACCTATAATCACTTGAATAAGGTTTTGATCCAACCTAACCACATAAAGGTGATAGTAATTAGGAGCACATTGGTAACATATTCTCATTCCCCCTTCCCTTAAATTTCACTAGTTCATCTAACC
This sequence comes from Torreya grandis, assembly GCA_037957365.1. Classification (NCBI taxonomy): domain Eukaryota; kingdom Viridiplantae; phylum Streptophyta; class Pinopsida; order Cupressales; family Taxaceae; genus Torreya; species Torreya grandis. The sequence continues at coordinate 2,078,256 of JARHVA010001293.1, forward strand.
CCTTCATCCTATCCATCTCCCCATTTCCAAACTCATCCATAGAAAGAGGACATCATAGCACAAAAACAACCAGTGTAGGTAAAATAAATCAAGAGAAAGCTCAAAAATAATTAGATAAAATTTTGAGGAAGAAATTAAAAATAAGAAGCTAAGTTCAAGAAAAAGAATCAAGTCATAGAAGAAAAGTAAAAGGAGGAATAAGTTGTTGCATAAAATAAGAAGCAACACAGAAGAATAAGGAACAATAAGAAGATGAGTATAATAAGAAACATAAAGAAGAATAATTTACAATAACTATAAAGGATCAAGAAGATAGGGAAGTTCAAGAGGTGTAAATGAATAAGGTTGAGGCTAGCATATCAACCAAGGTAAAGGATGATAAAAATAAATAATTATTCTAAAATTAGGAATAAGAGAAAAATAAAAAGGCCATGTAGAAAGATACTAAGGATTGTGAAAATAAGAAAAATATGCATAAAAGGCATAGGTATAGGCAACTAATAAGGAAAAATAGAAGATAGATATAAAGAATAAGGTTGAATTCACATCTGATATTCATAAGGTTAATCATATAGAGAAACTATGAATCCAACATAGGAGATCAAACAACAACTGATTCTTAATGTTGCATATCCATCTATCACATCGCAAGGCTTAATATTGAAATAAGGAGGTGCATAAAAATAGGCATCATAATAAAAACATAAAATAGCCAACCAATGGTTATTGTACATGTGAGCCCCACCTTTGTAACAAATAACATTCATAATCTCAGTCACATAAATCTATCACAAGTCAACCCTAACCATTATTATTGACTACTCTCACTTTGACCATAACAAGTCTATAGGCATCACTTGATGTCACATAGCTAAAAATGACAAAGTAATTTGAGGTAACATCAACATTTCAAGATTCCATAACAGAGAAGTTCCTCTAGATAGAATAAGATAACCTCTAGTTTAGGGAGTAAAACATAGATATACATGTTTGGTTGGCCAAGACTTGTATGATCATAAATGATACTTGTCTAGTGTTTTTTTTCCAAGTCTTGGGGGACTAGGTGATGTTTAAAGATTAAAAAATTACTTTGTTACTTTCTTGACTCACTAAGGATTCATTAGCTGTGTATAAACTTCATCATATTTGAGCACAAGGAAAACACCTAAAAGTTAAAACAAAAATCCTCTTCCATTTACTTGAATAATATGATCAAGTGTTGGACACTATAGTGTAAGAAACCACCCAAATTACTTATAATATGCTAAATTATGAGAAATATTTGTAGGATATAGTAGGTGTGATCCAAGAAGATCCCCACAACTGATCTAATTATATGGTCTTAAATTATGCTACAAATTTACACACATTAAAGAGCTTGTCAATAGATTTCCAACATAGTTTTAATGGAGTCAATTTGACACTATATGCAAAGTTATGGCCTATTAAATTTGAATCCAAACAATCAAAAAAATTGCATACAAGGTATAGTTATAATGTCATCCTAATGTACATAATTACTAATCACATATTGACACATGGACTAATCATAGAGTGACACATGGTAGATAGTAATAAATGGGTTTGGTTTTGTCTCTAGTATTTGATATCATACCTATTTGATGTAGGAGTCATGATATTTGTTAGTTGGGGGCCATCAACTAGTGGGTTCCCCTTTTTGTATAGAGGGGGATGCTATCACCAACTTCACATTATAATGGATTTTTTTTCACATGAACTTTTTTTCAAGCTTAACCATAATGCATGTGGGATAAATACCAAATTATTTTTCAAAGACTTAGCCATGCGAATCCATCAAACAATGACAAGCACCAAGACCAATTTCAAAGAAAAGGATGGTATTCATGACCAATACACAAGGTAAGGAAAATTCATTTTAAAACCTTGGTTTGTTGTAATCCCAATGAATGTGGAATAATAACTATGAAAATGGAGTGAGAAAGGGGGTAGTGTGGAACATGGGATTTTAACCCAATAGCTCCCATGACCCATTTTTAGGTCTTAACTATTGGGCCACACCCAAATTTGGAAAAGATAACTAAGGATTTACATGATATCCTTTAATTTCATGATTTATAATCCTAAAATAAGGTACTTGAAGGGGATTTGAAAACTATCTTCATGGAAAAAAAGATACTAACTTGGTCATTAAACCAAGGGCATCCAAAATAATATAAAGGGATAAATATGATATGCATATAAAAAATTTCTAAGCCTCTATGGTGAGAAAAAGCAAGTTAATGGTGTTTTTATAAGAAAGAGAAACCTCATTGGTAGGATATTATTGTAGAGACTTCCTAGAGGTAGGATAGAGAGTTATTTGCATATTGAATATCATTTATTCATGTAAATAAAAGGAAAAATATACTTTTACATTGAATTTTAATGGATCAGCTCTTGATTGAAGCAAACCTAGAGATGTATCCCATAAGGTTGAACTTTGTTATCAATTTACAGTGTTATTATCTTTATTTTATTAGTTTTTCTTGATTTAATTTATATTTTTAATACTAATTTTTAATTATTAATGCCAAATTTTATGTAATATTGAGAAAAAGTTATTAAGCATTAGATATTGGTGAAATTGATCAAGTTTACATTTATAACCATTTTAGATCAAGTTTGGTATCAAAGTTATTGATCATGTTTTTTTTTTTTTTTTTTGTGTTTTTTGAATTTTAAAGTTTCCTTTTTAAATTCTAACCAAGTGTAACTCCAAATGTGGAGAAGGATCACTTAAATATTATAACCCATAAATTGGTTCAAAATGTGTAATCCATAGTCAAACTATTAAACCTCTTTGGAAATAACTAGACTCAAAAATGGCCTTCTGTCAAGATTTTATATAGATGAAGATTATGGTGGAAGATTTTTACTAAAAAAGGAAGAAGAGGAGTGAAAATGAACAAGAGGAAGAAACCAAAGGTAAGCTTAAAGTAGAGGAATCTCCTCCATCTCCTTTCAAACCTTTTATTTCTTCCTTTGATGATAAATAAAATAAAATTTCTAAATTTATTTCCTTCATTTTAAATCTTGATGTTAAGTTTGAATTTCCAATTTATAATGGAGAGATTAATGTAGATAAATTGGATCATTGAATTAAGCAGATTAAATTATACTTCAAAGTTCAAAATATTGAATACAAGGAATCAAAAATCCAATTAATTACTCTTTGGTTGGGTGGTACAACACTCATTTGATGGGAGAGTAAGACACAATAGGATCTCTTGAAACATGGTAATGTGATTTCTTCTTAGAATGATTTTGTTTCTGAACTAAAAAATAATTTTATCCATTGGGTTATATGAAACAAGCTACTATGGATTGGAAAAAATTAAGAAAAACTAAAGGTCAAAGTGTACAATATTACACTCAATAGTTTAGAAATAGGGATTTGGTTTTTGGCATTCCCCTTTACACTCAGGAGACTCTTTTAAAGTATATCAGTGGGTTAAATAGTTATTTGAGGCATATAATACTTTTGTTTAACCCCACTAACCTTGATGAATTTTTTGTCCAATCTACCCACATTGAATCAAGGGGTAAGGTGACTAAGTAAAACTTCACAAAGAAACCAAGTAAACTACTTGAAATTAAAGGTAAAGGAAAGGGTAAGATGAAACACACTTTCATAGTCAAGAAAGAGGATGAAAAGCCTTTTTGTTCACATTGAAAAAAATAAGGTCATGAAGGTGATATGTTTTAGAAGCTCCATATGTAAGTTATGCCAAAAAGGTTCAACAACAAGAAAGGTAATAAGAAGACTATTACAGTAGTACAACAAGATCTTAGATCTAATTCAAGTGATGAAACCAAGGTCACCACTATGGGTTTGCAAGGTTCATATTCTTACTCTTCTATCATTAAATCTCATACTTCACCTTCTTATTTTAATTCTAAGTTTATTCTTGATGAAAATGAAAAAAAATTAGCTTTTCAACATAAGGGTGATTTATAAACATACTAAAATAGATACTCTTTTTGATAGTGGCTCACAAGCTAATCTCATTTATGAATATTTTTTCAATAAATTAGAACTTAAGACTAAACCACATCCTAAGCCATACCATTTGGGATGGTTGTGTGATGATGTAAAATGTCAAGTCACTAAGACATAAATTAATATTTTCAATCACCTCTAAGTTAATTTATGAGGTAGAATTATATGTGGTTCCACTTTATTTTTATGGCATTGTACTATGAATTCCATATTTGTATGATTGAAAATAAATATTATATAGGTAACAAAATAAATATTTTCTTTTAAGATATTTTATTTAATACATAGTAAGATCCTATTGGATAAATACAAATTTATCACTTGTATATGCATCACAGATGAAAAGGCTTGTCAATGCAAGTAAAAAATTTGTATTAGTGAATGTAAAATCCAAGGATGATGATAAATTAAATGATCTATAAGGTTTTTATCCTAAACATAAGCATGAAATATTTAAGTAATGTATAACTATTATGGTGTTTTTAATATCCACAAGGTTTAGCTCCTAAAAGGGATATACAACATGAGATGCACCTACATCAAGATGCATATCTTCCTAACATTGGCATGTATAAGTTGTCCATGGTGAATAATAAATAAATAAAAAATCAATTACAAGAGTTTATTAAGGGTTCATTCATCCGATCACCTTTACATGTGGTTCACCAACTATTTTTATGCCAAATAAAGATGACATATGGTGAATGTGCATAATTTTTTTAGCATTGAACAAGATAACGGTGAAAATCCAATACCCTCTTCCTCATATTGATGATTTTATAGATTAATTTTAAAAGGTTCTTTTTTCACTAAGTTAGACTTAAGAAGTGGTTATCACCAAGTTAGAATTCATGAAGATGATATTTGGAAAATGATTTTAAAACTAAGCAAGGTCTTTTTGAATAGCTTGTTATTTCCTTTTGGATTTATAACATACCCACTACCTTTGTGTGGGTTATGAGTGATGTATTTAGGCCATTAATAGATGATTTTGTTATAATATACTTATATTATATTTTAATCTTTAGTAAAATTTTGGAAGATCATGGTAAACACATTAGAAAAGTCTTAGATACATTGTAAAAAGAGAAATTGTATATAAATATGTCTAAATGTGAATTTGGTAGAACATATTTTATTTATTTAAGCTATGTAGTATGGGGTGGTTAATTGAAAATTGATCACTCTAAAGTTGAAGCCATTATAAAATGGCCTAAGTCTAATAATGTTACAAAATTTAGAAGCTTCCTAGGGGTAGTCCAAGATTGGAGGAAGTTCATTTCTAAATTTTAATTTAATGTATCTCCTTTGCATGATTTGAAAAGCAATAAATAGGTCTTATAGTGGGAATGAAAGAACAAAAAATCCTTTGAAAATATTTAATAAAAGATAAGGAACCCCAACCTTAGCACTTTAAAAATTAAAACATTTATTCAAGATTAAAATCAATGCAAGCGATTATACCATGGGTGTCATTTTAATGCAGAAGTGAAAGCATGTCTATTACCATTTAGAAACCTTCATATTTGTGGTAAGGAACTATATTAAATATGATAAATGGTTATATGCTTTAGTATAAAGTGTCAAGAAAATGGGAGCATTTTTTATGGTAAAATAGATAATAATCCACATGGATCATAAGCCTTTGTAATATCTCCAAACACGGTCAAAGATACAACAACCAAGTCAATTTCATTGGATCAGATTTTTAAAATAATTCCATATCATGATAAGGTATAAAAAAAGGTACACAAAATAATGTTTTTGATATGCTTTCAATACCTCTTATTATTTCATCTATTCTTTTGCAATATATTTATTTGATGCATGAAAGCTACAATGAATAATATGTTAGAGATGGTGATTTAAAGGATTTGTATGAATATTAAACTCATGGTAATCAAGCAGAAGAATTAGACTACCACTTACATGATGGATTACTTTATCATCTTGGTAATATTTGCATTCCACAAGATGAAAGAGTTCATGTGATTAGGGAAGCACATACTTATCTTATTTCTAGTCATTTTGGCTTTGGAAACACCATTTCACAATTACAAATATATTAGTATTGAGATACATGAAAATGTATCTAAGTATGTAAAATTTTTCATTATGTGTGCCATTATCATTCCTAGTAATAGGAAATTAATCTTGTATACATTGTTTCTTATAATGGTCCATCCATGGTAAAGTGTTTATATGGATGTTGTAGGAGGCTCATCGATAATCATTGAGGCTCATCGATAATCACAATAATTAAAGTGTTTATATGGGCTTAGTTCATTCCATATATATGACATGAGGGTAATTATTGTGATTATTGATGAGCCTCTATTCATTCCATCATCCCAACTCACATAGGAACTATAAAATAGGATAGTGGCCAAAACAACATAATAACAACCTATAGCACCTCACTCTGTAGTTGCATCATCTTCATCCATAGTCTCCATATCACCATCTTATTTGATATCAACATAATTTAACACAACACTAGTTTCAAAACCATCTTTATAACCTCTCCTCATTCCATCAGTGAACTCCATGCCTCATACATCTCTCTAGGTATTGCATAGTTTTTAGTTTTACAATTTTTTAAGAATTTTGAATTAGGGAAGGCCATAAGAATTAGGCATGGTGAAAATATAGTTTAAAACCCATGAATGGTCACCTCCTATTGATTACAATCTATTGAAAACATGCAAGGGTGGTAGGCTAGTATACTACTTAGTTGAAAACCTGAAAGAGTGGTTAAGTAGTGTGTAAGAGCTAAAAACTAGTAAATGACACCTTAAGTGACTAACATAAGTAGTTTTTATAGACAAACCCATTGGCATAGGTAATTACACTAGAACCATCACTAGACATATTTATTGAAAATTTGTCTCAGGATAAGACAATTATTTAAGTTCAGGAAAGTATTGGTAGTAGACTTAGGATTATAAAATTGCATAGTGTAAACGCATGACATGTGTGTGATATATAATATTTTGTGTAACATATATCATTTTATATGTATTAAAACTATGTATGTATACCAAAATATTTTATAATATAAAAAGACTCCTTCAAAGGAATAAATGTAAGGTTAGAATGCAAAGCAATAAAGTATTGTAAGTCATTAAATAATGATCAGATGTAAAGGAAAATAATTTTGAATGACTTTGAGGTTAATATAAAGATTGATTCATGGTTATTAGAATGTTTTTTTTACTCTTTTCATGTTATTTTGAATTGGTTTTTGCAATTTTGTTTAATTAGATAATAATAATAAAGGTTATGTATAATTAATTATTTATTTGAATGGATAATCCTTGACTTTGTACATAATGAATACTCAAATTGTTCTTTAGTTTATTTCTACATTATAAAATTGTATCCTAATTCACATATAAATAAGCATTATCATGTTTAGATAGGTTTTCCAAGAACCTCTACTAATAAGATCCAAGGTAAAATAAAGTACTTTTAATGTCAGGTATTATGTTTGAGGTTAAAAGTTAAAAAAAGTGTCAGATATTAGATCCAAGGTCAAAATAAATTTATTTTAGTTCTAGATGCTCAAAAATATATCTAAAGCCTAAGACAAAAAAATAAGAAATACTCAGATAAAATGTGTGGGTTCATCAATATGCTCAAAAAATTGAAAAGAAAGTAAGGGAGAAATGCACGTCTATGTGAACCAATGTTGCTTTTATAACTTTTCTTGGAGATGATGCTTCCTTGAAGCATTGGAGAATTGGTTCTTCTAATGAATCACTTGGAGATATCAGTTCCTTTATTAAACCATGGTGAATTGAGGGTGATCAAGACCCACATTTGGATCATACATGAATATAAAATAGAACCCATTAATGGATGTATAAACTTAAATTTTTGATGTTGGTATTTATAACCCAAATAAGGAAACAAGTTAGAATCCATAATGGATTCATAGGTGATAATGCTAGAGGGAATTGAATCTTTAAGTTACGCATTATGAAATTTAACTAAATCAACCATTATAGATGACCTATAGATTCAATTTTCACTTTGTTCCTTAGTTCCTATATGCATGATCAAAATAAAATGGATGACATACATGCCCCTACCATGATTGTGGATAAAAATTAGTATGAAATTATGGCATGAATCTGCATCATGCCCCCATTTGATAAATGTTAATTTATCTATAGTTGTATGTAGAAGTAAATTTTTCATATTTTATTTGAAGCTTGTGCATGAATATATTTCATGTAACCAAAATGTGTGAATTTTTACTTTATTCCTATAATTTGAGTGCTTAAGCATGGCACATGCCCCCATAATGTCCCAATAATTGAATTTTGAACCATTTTGAATTTTTTAAAGCTATAATTCATACCTAAGACTAATTTTCACTCATTGAGTCTTATCTAATGTATGAGAATCACATTAAAACTCCCCACTTTTAGGTGAGGGAGTGTCCTAAAAGTCACTATATAGTGTGTTACTTGGGATTCCATAGACATAAAAGATGTATTTGTAGATGATACTTATGAATTATCTAAGTTTTGTACACTTTAAAAACTTAGACATTAGTTGTTCCTCTCCCACTTTCAAAAGTCTTGAATCTAATTTATCTTATGCCCCTTGGCATATCTCTTGGTCTAACCAATCTTATGTTCATGACCCAAACCTTATATGTTTCCTAGAATGATTAACATATGTTTATATTATACCTTAAAAAGTTATAAACATATACCTTTTTTACAACTACCAGGACACAAGCATCAATCCCAAACCCCTATGTCAATTTTAGTGTCCTAACCTAGTGTAGGTGTCTAGTTCCCTAAAATCATCTAATATGCAAATGAAACATATCCTAATGGTCAGCCTAAGTGATTTAATGTGATGTATTTGTTGATAGGAGTGGTACATATTCATAATCACTCCTCATTTATTTTTCACCTATAATTCATACCAAAGAACATTTAATTTATAAAATATTCCCTATTTATTCTTATTTCTGTATTAGTCATAGAGACTAAACATCTACGTGTATGAAGTAATAAAGGAGCATCCCAAGAGCTTGATTTACCAAGTTAAAAGATAGGTCACTATTGTACTTGTTTTTGACATATTACATTATTCATACACATGGAAAAACATAAGTGATAACTACATAAGTCCAAGGCCCTCTTTGGAGTATTGATTATGTAAACAACACTCATTAACATAAGGGTCTTTGGTGTAGCTCAACACTGTGTGACAACTAACCCATTTTTCCCAAGGTTGCTATGTAGTTGAAGAACTAGGGTTTTTCAATTTCATAAGGAATGACATTCCATGACCCAAATCTGAATGCACCAGAGTGAAGGTGAAGACAAGTCCATAAGCATCTAGGTTGTCACATCCTTTTCCACTAGGTATTTTATATAGCACACCTACATCTAATTCAAATAGTAGCATCAATACTAATGTCTAAGTCTAACACCATTGTCTGAGGCTCTAGAGGCACTCAATCTATAATTTGGAAACTATTCCAAAATCCTCTTCCAATCTACTTCCTACTTTTTTTAGATCCAAAACTATGTTAGCATTAGAACCATCCAAGTACATTATTTCTTTGTCATTTCCATATCTAACATAGTTGTATGCACTAATTTTTAGCCTATCTTAGTTTAATGAATTCAACATATGTTATATCTAAGTTTACCATTTAATTGGTATGTTTTAGATCTAATTATCACCCTTGTGCATTATAATTTCTATACTCTTAACCTTATCTACCCAAGTAGGATCCACATCCAATTTAGAGTTTAAAAAATTATGACTAATTATAACCTTTATTCTACTATAAATTAGTGTTTCCTAATTTATTACATGATTATTAATGGTTTTCATTATTATGAGAATATAAAATATAATGAAAAATAAGAAATCTTGAAGCAAAAAATAAATAGTATGCTCATCCATTATAACCATATATTCTTTGAAAATTGAAAATAAAGTAATAGAAAGATAAATTTCCTAAAAAAAGGAAAAATGTGTGTATGGATATTACTAGATAACCCTAAAATATAAGGTCAAAATAAAGTTCTTTTAGAGTTAGATATTAAATTTGATATCAAAATAAAGTGATTTCAGTGTCAACTATCAAATATGAGATTGAAAGCAAATTCTTTGTGTCAAATATTATATATAAGTTTAAAATAAGGTTATTTTAGTGTCATATGATCCTAAATTTATCCAAACCCTAAGGAAAAAAATTTAATCAATGCTCAAATAAAATATGTGGGTTCACCAATATATTTTATCAAAATTTGGAATTAATTGGTGTATAAACTCTAATTAAGATAAAATGAATAGAAGGATAGCAAATGTTATAAAATAACTTGCAACTACAAAATTGAAAGTAAAAACTTGAAATGGAGAAATCATGAACTAATGAAAGAAACTAACTATGAACAATACATGAATACTTATCTATTTTTTTATATAGGTTGGTTGTGAATGACTAAAATATTGGTCTAATTGATCAATCAAATCTAATTATGTGGATGTAATAGAAACTATATTTATCACTTATTAAGCTCAGTATTAATTATAATGGGATAATATTGATTGCCACTACTATCCTTTATGTTTTGATCTTGTCTTCTATGGAAAATCAAGAAAAATAGGGCATAATTGCATGTCTTCTTAAAATACATTTGTGTGTGTAAATTTGAGCTTTGACTATGTACAAATGACCTACAAATGAATTATTCAATATTAAAACCCTAATAGGGCTTACAATAGCTAAAAAACTATAAAATAGAAATGGGAAGTGTAATGTGTTGAGCTGACCCAAATCACCCTAATGATGATTGATTATTTCCTACGTATCCAATACTCCACAGAGTGAAATCAGCCCCACGTAGCTCTCCCACTCAAATTGCTTAATGTGATTGTGTTCCTTTTACTACATGTATTCATCTAGATACGTCTTTAATTCTTGATAATAATTTTTTTACTTAGATATAATATGATCTTGACTTGGCTAAAATTTGATTCAAGTGAATAAAATCAAATTTGGAAAGAATAGGGAATATTTTCTCAATGTACAATAGTATAAATGTGCCTCAATATTAAAATTGTCAAGTGATTGAATAGGTGATTTACATGTGCCTTTATAATAATCCAAAAGGGGAAATACTCATGTTACCTATACTAAAAATATGGACCAACCTATAATAGAGGGTTTAAAATTGAAAAATAGTCCTCACTAAGTGAAGGATGAGATCACCCATGGGGTCCATAATCAATTACCACTATTATCCTTGTCTAGTTGATTTTGTCATCGAAGATTAACATTTGAAATTAATAATTTGATATATTAATACATATGCTTAGAAGAGTTTTTAGTGACTAAGAAAATTTTTGTAGGCATATGACAACAACTTAGAAATGGATAGGTCTATACAATTACTTTAAATAAAGTGAGGTGTAAAAATAGGACCAAATAAAGTATCAAGTCAATTAAGATAATTTTTTACCAAAACTAACATTATTAAGTATTCATGACAAAAATTGAGTATCTATAGTTTTGCCTATCACACACCTTTTAACATCTATTTTCTCAAATTTAAATTGTTCATATGGGTCAGCCCGTATGTTTCACATATTTTTTTGGAGGAAATTACCTTTCAATTCAACTATATAAACATATCAATCCTAAACCTATTGACATCTGGGACTTACCCATCTATCATTATAAATAACTCTACACATTGAGAGGAACTATCCTAAAATTTACAAATATGAAATCCCTCATAGGAGAAAATTTTGAGCTAAATTTTAATACCATTTCAAGGTCAAATTGCATATTGTCAAGAGTTAAAAATAATATACATGTTTTGACTACATGTTATTACTACATTGATTACACATATTCAACTAGGTGGGAGAAATAAATTTAGTTTGACTTCCCTCTTCAAAGTATTATATATGTTGACAATACTTAGCCATAGGGGGTGATTGAGGTTAGATCAACCCATCCCTTTCACGTGTTTTCCCATTCATAGTGATTTTATCTTACATTACAAGAGCTAAAGTTTCAAAGTAAGGAGAATGAAAATAGATATTTTAGATAGATCATAGGTATTTTAATATAAAATAATCATTCGTAGACATAGGTGTAGTGATAGAAATAATCATAGAGTAATCGCATACATGCAAGATAATTATGCATCCTATCAGATAGTTCCACATAGCACAAATGTCTAAGATGTGTATACTTTTCCAAGCTCATACAAACACTTTGTTTCCATATCTAACCCTTCATATTCCCTCTATGATCATTGTTTAATATTATATCCACTTGTATACATGCACATTCTAGAAACAAACTAAATTCATAATTCCTTAGTATTTCTATAATTAGAAAGTTACAATAAATCAATAAAAATATATTAGTTACAATTAGATTTGTATGTGAATGTTATATCTTATGCAATCTAAATTTTCTATAGTTTTATCCTATTAAGTGCATTTAAGTAAAAATTAGGTCAAACATATTGGTTAACTCATTCCTATTATTTAGCACAATAAAACCCTATATTCCTTAGGGGTTCCTTTTATCTTTCTAGGATTTTAGATCCTTGTATTAATTTATAATTTTTTAACCTAGTTTTTTATTCCCAACACATCAAATCATGGCTATAATGGATCTACATAGGTTATATTTTCTAATTCAAAATATGATTTTAATCATTATTGGTTGTTTTTCTTTAATATCCAAAACATTTAATGACTATGTATGTAAATGGGTTAAATATGTATACAATAATAATGATTAAATTAAAGATGGAAAATATTTAATCTTTTTAGTAATTCACATTATTTAAATACTAACTTTTGAATCCCAAAAGTCATTACTAGACATCAACTAGCATGAATGACTTCCTTTTTTTGCTCCCCATGGACCTCAAGGGCATGATAGCTACCATAATGCTCCCATTAATCTCCCAAGGCTTATATTGGATTTTATTGTCTATGTTATTGTAACTAGAGAGGTAGGGTGCCCCATTATGTGTAATAGAACTAAGGAATTTAAAATGTCCCTCCTCATTCCCCTCCACCTCCCATGAGACCAACCAATCTAACTAGAGGGTATGATATTATTAATCAAGTAAAAAATACACTAGCAAAAATCTCTATGATATAACTACTCAATAAATAGGTCACCTATATATAAAGACACCCTATATGTAAATTTTTGTGACCTAACTTTACCCAATAATGCATAACCTTCTTCCTTTGCTTCTATTATGAATACATTTAAAAATAGTGAAATATATGATATATTTCAAAAAATATGACTTTCCTACTAATCAGAATATAGATAAACATCTTCCATTATTTATTCAATTCAAAATATTAAATAAGGGAGTTAAAATAGTTTTGGTACATAATAGATCAGAATTAAATATATACAATATCCTATTTTTGTAAATTTTGGGTGTCAATATGGATTATATTAAAAAATAGTATAAGGACATTTTAGGATTTGAGAATGTTCTTCTCCAAGATCTAGGTTATGTATACACATTATATTTTCAAATTTTATCAATTACTGATGCTTTCTATCTTGAAGGAACCCATCGAGTCTCAATCTCTCTAAGTGCATGCCTTAAGGGGTGCACTAGGAAAGGGGTGGGTAGACCATTGATGTTTTTCAAGATTGTTTTCCTTTTACTACCACTTGATATTCACACAAAAAAAAAATCTTAAGCTTTGCCTCCTCTTTTGCATCATCCTCTAGTCATTTTTTGCCTTCATTAGTCCTTACCTAACCTAAAATCCTTTTTGATGATTTGTGATACACTGTCAAAACCATCGACCCTGTACTCTAATTGAAAAAACTAATTTAGGGTCTAGTTCAACCCTTGGTTGACATAAATTATGACTTAATTTTTTTGTCAATAATGATACATATTCAATTGGACTAACCCTATCAACTAAACTGTCAGAAAGGAATAGGTTTAGATTCAACTATATAAACACATCCATTTCATCATTTAGGAAGGAAAAAAAGAAAAATAAATATATATTATGCATCTACTTATCCACCATTATATTTGGGGAGCATATCTTAGGGTTTCATACTTTCTTTGGAGATATGGATCTCATCTTGTGGATAAGTCTTTTGAATGCATTGATAGGTTGTGTAGCCTAGAGATAATTTATCCTTGTCATATTTACATACCTATTGACTATTTGGACCATAAGTCAAAATAGGTAAACCTCATATAGTAAAAAAATTATATATGGGCATATTAGGGTCTTATAGGGTGTGTCATGGTCTTGGTAATGTCATTTAATGTGTCTCTAGCCTTGGTCATGGTCACTTTTGTCCTAGATAGTCTTATGTCATTTTATAGGTCATATTTAAGATATTTATGGAGGTTTGTATGGTTTCCCATGTAATACAAGGTGTCTAAGTGTTTATAAATGTACTATATGTCATTTTATTGTCAAAAATATCATTCATAACTAAAAACTTGCATGTTTCTAGGTCAGAACAAGAAAATAATTGAAAAAAGAGGAGATTTGGGTAGTTGTACAACTTAAGCAGGTGTTTTAGCACATGTGCAAGGCTTTTCCATGCCACACAACTCACATAAACTCACTTCTACACTTTTTCATCTTTGAAACACTTGAAAGTGGCATAAAATAGTTTTGTTTCTCCATAGCTCTCTTTTGTAGGTAGAACTAGTCAACTATTTTTGGTTTGGTATGACCATTAGCAAAGGAATCAAATTCAATGCACTCGATGGGAGATAGTAACCTTTTTATAATTACATTTCATATAAATATTTCAAATATTTATTGTATATGATTTATGAACTAATGCTAATAAGTTTACTACTCCTTTCAACTTGGTTATCCCCATACCCTACAGGTTTCCTCTTTGTTTGAGTTAGTATATATAAACCAAGTGTTGTGCATTGTTTTGGAGAGTGTGACAATTATTATCTAATGGTTTAAATCCTTGGTTACATGTGTGGAGGTTAATTGAAAGGCACAAGTACATAAATTTGATATTTGAGACTTCAATGACTATTTTATAGACAACTTCATCAGTTACAGAAGTTCATACCCTTATTTTCACCTTCATGATAATTTTAATGTAGGGGTATCATGTTGTGTTTATATTTCATTTACAATTGATCATTATTCTCCAAAGAGATGTGAACTCAAATTCATCTTTATAAGGATAACTCAGTCAAAGATGTGTTATAGTATACTTCCCTGTAGATATTCATCTATAGTCAAGTGAATGAGAGTTTTGAGCAACTATGGAGATGGAATGAAGGGTTTCAAGATGTTGAATACACTATTAAAGCATGATAAATCAATTTTAACTATGAAAAATATTGAGATCAGTTGAGACAATCAATTCTCTAATAAACATAGTCCTATAGTTTGATGTGTATCTATAGATGGTCCCCATAGAGGCTGAGCAAAGTTAGAACACAAGTTTTGGAACCTATTTGAGAACCCCATAAAGTTTGAGAATGTTAAGTTCATAAAAATAATTATGGATTCCATAGGATGACAAAGATACATGAAACCATGTCCATAGTTCAATAAATCCACTTTAGGGACATGTTACCTTAACATCTTTGACACAAGGACTCTGTTTTTATTTGACCCTCTCATTCTAGAGTATCTTGAGGTTTATGCCAGCTTAGATGTTTACATCATGGATCCATATCATAGGTACAATGATTTAAAAATAAATATTGGTTGTTTTAAAATTTAATTAAAATATAGGAATGCCTCCATATTATGCATTCCTTTACTATAGAACATCAATATTCTCTATAGTGTTTTGAGACTAAATGACCCTATAATGCAACAAGGACATGAGAGTTTCATAAATCATGAAAAGAGTGGCCTAATTTGGTTTAATATAAAATAAAGTAATTAAAGGGAGATCAAATCATATGATCATTTCAATTGAGGGGCACATCACCACCTACATGTCTCATGACCTCTAAATGAGGTGTCTACCATCAAGTCTATAACATACAATGTGGTGGCATTGGTGGTTGAGAGTATAGATTGCAGATAAATAACCTTACATGATGATAAATGGAAATTTTTACAAAGAATAATTTAAGGTTATTTAAATATAGGGTTTTTATTTATATTTCCACCTACAAAATCTCCTTTGATCTCAAAAAGGCCATCTACAGTCTGATGTAGGCACCTAGATTAATGATGAGTTAGAAGTGGATAACCTGTAGACATAGGTATTTTCCCATGAAAGTATATAATGAATTAAAAGATAATTTTAAGTCTTATGGAATGAGACACAAGTTATAACACTTATTGACACCCAATTGGAAGCCTTATTTTCTTGAGAAACACACCTACAGTTTTCTAGAGTACACAGTCCACTAGCTAAGCCTAGGTTTGGAAAGATTTTGAGGAGTTGGAAAAGAAATAAGGTGTTAGACATGTTTTAGGATACCTTCACCAATTTATACCAACCTAATAATATTATTATGACAAGGAAACATATCAATTAGTGTTTCAATCTCTAATCTACAGTTAGTGCACAAATCATGCACATAGTTAATGCTACATAGTCTATTTTGAGGGATTTTAAAGGATTAAGGGGTCTATTGGTATGATCCAACTTTTAAAATTTGTACATAATGTCCCCATTAATATATTTATCCTCTTATAACATTAGTGTGACTATTACAATAGGGTAATTTTCCCCTATTCTATCTCAGATAGAGGTTGCTCCCAGGCAGACTACCCTACATGTTGAATATGGAAATGATGATGGATTGAGAGGTAAGTTGTTGGATCATTGAAATGGGATGTAGGGAGTGGTTATTAACATGAACCAACATGGATAACAACTTACAGGTGCTATAAATCAAATAGGATAACCTAGACATGTAAAGATGTAATCAGACCCACTAGGCCTAGACTATGCCTAAAGCTCTATTAGAGTCTCAGTACCACTTATAGGGCTAGGTAAACTTCCCAATGCATTAGATCATCTTTAGAAGAAGATATGAAGTTATTTTATGCTTTTGGTCTATATAATAAATCATAGAAAAGTCATTTTGGACTAAAAGGCACCTCAAACCTATATAGAATGAAAAGAAGGGCTCAAGAGGCCATCTTAAGACACAACAGTATGAACACTTAGTGTGGAGACCTAATGAGGTAATAATGAGTAAAGGAGGTCTTAACGTACTTATATTGGAATTTATCTGAGGTTTCAACCTAAGGATTGTATGAATAATCCTTAAGGGTCTGAACCACCTAAAATCTTCCAAAACCCTTATTTTTGACTCAATTGGAAAGAAATGGTTCTAGATGCATTAAAGATGGATAGTTTGGTTAGGAAAATTATTTTGGATTGCATAAAATTACCTCAATATCCTTCCCATTAGATTGGTTTATATCCTATTTATACGGACAATGTATAAAACAAGTTTTCTTGATAGATTTTGATGGTTTTACAAGTGCAAGGAAGAATTTAAAGATGAAGATTATTTGGGAAGGTCAATTAGGACCTAATATAACTGTTCATTCCCATTTATTTCTTCATACAATCACATAAGCATCTCTGTTAGCTCATTCACCTTAAGTAGTCTGTGGAAGATAATGAGAATGAAGAGTGATCACCAAGTGAGACAATATTAAGTCTAATTAGGAGGCCTTTTAAGGTCTACCTGATGGATTTAGGGACAATAAGACTCTTGATAGGCATTATATGACCCCTTACATGTATTTTATTAATAAATTAAAAATAATTTTAGTGCCAAATGTGAAGACAAACCTAGAAGGCTAGTGATGGTGACTATAGATGGTGAGAACACTTGTCCAAAAGAAGACCAATAGTTAGGGACATATCTAATTCATGTTGTATCTTATTTATAACCCCCCATTAATATCTCATATGTGTCATTTATTCCTATTCTACTTTGGATTACTCAAGAGAGGCTTAATGATGAAGGTAATTTCAAATAGCTAGTTGAAGGGTCCTCCACTAGATTTGAGGTGTTTTCATGATTTGGAGGTAAATTTGTCCAAAAAGGAATTTCATGGTATATTTAATACTCCATTCCTCTGAAACATAACTAATTCTCATGCCTTGACAAGTGGCATTTTGACTTTTGAGCTTAATTCTTCTCTCTTCTCTTACACATTCTATAAATGCGAGCCATTTTGGCTCTTGTATACTAATTCCACACCTAGTATGGTGAAGCCCTAATAGCTTGATGTTATAATTTTCCTTTTAATAATACATGTAATATTTATTTGAGTCCACAAACATCTTTTTTAAGTGTGTGAAGTGATGTATGATGAGTTTTAGTGATAAGCTTATATCCTTACTTCTCTTTATCCTTTCATGGTTGGTGTAAGAAGTTATCATTTTAATAGGTCATGGAGTGTAGCTAGTGTGTTTGGATCCCTTCAAGTGTTAAATTAACCTAAGTGTCTATAATTGACCTCTGGTCTAATTACCTTGATTATTTTTATGCATATCACCTCCATATTGAAATACTAATGTTTGAGTATTCTATGACTTTGAAGCTAGTGTTATAGGTCATTTATCTTAGTGAAAGAGTATGATAATGTTTTGGAGATACTTATGGTGTATCTCCCCATTATGTTAGTTTAATTTCATGTATATTTCTACCTTTTTTAATCCAAAAAATTATTTATTGTATGTGATAAGTGCAATCTAGGGAGCTAGCCCTTAAATCTAAAGGTCTACCTCGACTATAGGCATCCCATAGACATATATGTATTCCAATGTTACCAAAATATTAGATTATGAATGAAAAACCTCTTATAAGGTACAATATTTGGTGACAAAAATTCTAGCATACCTGATGGGACCATTATCTTAAAGATAAATTGTCAAGGTGAATGTTGATCTCGACAACATCACAGTTGCATATGGTATACTACTCAACATTTGGAAACTCCATTCAAGGTAAAATATGGTTGTAGACATTTTTTTTTTCACATTATTGAGCTCATACTTCATGGTCCTTACTAGGTCATATTATAATAGGTTTTTCAACCCATCAATCCACCTCTTCAACCTAAACATCCTCTTGAATTTCAACATCCTCAGCGTATTCTACCCTTTGAAGAGTAATAGGACTTTTCTAGCTAATAATACCAAGAAAGTGATGGAGAATTTTAAGATAACATGGCTAGGCAACATGCCTTCCTATCCTTTAACACTAAAAACCCTATCCATCTTTAGGCATGTGATTGTATTCCCTCTAATGCTACAAAGAGTGTTCCTACATTTAATGGTGAAAGCCATGTCACTCCTAGTGATAAAATTAGGTATATTTCAAAAGTTTATAGTTTTCATAATGTCACTAAGGTCAGAATTGCTATTAGACTCCTTTCCATCTTCCTTAGAGGGAAATAACTTGATTGGTATAGGACTTTTCCTAGTGGTTGCATCACAACTTGGGATGACTTTAGAGAGATGATAACTTCAAGGTTTGAAGACAAGAGTGACCACACATCACTCATCCATCATCTCAATGTGATTCAAAGAGTCCCAAAGGAAATGATGCATTATTTTAATGAGATATTTCAAAGGAATTGGTATAGATTACCTCCTCCCATGAGACCACCTTCTATCTTTGTGTTTCCTACATAATTAAGGGCCATTAACATGGACATATCCATCATGATATAATCCATGGGTAGTTTCACCTTACCTAGGGCAAATGACCTTGTCATTAGAGATGAAAATAGCCTCATATAATATGGGAAGTTTCATCCAAAAGTGTTTATGGATCTACTACAAAATATGTCTATTGGTTCTCTAAATGTTTTTCAAATTCCTAATGAAAATTCTAAATCAAGGACTAATCCTAAGAAATTAGAAGAGAAAGATTGGAAAGCAAGATATAAATCCTTAGAGGCTCAAATAAGGCAACCTAATCTACAACAAGGTTCTCATTAAATCACTTATCCCTATCATCAACAATATGGTAAATAATATGGGTAAGGGATAAGTCAAGGGAAACCTAACTTTAATAGGCCTACCAATACATACAACCTAGCCTCCACTTCCAACACAAGAGCAACAGTATCAGTGCATAGCAATCTAATCCAAAAAGAAGAGTCGAAATAAGGTCAACTCATGGATGCTAATGAAGGTAGAGATAAATCTCTAGTTGCTTAAGGAGGATTCACTTCTCAAATATCAGTAGAAGATGAAGTTTTAATTCAAACTAATTAGGGTTGGCAGCCTCAGGGAATAATTTTCACCAACTTCCTAGTTGAAGACACTTATGTTCTTAATCAAGGAATTTTTTTTACAAATAACACTAGAGATAGGATTAAGGATATATTATATTTTAATGGTGTGCCTACAAGTATCAAATGTCCTACTATAAGGTAGAAAATCATGATTTTAAGCATGGTAGTCCCTAATATTCTTGAACCTCCTCCAAGTCAAAATGTTGGAAGGGCTACTTCAAGTGCTTCAATTCCCCAAGTTCCAAATAGTTCCCTACCTCCAAGGACTCAATAAAAATTAATTACTTATGCTCTAAACATAGTTTACTCTTAAATAATGCCAAGGAATCTATCTCTCTTTAGGATTTCCTTCACATGCTTGGAAAAAAGGAACTCTTGCAAAAGCAATTTTCCACTATCTATGATAGTCTTCCATCATTAATCCATATTCATAATAATTTTGATATTACCAATTCTCCTAATAACATTGTATAACCCTCGACCAAATTTGAGAAGCCTCCACCCTTCTACCTCACTCTCATTATGGTGGATAAGCTTGTTCATAACTATATAATTGATAGTGTATCTAGCACATCAGTGATACCAAAGGTTGTAGCTATTAAATTAGGTCTAAAGTATAAACCACATAGTAAGGGGGTACTTAAAATTGATGGGATACCTAATAAGTTAGTAGGATTGATCAAAGGGATGAAGTATTTCTTGCATTATTATCTTAGCTTCCCCATTCTCTAAGACATTATAGTGGTTGAATTGACTACCCATTTTGCTATATGCCTCTCAAGGGATTTCATAGCTAAGATAGGAGGCTACCTCTCAACTAATTGGTCTTCTTAGCCTTTAGGATAAGATATGAAACAAAGGTGACCATAATAACTCAACCACTTGATATATTCCACATTTATCCCTATGTAGAAGCAAGTTCCAATATTATTTGTGTCATCCATGATAAAGAGGAGTCTATTATGGATGATGGTGATTCTTCTAAGATTGAGGGAATTTCTAATTTTTCTCTAGATGAGTATGTTTTAGATGCTTATGAACATGATCTATATACCTATTTTGAGAAAACTAACATTTTTACCTATATCATCCATGAGGGAACATTTGAGCAATCTGAGGTAAGCATTGAAAATGCTTTCTCACAAGCTACTGAAGGCAATTATTTGATTCAGGTGTATGATGATGATAGCTTGAAGAGTAGGATAGATCAATATGGTGAGAATAACAATGTATTTCTTCTTGTAATTAATGAAGGATCCCTTGATGGTGATAGTCATGAGGATGAATAAGATGACCTATGGCAAAGGTTCAATGCCATAAGTCAAGAGTTTGAGTAGCTAGGTAAGACTATTCCTCCTCCAAATAAGTCTGAGTCTAACTATAGGATTATTGAGTATCCTAAAAATCATGTTGTTGAATGTCCTATTGATCAAGAAAGATAAATACTTGTCAAACATGAGTTTAAGTGTCTTATTTTTAAATAAGTTGTGGTCATAGAGAATCCTATTAAAGTTAAGGCAAACATATTTATGCTTGAAGAGAAACCAAGTTTTCTACCTAAGGTTTAATCTTTTGTAGATGTGTTGAAGCAGGAAAAAGAGATACTTGATGATCATATAAATCAAGTACATTGTGTCATAGAAGATATAAAGGTTGAGATAGTTGTCATGCCTCATAACTTGTAGTTTTAAAATCACCAATCATATTTTACAAAGATCAAGCAAGTAATAGACATAAACAATATCCTTGGGAGGCAAAATAGAAAAAATTTGAGAGCTCAAGGTAGTAGTATTATAGGCATGAGAAGACCTAAGGATGGTAAGTCATTTCACCATCTACATAGTCAAGTGGTTGATGATGACCATGTTTCACATGCTATATTGCTTTCATGGAGAAGAAAGGATGCAAGAGGAACCATCTTTGACCCTAGTTGAATCATGGTGAGTTGTCCTTCACCTTAGAGTGGGGTCTTGTAAATATTAGGATAGATGTGTGTCCTTATTTTAGTTGTGTGTGTGTGTGTGTTACATAATTATTCTTGAGAACACATGTGTGTTTCCTTTATGTCTTATTTTGTGTGTCTTTTCTTGTTGTTTGGTGTGGTTTCAAAGGAAATTGAGTATCAAGCTTGTGCATAGGTGACTTCATAGCCTAATGTATAAGAATAAGCTACTAGTCATTAGCACAGATGGCTTTCCA
This sequence comes from Torreya grandis, assembly GCA_037957365.1. NCBI lineage: Eukaryota > Viridiplantae > Streptophyta > Pinopsida > Cupressales > Taxaceae > Torreya > Torreya grandis. The sequence goes on from JARHVA010001293.1 coordinate 2,100,757, forward strand.
CCCCTAGTAAATCACCAAAAATGTTGACTATTTTGACCACAAGTCAAAATAGGTTAAACCCTATAATATAAAACTTGTATAAGGGTCTATTAGGGTCTTATAAGGTGTGTCATGGTCCTAGTAATGTCATTTCATGTGTTTCTATCCTTGGTCATGGTCACTTTTGTCCTTGATAGTCTCATGTCATTATAGAGGTCATATTTGATCTATTTATGGAGGTTGTTCAAGCCTACTCTAAGATTTGGGAAACATTGGAGTACCTCTAGGCCTATGGATTTATTATCCTAATGATAAATTTTCAAGGTGAATGTTGGTCTTGATAACATCATAGTTGTATATGGTGTACTACTCAACATTTAGAGACTCCATTTAAGGTAAAATCTAGTTATAAATAATTATTTTGTCACATTCTTTAGTTCATACTTCATGGTCCTTACTAGGTCATCTTCATGTAGAGTTTTCAATCTCATTAATACACCTCTTCAACTTGAACTTCCTCTTGAAGTTCAACATCCCCATCCTATTTTTCCCTTTGAAGAGAAAGAGTACTTTGCTAGCCAAGAATACCAAGAAAGTGAGGGAGAAATTGAAGATAAAAAGGCTATATAGCATGCCTTCATAGCCTTTAAAATTGAAAACTCTATCCATCTTTAGGCATATGATGACATTCCCCTAATGTTACAAATAGTGTTCCTACATTCAATGGTGAAGGCCATGTCACTCTTAGTGAGAACATTAGGGATATATCAAACTTCTATAGTTTTCATAATGTCACTAAGGTCAACACTAATATTAGACTCCTTACCATGTCCCTTAGAGGGAAAGCACTTGATTGGTATAGGACTTTTTTTGGTGGTTGTATCACAACTTGGAATGAATTTGGAGAGATGATAACTTCCAGGTTAGAAAATAAGAGTGACTACACATCACTCATCCATCAGCTCAACATGATTCAAAGATCCCTAAAGGAGATAATGCATGATTTTAATGAGATATTTTAAAGGCCTTGGCATAAATTACCTTATTATATAAGACCACATGCTAGCTTTGTGTTTCCTAGATACTTGAGGGCCATTGGCATGGACATAGCCATTATTCTATAATCTATGGGTGGTTTCACCTTACCTAAGGCATATAACCTGACCATTAGAGTTGAGAATGGCCTCATACAAGATGGGAAGTTTCCTCCAAATTTTTTTATGCCTCTGCTACCAAATATGTCTATTGATGCTCTAAATGTTGCTCAAATTCCTAAAGAAAATTCCAAGTCAAAGACTACTCCTAATTAAGTAGAAGAGATAATTTATTGGAAGGTAAGATATTAAGCCTTAGAGGTTCAAACTAAGCAACCTAATTTGCATCAAGGTTCTCATAAAAAACTATAACCCCTATCATCATCAATATGGGAAAGGGAGAGGTCAAGGGAAACCTAACTTCAATAAAATTGCCAATACATATAACCCAACCTCTACTTCCAACATAAGAAAAATGGTACTAGTGCATAATAATATGATCCAAGGAGAAGAGTGGAAATAAGGTCAATTCATGGATTCCAATGAAGGTAGAGAGCAAGATCTAGTTGCTCAAAGAGGAGTCACTCCTCAACTATTAGCAGAAGATGATGTTCTAATGCAATGTAATGAAGATTGGAAGCCTCAAGGAATAAGTTTATTCAAATTCCTATTTGAGGAAACTTATGTGCTTAATAAATTAAATTATATTTTAGACAACACTAGAGATAAGATGAAGGATCTAATATATGATAATAGTGTTCCTACAAGTGCAAACAAATCTATGATAAGCCAACAAAGCATGACTACAAGCATGGTAATCCCTAATATTCTTTCACCTCCTCCAAGTCAAAATGTTAGAAGGGACACTTCAAGTGATTCAATACCCTAAGTTCCGAACACTTCCTTTCCTCCAAAGAATCAAGAAAAATTAAGTAATTCTCTAAAAATTATTGACTCATTGAAGAATGCTAAGGCATCTATCTTTCTTTAGGATGTCCTTCACATGCTTAACCAAAAGGAACTCTTGAAAAAGCAGTTGTCCACTATCCATGATAGTCCTCCATCACCAATCCATAGTCATAAAAAAATTTCTCCTACCAATGCTACTAATAACATTTTAGAACCTTTCTACCAAATTTAAGAATCCTCCACCCTTCTACCTCACTCTCATTAAGGGGGATAAGCTTGTTCATAACTGCATAGTTGATAGTGGAGCTAGCACATTGGTGATGCCCAAGGTTATAACTAACAAATTAGGTCTAAAGTATGAACCACATATTAAGGGGTACTTCAACTTGAAGGGACACCTCCCAAGTCAAGAGGATTGATCAAAGGGTTAAAGGTTTTCTTGAATTATTATTTTAGCTTCCCCATTCTCTAAGACATTATAGTGGTTGACTTACCTACCCACTTTTTTATCTGCCTTTACAGGGATTTCACATCCAAGATAAGAGGCTACCTCTTACCTAATTCATCCTTCTTAGCCTTCAATACAAGATATAGAACAAAGGTAACCATAAGAACTCAACCACTTGCTAGGTTCCACATTGAGCCCTATGTAGAAGCAAGTTCTAATCTCAATTGTGTCATCAATGATAAAGGTGAGTCTATTATGGATGATGGTTCTTTTTCTAAGCTTGAGAGCATTTTTTATCTATTTCTATATGAGGATGGTGTAGATGCTTATGAACATGATCCATATAACTATTTTTAGTAAACTAACCTTGGAACCTATATCATCCATGAGGGAACATTCAAGCAATATAAGGTAAGCATTGAAATTTCTTTCTCAAAAGCTTCTAAAGTTAATTATTTGATTTAGTTTTATGATGATGACAGCATGAAGATCAAGATAGATCAATATGGTGAGAATAACAATGTATTTCTTCCTACAATTGATGAAGGATCCCTTGAGGATGACAGTCATGAGGAGGAAGAAGATGACCTATGGAAAAGGTTCAATGCTATAAGTCAAGATTTTGAATATCTAGGTAAGAATATTCATCCTCCAAATAAGTGTGAGACTAATGATAGGATAATTGAGGATCCTAAAAAGCATGTTTTTTGATGTCCTATTGAGTAAGAAAGATAAATTCTTATCAAACATGAGTTTGAGTGTCTTATTATTGTCAAATAAGTTGTAGTCATAAATAATCCTTGTAAATTCAAGGTATATATGTTTATACTTGAAGATTAATCAGGTTTTCTTCTTTAGGTTTAACCTATTACATATGTGTTGAAGTAGGAAAAACAGAGACTTGATGATCCTGTACATCAAGTACATTATGTCCTAGAAGAGATCAAGGATGCAAGAGGAACCATCTCTTACCTTGGTTGAATCAAGGTTATTTTTTCTTCACCTCAAGAGTGGGGTCTTTTAAATATTAGGATAGATGTGTGTCCTTGTTTTAGTTGTGTGTGTGTGTGTGTATGTGTGTTACATAAGTGTTCTTGAGAACACATGTGTGTTTCATTTATGTCTTGTTTTATGTGTCTTTTCTTATTGTTTGGTGTGGTTTTAAAGGAAATTGAGTTTCAATATTATTCATAGGTGAATTCATATCCCAATGGATAGGAATAAGCTATGATCATTGGCATAACTAGCTTGCCACCCCTAAGAAATCACCAAGAATATTGACTGTTTTGACCACAAGTCAAAATATGTCAAACCCTTATAGTTAAATACTTTTATATGGGTATATTAGGGTCTTATATGGTGTGTCATGGTCCTATAAATGTCATTTGATGTGTCTTTATCCTTGGTCATGGTCACTTTTGTCCTAGATAGTCTTATGTCATTCTAGAGGTCATATTTGAGATACTTATGAAGGTTTATAGGCTTTCCTATGTAATACAAGGTTTCTAATTGTTTATAAACGTCATATATGTCATTTTATTTTCATACATGCTATTCATAACTGAAAACTTTCAATTTTCTATGTCAAAATAAGAAAATAGTTTAAAAAGGACATTTGGGTAGTTGTACGGCTTATACAGGTGTTTTAGCACATGTGAAAGGATTTTAAATGTCCCTTAAAATCCCTTGAACTAAATTATACACTTGGTCATCTTTGAAATACCTTAAAATGGCCTAAAACCATTTTTATTCTCTATCACTCTCCTTTGTAGGTAGAACTAGTCAACTAGTTTTGGTTTGGTATGACCATTAAGAGAAAAATTAGATTGAATGAACTTGGTGGGAGATAGTGACCTTTTTTAACTTCCATTTCATGGAAAGATATCAAGTATTGATTTTTTATGATTTATGAATCAATTATAATAATTTTACTACTCCTTTTTTCTTGCTTATCCCCATACCCTACAAGTTTCCTATTTATTTGAGTTGGTCCATAAAAACCAGGTGTTGTACATGGTTTTGGAGAGTGTGTAAATTATTATCTAATGGTTTCCATCCATAGTTACATGTGTGGAGGTTAATTTAAAGGAACAAGTACTTCAATTTTCTAGTTTATACTTCAATGCCTAGTTTGTAGACAACTTCATCAGTTGTAGAAGTTCATACCCTTGTTTTCACCTTCATGACAATGTTAATGTAAGGGTATCAGGTTGTGTTTATATTTAATTGAAAAGTGATCATTATTATCCAAAGATATTTTAACTCAAATTCATCTCTAGAAGGATAATTTGGTCAAAAACATGTTACAGTATACTTCCCTCTAGATATTAATCTACAGTTATGTGAATGAGAGTTTTGAGAAACTATGGAGATGGAATAATAGTTACAAGATGTTTGATACACTATTTAAGAATGAGAAATAAATTTTAACTATTAAATTTTTTGAGATTAGTTGAGATAATCAATTATCCAATGAACATATTATAGCTTGATGTGTATCTATAGCTTGTCCCCATAGAGGGTAAGTAGAGTTAAAACACAAGATTTGTAACTTGTTTGAGAACCCCAACAAGTTTGAGAATGTTGAGAAGGTAGGAAAAATCATGGTGGATCCCATAATATAAAAAATAGACTTTAAACCATGTCTATAGTTTGAGAAAGACACTTTAGGTACATGTTACCTTAACATCTCCAAAATAAGGACTTTGCTTGTGTTTGACCCTTTAATTTTGGATTATCTTGAGGTTTGTGCCATCTTAGATGTTTTCATCATAGAGACCTATCATATGGACAATTCCTTAATAATTTTTTTTGGTTTTTTGACCATGTAATAAAAATATATGAATGCTTCCATCTTATGCATTCCTTCATTGTAGAATGTCAATATTCTCTACAGTGTTTTGAGCCTAAATGACCTTATTATGCAACAAGGACATGAGAGTTGCATAACTCATGACAAGAGTGGCATAATTTGGTTTGATATTTCATAAATGACTTAAAGGGAGATTAAATCATATGAGCATTCCAATTGAGGGTCACATCACCACCTATAGGTCTCATGATCTCTAAATGAGGTGTTTGTAATCAAGTTTGCAACATATAGTGTGGTGGCATTGGTGGTTGAGAGTATAGCTTATAGACAACTAACTTTACAAGATGAGAAATGGTAATTTTTACAAATAAAAATTGAATGGGATTTAAATATAGGTTTTAATTCAGATTACCACCTATAGGATCCCCTTTTCTCTCAAAAAGGCCACCTACAGTCTAACTGTAGGCAGTTAGATTGATGATGAGTTAGAAGAGGATAACCTGCAGACATATATATTTTCCCATGTAAGTATATAATGAATTAAAATATAACTATAATTATTAGGTCATGATACACAAGGTCTAAAACTGAGTGACACCTTATAAGAAACCTCATTTGCTTGAGAAACACACTTACAGTTTACCATAGTACATAGTCTACTAGCTAAGCCTAGGTTTGGAAAGATTTGAGGAGTTGGTAATGAAATAAGGTGTTATAAATGTTTGATTATACCTTCACCATAGTGATACAAACCTAATTAGATGATTAGGATAATGAAATATAGCAAGGAGGGTTTCAATAGCCAACCTATAGTTAGTATACAAATCCTGCACATAATCAATGCTACATAGTCTATTTTGAGGGTTTTTGAAGGATTGAGGGGTCTATTGGTATGATCCAAATCTATAAATTTTTATGTAAGTTCCCCATGAATATATTGAGCCTCTCATAACATTAGTGTGGATAGGAAAATAAGGGAAGTTACCTTTATTCTATCTAAGATAGAGGGCACTCCTAGACAGACTACCCTATAGGTTAAATATGAAAATGATGATGGATTGAGAGTTAAGGTGATGGATCACTATAATGGAATGTAGGGAGTGGTGATTAACATGAGACAATATGGAGAAAAATCTATAGGTGATAGAAATCAAATAGGATGGCCTAGACATGTAAAGACACAATCAGACCCACTAGGCCTATACTAGGCATGAAGCTCTAATGGAGTCTCAATACCACTTCTAGGGATAGGTAAACCTCCCAATGCATTAGATCATATTCAGAAGAAAATATGAATTTATTTGGATATTTTGGTTTGTAGAGTAAATAATATAAAATTCATTTTGGACTAAAAGCTACCTCAAACCTATCTAGAATGTAGAAAAGGGCTCAATATGCCATCTTAAGACACTCACACTAGTACAGACACTTAGCATGGAGACGTAAGTAGATAATCATGAATTAATGAGGTCATGAACATACTTCTAGTGGAATTTTTCTAATGTTTCAACATAAAGATTGTATGAATAATCCTTAAGGGTCTAAACCACCTAAACCCCTATAAAACCCTTATTTTTGATTTGATTGGAAATAAATGGTTGTAGATGTATTCAAGAGTGCTAGTTTGGTTAGGAAACTGATTTGGGCTTGTATAAAATTCCCTTAGTTCCTTCCCATCAGATTGGTCTGTACCCTATAGGTATGGATAGGGTAGAGAATAGGTTTTATTTGTAGATTTTAATGTTTTATAGGTGAAAAGAGTATGTAAGGATGAATATTATTTAGGAAGGTCAATCAAGACCTAATGTAACTCTTCATTCTCATTTCTAACTTCAAACAAGCACATAAGCATCTCTTCTAGCTCATTCACCTTAGGTAGTTTGTGGAAGATAATGAGAATGGAGAGTGATCACCAAGTAATAGAGTGATAAATCCAATTGGGAGGCATTTTAAGGTCTATCTGATGGATTTAAGGATAATAATACTCTTAATAGGTTACTTATCATCCATTTCATGGATTATATTAAGAAACTAAAGAGTATTTTGGTGCCAAATGTGAAGACAGACCTAGAAGGCTATTAATGGTGACTGTAAAGGGTGAGAACACTTGTCCAAAAGAATACCAATGGCTATGGACACATCTAATGCATGTTGTATCTTTTTTCTAACCCCCCATTCATAGTGAATATATGTTAGATATTCCTAATATAATTTGGAGTTCTCAAGAGAGGCTTAATGATGAAGGCAATTTCAAGAAGCTAATTGAATGGTCCTACACCAAATTTGAGGAGTTTTCATGCTTTGGAGGGACATTTTTCCAAATATACCTTTCATGGTCTATTTTATGCTCCATTATTCTATAACATAACTGATTATCATGCCTTGAAAAGTGGCATTGTGACTCTTGAACTTCATTCTTCTCTCTCCTATCACACTTTTTATAAATACAAGCCATTTTGGCTCTTGTTTAATAATTTCACACCTACTATGGTGAAACCCTGCTAGTTTGATATTATAATTTTCCTTTGAATAATACATACAATCTTGATTTGATTTCACAAACATATTTTCTAAGTGTATGCTATGATGTATGGTGAGGTCTAGTGACAATATTTTATCCTTGCTTCTCTTTATCCTTTCATGTTTGGTTCAAAAAGTTCTCATTCTACCAAGTCATATGGACTGTAGCTAGTGTTTTTGGCTCTTTTTAAGTTTTAAAGTGGACTTGGTGTCTAAAAATGACCTTGGATCTACTTACCTTGAGTAGTTTCATGCATATCACCTCCATATTGAAATACTAATGTTAGAGTATTCTAGGACTTTGAAGCTAGTGTTGTAAGTCATTTCTCTTAGTGAAAGAGTATGATAATCTTGTGCATATATTTATGGTATATCACCCCATTAGATTATTTTAATTTCATGCATATTTCTAACTCTTTTCATCCAAACAATTAGTTAGTGTAGGTGATAAGCACTTAAAGGTCAATCTAGGGAGTTAGCCCTTAAATCTAGAGGTCTACCTCTATTATAGGCAACCCACAGGCCTAGAGGTATTCCAATATTTCCCAAATATTATATTAGTCTTGAAAAACCTCCTCTATGGTAAAATATTTTGTGACAAAAATACCACAACAACCTCTTGTGAAGCACCTTGGCCAAGGGAGATATTGAGGCTCGGCAGGTTCATCTTAAAAGGTAATTATTCCTAACTTTATTTTTCCTTTGTAAGAGTATATAGATATACATTTATACTTATTTACCATGCATTAAGATTATTTATACATTGACATGATTATATGTACTATATTCATGTTTAATTTTAGTTTTTATTACCCCCACTTTATGCCACAAGCTTTAGTGAGCACTATATTAGATTTTACTGTACTTGTTATTAGTCTGGTGAATATGAAAACATAGGGCCTATTTTGGGTTATTGCATAGTTTTTCTTGACTAGAGGCTTTATAACCCTTCCTAGTGATTATATTATGGTAAAATATCCATTAGATAGGTCTAATAGATCCATCTTGGTAATGACCCCTAATATATAATGTATTGACAATCGAAAGTGTAAGTAGGATTTATCTTCTCCGAGCTAGGATTGACTTATAGATCAGTTGAATTTCCCTTTACATACATTATTTTGAACCTAATGTGAACCTAACCCTTGAATTTTTTATTTCAAATCATTATTTTTATCATTTTATCATGTTTTTTCATATTTTTAGTACTTTATCGAACCAGTCAATATAGTTCTAACTTTTTATGCATAGGTTTAATACATAGTCACTTCAAAATGACTTTGTTTTGTCTATGTAGTCTTAATCAATTATAAGTTATTAGATTGAAAAAATCAACATAGTATATTCTTTAGTTCTAAATTAACATACACTATCAAATAGGTCAACTATGTCTACTAATTCTTTCTACCAACATAAAAGTCAATGAACACTATTGAACAGGTCAACCCTGTCCCTTATTCTTATTCATCATATAAAGTTTTACAAAACTTGGTCCAACTAGTAGAACTAATTTTTAAAAAATGAAAGAAATAATTAAATCAATGCAACATAAAAATTTCTAATATAAATCATCTTTAAGGCCACCAAGGTTCCTTTCTTTTCTCTCTCTATCATTTTATGTCTTCCTTCAATTCTATTTTTCACAAGTTAGCAATCTTTAAAACTGCAAACCTGCAACTAACTAGGTTGACCTATTCGACTTAGTTTTATAGTCTATCTTCTATTTGAGAGACATAGTTAACCCATTTGAATCTATTCTTAAAGAGTATACTTCTATAGAATAGTAGCGACCTAGTCGACTCTATTTTATATAATTTTCATGTAGTTTTGCCTAAATTAATTTTATAATATTATTAAATAAGGAATTAACATTTATTTTTTAGTAATTAATTCACATTTCCTTTTCAAGTGTTTGCATGCTTAGATTAACTCACATAGTCTAAATAGGTGATTTTTCATATTTCCATTTTAGTTACACTATATTTACTCTTTTTCACACACTACCAAACCACTTAACATTTAAAAAGCATTTAAACATTTATCTTTCCAAGGCCTACCTACTTGGATTTGATCACTAAGGGGGAAGCTAACTTAGTTTTTTGGATAAGTATAAATACATGATTAATGGTATATATTATCAAATTACCTAACACCCTTATCACTACAGGATAGTGAAGTGATGGGGTAGACCCCAATACCAAGCTAGTACCATTGCCAATATAGATCCATTTTATTCCAAACATCTTGAAACCAACTCTAGACTACTTTTTAGTTACCTATTTTAGCCAACTTTCCTATCACATTAAAATCAAAATTTCTAATATCTAATAACACTTAGGATGAATAATTAATTATCATTTAATTTTAGTTGATTTATTACTCTTTTTTCATTTCAAAACTTACATTGGTAGTGTTGGTATAAGGTTTGTGTTATGTGCACCAATTAGATCAATCACATTGATCCAATTATTTGTGTGTTTACTTTCATTCTTGCTTCAAATTATCTTTCAAAAAAATTCCCTTGTTCATAACATTATCATATTGGCTGATATGGTATCTTACAACCTTTGTTTTACCAACCTACCAACAATACATAGTTGATCTACATGACAGTGTCTTCTTATCTTCATATTTAGTTATTTGTTCATCCATACATAGTCAACTTGAATGATTATGTATCCTTATTAGCCTGATTCACCATTGTATTTTTAATACATAATCGACCTAAATGACTATGTAATCTTATCTACCTATTGGGTTACAAACATAATCAACTGATTCAACTCATTATCTTATTTTCTAATTTTTTCTTTGCATCATCATTATCCTTCTTAGCCTTTTTATCTCATCATGAACTTCCTATTTTAGTATAACATAGAGTTAAACTTGACAAATAAGATAAAATTTACCAATCCCAATAGGTTTCCACATAAAAATATTTTGGCTTCCACTTTAGATTAGAGTTATGTGCATAGGCTCACACTACCATTTATGGGACTCCTCCTCATCCATCTTCAATTTATAACCCTATGTTCTCCTTATAAGATCAGCATGAATAATATTATACTCTATAAATGCTTTTCTTCAATAATAAATTTACTTAACATTGAGGAAAAGACCCTTCCACTATTTACCACCTTAAGATACGTGGTCAAGAAGAAGAACTGCATTCACCTCCACATCCTCACATGGATTTGGGGGAAATAGCTTATTTTCCTCTCAACCTCTTCCTTCTCTTTTGACCCCTTCTCATAATATGACCTCTTATTCCTTGATTTATTCTACCTCTATTCCAAGTATCTCTAATAACATGGTAGGTTTGACATCTAGTGGGCCTTTTCCAAGACCCACTCTTTTCAATCCCTCCACTAGTGCATCATTTACTATAAATGGTAATCATGACACTAGTTCTTCTAATCCTTATACTATTGCATCTTTTTCATCACATGCTAATCATTCAACTAGTGCCTTATTTTCTAACAACTCTTCTCAAGCCACTAATACTACACATTCCACTACTCATAGTGGTACCCAAGCCACTAATACCAATGCTAATGTTTTGCATGTTGTGCACAACACCACTCAAACCCATTAACTTTTATTAAAAACTCTTAACCAAATGAATTATTTACAAGATAATAATTCCAACCAAATAATTCAAATGTATAATCACCTTATTCATATCCAAAATTAACCTAAACAAGTTCCATGGGGAACACACAACCAAAATTCCCCTGCCCCATGTTAGAGATTCCCATGGAAACCTTATTCCTCAACCACCTCTTGTTAAAAAAAAATATATATCTTCAAAAAAAAATACTATGTCTCAAATTTCCAACATAGATATAGGAGGTATCACCCATACCATTGGCTACAATGGGTCAATTGATCCTACCTTACACTTAAAAACATTTAAAAATCTATACAAAGATCGAGTCAAATTAAACACTTTTTTCACTACCAAGATCTTATAAAAAACCCTCTCTAGAGATGATTTAGATTGTTATAAATAGATCAATTCTAAATCCATCATAATTTTCAAGATATATTTAATTCTCTAGTCCAATAATTTCAAACTAGTGATCTCCCCAAGAATATCTTGGCTCATTTCATTAATTACAAGAAACTTGAGATGGAAACTACACAAGATTTCTTCAAATGGTGGAATATGTTATATAAAAAGTGTGAACACAACATGGAATATGATAACCTCTTTCATATATTCACCAATTCCCTCTGTCCTAAGTCATAATATTGGGTCTAGACTCTCTCTCCCCAAACCTTAGAAGAGGCCCTCGACTAAGCCAAGCACCAATATTTTCTCATGAATTATTTTGAGCCATCCCAACCTCTTGTGGGAACTTGCATGATAAAATAATAAAAATATTCATGTTACTAATGATGGTTTCACTAATTTATATGATACCATTCATAATATTCAATCTATTGTTCCCAACCTTACTCTGGAACAAGCTTTCCCTTTCAGCCATACCCCTAATCCTCAATTTTCTTAATAAACAACATCAATGTTCATAAACCATTATCCTTTGTGGAACTCCAAAAGTGTCTACCAAGGCCTCTTCCATGTGAGCTTGATCCCACTCACCCTATGAAATCATGGTATAATCTAAAGAAATTTTATTGGTTTCATGTTAGCTAGGGTCACTCTCATGAGACTTGTAGGCAATTTCATAACTTAGTTATGGATTTACTCCATGGTCCAAATTTAGAACATGATTCCTTCATCTGTAAATGTCAACAAGCCTATGACATTTCCTTTAAATCCCATGAAACACAAATTAAAAATCAAGCTTTCAACTAGGTTGATGCTCATCTAGCCATTTACAAAGACCCTCTTCCAAACCATCAAGATAATAATGATAATCCTACTCCTTCCACCAATAACATTGATAGTCTTATAGACAAAATTCTCAAAGAGAATATGATCAACATCACTTATATGAAAAGGGTAATTCCCTTCATTGATTCTCATCTTACCCACATGCACCAATCATCTCACACTTTTTGTGTTATCCAAGAATCTTCCCCAAATCACCTAATATAATGGGGCAAGAAGACCTTATCTTTTTTCATGAATAAATTCAAACACCTCCATTAGATAACACGTATCATACCATTTCTACAATTTCTCTAACCTCTTTACCCATCACCAATAATATTCAACCTTCTAATACCACTTATTCAAATCTATCACAAAATAAACCTACATCAACTACCTCATCCTCAATTGATAATAAACCAATTGGTCCCCCAATTAAACCTCTTGTATCCTATCAACACAAATTTACATGCACTTATAATCTTCCTTCTAAGTAAATCCTCTAACATTATGCACCTATATCTAGTAGTCCACTCATGGGTTATGATGAATGGGACCCTATCAAAGAGCTTACCAATCTCCCATCTCAAATTCCATTTCTTGAACTCATGCCAACTTTTCCACATCATCACAATCACCTTATGAAACTCCTATTTGAAATGAACATCCCACATCCTCCCCTAGCAAGATGTGCAGATACCTTATCTAGGTTAGAATATAACACCGAATATATGTTTATACATGATGAAATAATGGACACTTCTCTTTCTCTCAAATTTCATAATGCTTATATGAATCTAGATGAGATTATACTTCATCAGGATGATCCTTCCCTCTTTATAAGTGTCTAAATTGGTGACATCCAAGCCAAGTGTGCCTTGATTGATAAGGGTTTAGTTACCTATGTCTTCTCCATTGACTTCATTAAAACCTTGGATACTCTAAATGCAATCATAAGTCCACATGCAATATGTGTCAAGGTTACAATCAAATGAAAATGCCACCCTTAGGTTGTGTGTGGCTCCCTATTAACATCCTACCTATCACTCTTTGAGTGAAAGTTATAATCTTCAATTTTCCCCTCTTCTATAATAAATTTCTTGGTAGGCCATAGACTCATCACATGAGTTTTGTCACATTTTTTATCTGTCAATGTGTCAAGTTCCCTCACAATGGTGTAATTTATAGGATTCAAGGTGACACTAACCCTTAGAATTTTAAACAATTATAAGACCATGTTGTTTCAAAATTCCAACCCTTGAACCTCTGATGAGTGTTTTATTCTGAAAATCTAAATGTTTTAATTTTATCATAAACTTTATGCAAGGTTACCATGGTCAACCTAAACTCATCAAGAATATATCACCTAACCTCTTAGATTTTGATTATGATGAGCCTAATGAGATCAACCTTAAGATAAAAAAATTATAATCTCTCTCCTCATCTCATTTCCTAGCTTCTACTCACTCTGAATTCATGTTCCCATCAACCACATAGTGATGATATACCTATCATCTTCACTAATAATTATCACTCTATGCATCATGCCACCTCTAATGAGAAGGTCATACCTACCTACACAATTTATCTTTATAAACTTGTCTATGGTGATGGTTATACTTTAGATGACCCATTTTTATGAGGTCTTATTTAGGCTCGAGATGCTGAGATACTTTGTTATTGTTCTTATTTATTTTAGTCTTTCTATTTATTTTATCACATTCCATCTTATATAATTCATAATTTTAGCTTTATTCCTCTTCTTCACAGGGTAGAGATGGTGCATTTTCATGGTACACCTCCCATTTTTAAATAACCTATCAAATGTTATGGACAATGTTTATGGATAAATTTACCAGTATTTATGCACACATCATAGTGTTCCTTCACTTTCTTTTTAATTTTGGATTGGACATGCGCTCCAAGTTTATATTTATCTAATTTATATCATTTGACTCTATGTCAAATTTTGCTTGACTTATCTATCTTATATGTCTATTTATATTTTTCACTATATGTTGTCTATGGTGTCATTTTATTTCCTTATTGCCTCTTATGAATTATTTTCATGATTGCATGCTTATCTTTATGAATTTATTTATTTCCATGTATGTCTTGTTATTTTCTCATTATTTTTTGATACCTTATCTCCATAACACATATAATCATTATTGTGACTTGGTTATATAAACCTTACTCCCCTTAGTAATCTTTATTTATCATGTGATCTGTTAGTAAAAAAGTAATCTCTTATAATCTCATGTTACTGGTCTACCTTGGACCTTCCTTTATTCCCCTCATTTCCTTTCAAAAACTAAGCATACACATGGTTTAAACTTGAGATAACATGCAGGTTCATAAGCAAGCCTAAGTGTTTTAGTCAATCATGTCTTTGGATACTTAGCTTCCTTTAGCCAAACTCTAAAGCTCATTCATGTGTATCACTTTTTCTCTCATGATTGGTCATTCCAATTCCATATGGAGGAGGAATATTAAAATCCAAATTATTATAACAAAAGGAAATGACATAAAAGGCAACATTCAATATTTCAAAAGTTAAATCACACTAAAAGACATGATTCAAAGCACATCTCCTTTTTATAATATAATCTCAAACTCCACAGTTGGCCACATGATAGATTCAAGGTCCATTGGGTTATGGTAGGCTAGTAGATTGAGAAAGGAGAATAAAAAAACCTTTTAGTGCTACTTAATTTCTCACACAAGTACCCAATCTTCATAGTAGATTGGCAACTATATAAGAGGTCCTAAGGAATGGGGAATATGTTGTGGAAAGGTAGGTCCATTTTAATTTTCTTGTTAAAACCACCAATATTAGTTGATCTTAGTATCTCACTTATTTCATAAATAACTTTTTGTTTATTGTGAACAGGGTATCTTTTGTATATTGATGGTCACTAGCCACTTAGTGTCTTCTCTATGTCCTTAGTATAAGTCATATTTCTTAAGGTCTTCTCATAGGTGCTTACATTTTGATTTTTACATTACCTCTTTCATTTATAATAATCTTAATATTTCCCCTTGATAAATATTATTTTATTCACTGATTACTCCTCCCTAGGGGTTCCATTTATGAGTTATAATGTAAGACATTGGATAGGACCAGGCCTTCCTCATAAATTATCAAATTGCCATTTCAAACATTAATTTTAACATATTTTTATAGTCATTTCCAATTTATTGGTGTTCCCTTTATGATTTGTAGTCTAAGATGATGGATAGGACCAAGCATTCCTCACAAAATTTTCCAATACCTAAGTTACAATGAAATTACATGTGTCAAAATTGAGATAAGTAGTGATTGATAATGAGTTACACATAATTGAAATGATTCCCATATTGATATAGTATGTTTTGTGCTTAACTCATTGATATTTCACTTTTATCTTCTTATTTTCTAATTGCATGTAAGAACACAACTATTTTTCTTAAGTTTTTCATACTTCCCAGCTTGAATTAGTGTGTTCAATTTAAGTTCATTTTTCCAATTTTGTTTCACTTTTATACTTCCCAACATGATTTAGTATGATTGATTGAATTAATTATTTTGATTTTATATCATTTGGTTTTCTTATGCCTTCCATGTTATTACATTTTTTCATACTTCCCAACATGATATAGTGTGATTTTACTTATTTTAATTTGGTGCAAATCTTTTCATGGTTTAAAAACATTTTGTTATTTATTTTACCATCTTTGGTTTATTATATTTAGTCATATTTTATTATTACACATTTCCCATTGTGATAAAGTGTGTAGTACATTTGTTTTGATTACTTATACTTTTCCAAATCAATTTTTCCTTTTTATTTTTAACCATGCTTGTGTATTACATAATGCTAGAAAAGAAAACATTCCACATATATTTCCCATAGCATATACAAAAAAATATAAATACATGTTATAAAAGGAAATATATCCATTCATAAACATCCACAACCAAATATAACTTATGATATCAAATCCAACTATCAAAATCAATATCTATATATATCATGTGTTTTATATAATACAAGGTATAAAATATAAAATACATAGTTTCATCTCTATGGCTAGGCTCCATCATGCCTATCATGTGGCTTAGACATGATACCCATGGATGCCTAAGACTATCCTATATAAATGGTAAATTATAATGAGGTAGTCTTGAATCTCAATCTTACTACTTATCCCTATAATTTGGCCACGTGGGCCTTCACCTATCCAATCTAAACCATAGTAGCCATATGTGTTTCTCTCTCTTGATCCAAGGATTTTTAGGACTATACATCTCCCTCTCCCACCCCTACTAGTGGTTTTAATCCATCCCCACATTTTTAAAACTACCTCATGGCCTCCCCCACTAGTCTAAACTAACCTACCTAAGTTGTGGTAGATGGTACTATAGGATCATCCAACATGGTGGGGCTGTATGGTGTTAGCACCCTATCCAAAATGTCATGGTGTATAGCCTAAATAGGGATTCCCATCTGACCTCCTCTATTACCAGATCTACAAAACCAAAACTAGATAAATATTAGATCACATATATATCTCAAAATCTATCTGTCTACTATAACCACATGCAACTAGTATTTTATATCAAAACTTAAATCAAAATCACATCTCTCACTAGTCTCAGTATCACTAAGCACCATCTCCCCATTTTCTCACCCATCGAGCATCATATCTCTATCTACGCATCCCTCTAACACCTCTTTTATATATCACCTTCATGCCAATGTAAATCTAGGATTCACCACTTGTGCATGTCAAGACCCTTTCCTTAAAGGTATCTTTATAGACTATTTATGTCTTAGAATGGTTGTTGGGTCATCCTATATTATTGCCCTTGATTATGCCTACTCTCACCAATGGTGCCTCCATATATGGTGTGGTTAGTATGGTCATTACTCCTGATATGGTGCCTAATGTGGTGCCTAATATGTCCTTACATCCACATCTATGTCATCCACTCCCTCTATTTCTTGTTGTCATGCCCAACCAGTCCATAGTCTCAAATGATGAGACTTAATCATGGGTCTCTTGACTAGTACTCCTCATCCTCCTCTCCCATTTGGATCTCTAGCATGTCATACCCAATAAGTAGACACTACTAGAGGGATCATTAGGTGTGAGAGTCTAACCTTCCCTAGTAAGCATGCCACCAGATGCAAATCTACCTATGATTTATAGTGGCCTATAATCCACACCCATGCTAGCCCTATCACCATGATCAATCAACTAGGCCAAACAATAGTAATGTACATATATGGATGCCACATAATCTCCTCGCATATGATAGTCTAAAATTCTAACACATAGGGAATGGCTTACACTACATGGTCTTACTACCATCTCATCAACTAAGGTAACCAATCATCAACCATGTGGTGTAACCCAGTTGGTTAATATATAGAAAACCTCTCATATATCTAAGCATTTAATAAAACAATAGGCCCCATGGCCTTCTACCCTCTAGATATCATCCCATACATATAATGCATGATCTATACTAAGATGATATCCCTAAATTCATATGGTATTCCCTAATCTAAAATGGATTGATGTAAGGCTATCATGTATAGTGATACCTTATCATCTGACTTGTGACACAACACTCATTCTATCATAAGTCTGATCAAGTCTTTCTAGATGTCCATAATCTCAATGATATATACATTAAATAAATTGACCCTCAATCTTGGGTATATTCTACCTAAGCATATTTCCCACCTCGCTAGTGCTTACCTCTCTTCTAGATCATCTAGTGTCTCTATGATCATTGGTGTCCCTCCTATTGGTAGTCCCAACATAGCATGGGCATCCTCTAGTGTGATGCCCACCTCTATGGCATCCCCATCCACCACCCACTAAAAAGTGATGTTCAATCATTCCCATGACCCAAAGAACATGATAATGAGATCAAAACTTAATAACATGCACCTCATCTCCATAATGCCTCTAAATCTTAGTGTAACTAGCTATGCTCTTTCTATGTCAGTCAAACACTCTAGTAGATCCAATAACCATAATGCATCTATTAGTTGGCAATACCTCTAGAATATCCACAAAATATCAATCAACAAAAGATGTATCAAACCTCCATGACATAAATAATCAAAATACATTCTCAAAATTTCAAAAATTAGTCACTCAAAATTGTTGGTTTGATTTAGTTTCTCAATTTTCTATAGAATCAGCCTATTTAATACTAAATCAACCCTATATTTTATTTGTGATATTAGATCAAACCTTTTAATTTCTTACTAGATCAAACATATCGATAATACATCAGCCATTTTATTACTCGAAGATACTATATCAGCCATGTTATACATAGATAAGCTCTTTTTGTGATACTACATTAGCCCTATCAAAAAACCTATATCAGCCCTATTCTACATAGTCGGCCTACTCTCTCTTACCAACTATGTTGACCCAATTCTACACAATCATTCCCCTATTATCAAACTAAATCGACCCATTGCTATGTAGTTGGCCTTCTCATTTTCCATTGCCTTATAGACTAAGTCAACCAAGTTGACTTTATTCATCCATAGCGATGTCTTTTTACCCATTTACCATAAATGCCTTGGGTATTTATTAGTCTAACTTCTTCCTACCCAATACCCTATTTTAGCCCTAGTTTACCTAAAATTTTCCTAGGGTTCATTTTGGTGCCTAGATTTTTCCTACCAATCAATTTTCTATTTTTCAGCTTAATTTTAAATAAAAATACTTGAAATTTTGAAATTTCTTGTTGCTTACTTCTACTTCACTCATTGTGACTACTATGTGTCCTCCCCATCTCAGTTATCATCTCCTCACCATGATGGCTCTTTGATCTCCAACTAGGTCTCTTAGAGTTTCATTTTATTATAATAGTAAAAATAACAAATGAATTATTTTTTTCCCTATTTATATTTACTATTCAAAATTATTTACCTTTTAAATATTTATTATTAGATCCCATCTTTTTATCATATCCTTGTTTCTACTAGTTCTTTTTCCAAATCGTAAAATGTTCTAGAATCCTGACATCATAAAGAATCTTTTTACCTATTATATGTCTATGTTGCAAAAAATTCAATTTATTGTTTTTTTTTCACTAATTTCTATAGGTTTACCTAAATGTTCCCTACATTAGACACCTTAACATTTCTTGCATATCCATCTTTATTTACAGCACTAAGGTAAGTAAAGGTATGTATTTTTCAATTTTGTCCTTTCATTTATCTTATTCACTCCTTATTATAATTTATTCAGCGTTAGCATTATGAGTTATTCTATTCTTTTCTCAAAGCACCATCCCGTGTTACACCTATGTGACATGTGATGAGCTTTGAGTGGGGTATATGTATACACATAACATTTTCAAAATTTACCAAATATTAATGCTTTCTATTTTTTAAGAACCCATCAAGTATTAATCTCTATAAGTGCACACCATAAGCGGTGCACTAGAAAAGGTGTGGGAAAACTATTGGTGCTTCATAGGATTGTTGTCCTTTTACTACCCCTTGATATCTACACACCCATCTCCTAAAAACATTTGCCTAAGCTCTACCTCCTCTTTTACCCCCTTCTCTAGTCATTTTCTACCTTGATTATCCCTTCCCTAACTTAAAATCCTTTTGAAAATCTATGATACACTGTGAAACTTATCGACCCAATACTTTAATTGATAAAAATCATTTAGGTCATTTAGGGGCAAGGTCGGCCCTTGGTTGACATAGACTAGGACCTAATTTATTTTTGCTAATAACAATATAGATTCAATTGGACCAACCCTATCAACTAAACTTTTAAAAAGGACTAGGGTTAGATTTAGCTATATAAACACATTTGTTTCATCATTTAGTAAGATAAGAAGAGAAGAGATATATATTATGCATCTGTTTATTCACCATTCTACTTGAGAATCATATCTTAGGGTTTCATATTTTCTTTGGAGATATGGATCTTGTCTTATGGAAAAAAAATTTGGATGGATTGATAGGTTGTGTATCATAGAGATGATTTATCCTTGTCATCCTTACATACCACAACAACCTATTGTGAAGTACCTTAGCAAAGGGATATTAAGGCTTGGTGGGTTCACCTTAAAAGGTAAATATTCATAACTTTTTTCCTCCTGTGTAGAGTAGATAGATATGCATTTGTAATTATCTCCCATGCATTAGGATTTTATATACATTGATGTGAGTATATGTTTTCTATTAATGTTTAATTTTAATGTTTATTACCCCCACTTTGTTCCACAATCTTTGGTGAACACTAGATTAGATTTTACTTTACTTTTTACTAGTTTAGTGAATATGAAAACATAGGACCTAGTTAGGGTTATTTTATAGTTTTGTTTGACTAGAGAATTTGGAACCCTCCATAGTGATTTTATTATGGAAAGATATCCCTTAGATAGGTCTATTAGATCCATATTTTTCATGACCCCAAATATTTAATGTATCGACAATCAAAAGTATAAGCAGGATTAATCTTCTCTAAGCTAAGATTCATTTAAAGATCAGTTGTATTTTACTTTACATACAAGTTCTGTTTATTTTAATGTCAAATAAGGACCCAATACTATACCTAATATATTTCATATGATTCCTAATCACTTGCATTATAACCTACTCTTAGGTAGAATGTGGTTACTTTCAATGCATGCCATATGATATAATTTACATCGATGTGTGAATTTTATACATGGACATTTGTATACATGTCTTGTAGATAATAAACCCTTTAAATATTGTAGAACAATATATCCTATTAATTTATTTAATCTTCAATAAAATAATTTTTAGTATACTAAAATACCTCCGTCATAGATAATAACACTAAACATGAAAACATACATATGAATTTGGTGATTCAATCAAGACTAATGAAAAATATTCAACTATACTTAATAAAAAAAATACCAAGTCTTCCTTTAGAATTTAACTAAAATAATTTAAATCATATTCTCATGGATGAATATGATAGTGATGATGATGAGAATTAAGTTCCAATGAAAATAAATGAGCATTTATGTGGTCTCAATTTTAGACCTATTGGTCTAAGAGACTATTGAGATGATTCAAAATTGGTAACTAAAATTAAATTGAATAAAGTGAAAACATATATCTTAGGCATGCATAAGAATGATTATGAAAACACTTTTACAATATAATTCTATAATAACATACTTAAATATTAAGTTCTCCATTAATGCAATTATTGTAAAATCAAACATCACTAGAGAGAGGGAGGCACAACATATTTCACAATGCATCATAGAATCATACCCAATATTTTTGACATATTTAGTAAAAAATATAGAATTTATAGATTCAAAACTAGTTACTATATTAAATATCACCAGTGCACAAGATATGATGAGAACTATATTATATTTTTTGCTTGATAGGCATTTGATGACTCTACCCATGACTTGACATAGATTTACTAGTAGATTGTCGACGTAGAAAGGAAATTCATTTTATGATTATCAAAAAATAATATGAAATAAAATAGAATCTTGCATGGTATTAGTGGAAAATATTTTAGAAGTTCAAATATGAAGGGATTATCACAATCATTCATATTTATCATAAGTCACCAATTTTATCTCATAATAGGCATCAATGTGAAGATTGAACATATAAAGTGTTAAAGAATCCAAAACAAGACATATTTACTATTACAATATACATTAAGGGTGATTATAGGAAAAACATTCAAATTAATGAGAAAAACTATCCAAGTACGTGTAGTGTTGCATTTTTACAAAATTCTAGATATGATGTGGATGACTTGCAATAAATTATGACTTGTAAAGGATCAATTGGTCATATTATACTACCAATTATTTGTAGACTAAAGGTATTCAAAATAATAATATGGGTAATGTACATTGGTAACCACTTGGGGGCTACACTTGGATAATGATGATTACAAAAAATATGGGTTAATGTATATATACCAAATAAATACATAAGTTTTGTGTATGAATAAATTACTATCAAGATTTGACACGATGGTGACACTAAAAACCCAAAAGTTCATTCCTCAATAATGATTGAAAAATATTGTATCCTAAGATGATGCATGACCAATAATACACACTTTAAGAACATGTCATGGGAGTGTATCCTATTTAGAAACATATAAAAGGAAAATAAAAACTCATTGACATAAAATACCATGATGATGACATTTATGACAATCTCTATACACATTCATGGCATATGATACCTATACTTGAGTACCTTGTCACTCAATGCTCCATGTAGATTCCTTTATCCATTGGATAATATTTTAGCCATCTAAATTTCATTTATAAATGTTTAAAAAAAAAAACTAGGACCTATGTATGACATGTATTATTTATCTAAATTATTATTATATGATTTATCACATATAGTAATTTGTATATATAATTTTTCATACACATGTGTTTCATGGTATACATGAGTGAGATGTAAGACATATGGGTTTAAAATGACATGGACACACATATGTGGGACATTCATACACCTAGGAACTACTTTTTTACACTAGGATCATATTTCCATTAGGGGCATCTTTCCATTATACATTGGTTTTATCTTTACATGAATTGTTTTATTGATCATATTGAGCTAATTTAAACTAATTATACATGAATTGTGTTGACTCAAAGCACTAAGATTTTTATCTCATTGGATATTATATTTTATATATATGATGATGGCATATATTGGTTGTGTAGATTAGCCTTGATTTTTCTATGAATGATTAATGTTGTTTTGTGTTATATGATATTATATTTGATTGTTTATTATTTTTAGATACTAAAATATATTATTTGATAGTTTAAAATGTAAATATTTATCTAAAATTATCCTACATGACTTGTGTATCTCCAAACAAATCTTACTCTCCATTATTGCACACTTTCATGATAGTTATGAGCCTGATCTATCCTAAGTTGTTATCAATAACCTACACAAACATATCAATCCATGATAAATAACTACATTTGTATTCTTGTCTCCCAAGATAATAACATCAAACTTATATAATAATATCAATGTAATTATCCTGAGGCTAACATTACCATTCTTTGCCTAGAAATGGATATTTTTCAAAATAAAATCATTCTCTTAGGTCATCCTATTCACCTAATGTGTTAATGATGTGGGAAGTTACAAAATTGTGTTGTAAATTTGAGATGCTTTGATGTCAAGAAGTACAGTGAAGAAGGTTCAGTGCTCTAGTATCATAGGTTGTCAAAAATGCAATCATTAATGATAATATCTTAGTGGTTTTGTAGAAGGCTTTTAACCCAAGGATTTTGTATAAGGCAGAAGTTAAGTCTTGCAAAAGTCACTTGTAGTGGAAATTAGGATTATAAACTTTAATTACTTTTACTTATTTAATAATTAATAAGTAAATAGCCTTTGAAAAACTAAATGGATCTTGTAGTGCAAATTAGGTTTGTGAACCTCCACTACTTTTACTTATTTCATAAGTAATAAGTAACTAGCATTTGAGAACCCGAATTGGTCTAGATGAGTGGATCAAGGTTGGAAGGTGACTTAACTTATTTCATTTTTATAAGTTAATTAGGTTGAATAATATGAATTGGTCTAGACAAGTGGATTGAGGTTGAAAACTGACTTAACTTATTTCATTTTTATAAGTTAAGTAGGTTGAATAACCTGAATTGGTCTAGATGAGTGAATCAGGGTTTTGGAATGACTTTAATTCTTTCAAGCTTATAAGTCATGTAGTCTGGAGAACTCAAAATGGTTTTGGAGAATTCTTTCAAAAAAAATGTTAAAGTCCTCATTGAGAAAATTATCCCAAAAAAAATGCTAAAGGAATGGTTTCAAAAAGTCTGAAGGGTATGTAGTCACTTGAAAAGTTCCCGAAGGGTAAATTTTAAAAAGTTTGAAGGGAAAGTGGACCAATCAAGAAAGCCAAAGGGTGCTTTTCAAAAAGTCTGAAGGGCAAGTGGACCATTCAAGAAATCCAAAGGATCATTTAAAGAAATCTAAAGGACAATTGGACCATTCAAGAATTCTAAAAGGATATTTTCAAAAATGCCAAAGGGTATAAAGACCTTTATAGAGAAGTTGAAAGGTAGTTTTTAGAAAGGCTGAAGGGTATATGGACCATTCAAAGACTTTTGAGGGTATGCTTAGTAAATGCCAAAGGGTATGTTACAAAAACTTGAAGGGTAAGTAGTCCATTACAAAAAAAATTGAAGGGTACTTATTCCAGACAAAAGACTTGAAAAAGACAATTAAAAAGTTCCTAAAGAGCTTCATCGAGAAAATTATCTCGAAGCATTTCATCAAGAAAATTGTCTCAAAGACCTGTAATTAAAAAAACCCCAAAACAATTATTCTAAAGTAATTATCCCAAAATAATTATTCTAAGATTAAAAATAATGAGAATAAGATAATTGTAGACGAGTTAAAAATCATAGTAGAAGACACAAGAATAAGTCATCAACTTTTGAAAACTTGATAAACTCTAAAAGTATGTTATCGGTCCTGGAAAACTTGATAAGCTTCAAAAGTAAGTTAGTGGACTTAGAGAACCTAATAAGCTCATCAAGTAAGTATTTCAAAATCAAGAACCTGATGAGGCTAGTAAGTTCAAAAGTCTAGTTCATCAATTTTAAGAATTCAAATCAGTTCCTCTTGAAAAATGGTTATTCATTTGAATCATCTATAAATTCAAGTACTATAAACAAAGTTTTTTTGATGAAAAATTCCAAATTGATGAATATCAGGGAGGATAAATGGTTATACACATTTTGGAATGAGAAGAGTTTAAGCCTGTGATGTAGAGATATGAAACTCATCTAAGCATGAAGAATTAAGATTGAATTGGTATATTTCAAAGTTTCAATTAGATAAATTTAGACACAAATAAGGGGTGCAATAGAAATGAAGATCACATAAAAGTGTGTTGAAGAATAAATGAACAGTTGCAGATAAGACTTGCAATAAAGATCAAACTTGGATTATTTTAATAATATAACCAAAATTGTAATTCACTTTGTCTGATAGGTTGGTGCCATCATATTGAACTAGGTTTGTGCTCAGAATAGGGAGTAGGTGCTTCTTGAGAGCTGGCTCTCTTAAAATAGGGGATTGGTGTCTCCATAGGATGGGTGTCTTGAAATGTAATCAGTGAGATTATGTCAATCAGATAAAATTTTTGAGGATGGATTAGAACAATAGAATCTAGTAGCTTTCTCACCATGTTTTTCCCTCTGGGTTTCCATGTATAAATTTTGTGTTGTGTGTTGTACTTTTTTGGTTGTGTTATTTCTCTTTCATGTGTTTTTATTTTCCATTCATCTTGGAAGGTATAAGAAATCAATTTTTTGAGATATACTGATTCACCCCCCCTCTCATCAGATAGGTGTGTTTAACAAATTGATCATATATAAATAAAATTCAAGGTCAATCATATTGATAATCAAGAAATCTCAAGTATTTATCAATTATACTACTACTAATTGAGCAAATATATCTTATTCTTCCCAATTTTCAAATTTGTCACTAGGGGAAATCATCATCCAAGTCTAAAGTACACCAAGTTAGGTTAAGAGTCAACATTGTCAAGATCAAATTTGAATTTATGGATACATTCATATGATGAAATAACAAAGCTGCATATAGATATTTCAAGCAAGTGCATCACATTATATGATCACATAGAGCTAAATTTAGCAAGACATTAATTTCATCTCTAGTCACTACCATCAATGTTTTTGTCTAGGTTTAATGATACTGACCTTGCACATATAAAAACATGCTTCTATATATGGATTAATCATAGGCTTATTTCTAGTCTATTTTTCTCTATTATAACATAGTCATGGTCAACTAGTCAAATATTGAATCTAAGTATCTTAAACTCTATAATGCTTCCCATAATTTAAAAATCCCATTATTAAGTCAATTATAATATTTTACATTTGTATTTATGCTTGATTTTTGTATATTATAATTTGAATTTATTATTCAAATATATCTTATTATAATTCACATTAATCTAAAATAGGGAAAATATATTGGTGAATCTGTATATTACTTGAACATTACCAAACCCTAGATTGCCCTTAAGATTTCATCATTCTTCCTATGGTCTTCATATTTTTGACTTGGGGTTCTATTTTTAGACATGATTTTATAATTTACCTCACATTACAAATTACATATGGATTTAATAAATGAATTTTTTTTATTGGTTATCTCAATTCATGATTTTAATCATTTCATAATTGTGTTACTTTCACATGTGTTAATCAGATAAATTATGTAATCTCATGGATTAAATATTCATAAACTAATAATGCTAAAATGAGTAATGATCTATCATTGGCCTCTTGTAATATATACCATTGAACATATTTATTATGATGGTTGAGATTACAAATAATTAAGAGGGTGATAGCCAAATCCATGCTTATATGAATACAATTGATGATTATGATGAGAGAGAATTGACTCAATATCTCAATAAAAATACATCAATTCATGATGTAATATTGTATGTGGCCCAAGATGAATAGAATAATATATCCCAAGTTACTACATCTAGGGAACAATACAACCCTTTCTATGATATTAATCATACCACTACCATTGATAATATTCTTACATCTAAACCTTTGGCTACACATGATTTTCACCCAAGGTATGTGGGAACTAAAAGTATTTCCATAAATTTTCATGCTTATTCCTACATAGTATACTTGTTCTAATCCTTTCATGATTATGCATATTACATCATCTACCTTGCCTAATGTACATTCCTTGAGGTGAATATTATAATTCTATAAGATAAGGTGTTACAGTTAGAAAAAGGCACATCTCAAGTTAGTCATTCAAAGGTTTTACATACCTTGATCTATAAACCATTAGCTCCTAAGATATAATCTTATCCCCCACCTTTAGGTTTCATAGCTCCCAAAATGCCATTACATGATTGAAAATGTGGTCCTAAACAAAATCTCTGATCCTTCCATGCAGTATTCTTAAATTATGCATCCAAAAATAATTTATTAACCAAGTTATTTCTAATGAGTCTTAAATACTATGATTTTAAATGGTTCTATGACATGTTATCCTAGTTAGTTAGTGGTTTATTTCCTCTATTCAATCAATTTATATCATGTTTCTCTATTAGCATTTTATGATAAGTTCTCTAATGCATGAATTTCTAAACTCAAGCAAGGGTTTAATGAGTCAATTAGTGAATATGTAATTCAATACAAGACCATGATAGTTAAGATAACCAATCATATGGAAAATAATGAGTTATAATATATCTTTAAAAAAATATTTCTTGTACCACTTCATGAGTCTATATTATTCAATAAATTCAAATATTTTTGATGAGTTATGTTATATAATGAGAGATTTTGAAATTAAGATCCTTACACTCAATAATCATAAGTACACCAACACTATTACTACTTAAAATGATAAGTTTCAAATAAATCCAAATTATAATGGAAAATCAAATGAGAACAATAATGAACAAGCTTATAATTAATGTAGTATCATAAACCATAAATAGGCTTCTCTTACCTTCTCTATGTAAGAGGCATTTTTCACTTTTACCTCAAACTCCTCATAAATTGCTACAAAATCTACTTGAGTGAAATATTATATCTCTCCCTCCACCACTAGAGGTCAATATAATAAAACCTTTACCTAGTCGATATGATCAAAAAAAGTTTTATTATTACCGATGTGTTATGCATTATACAAACAAATGCTTCAAGTTAAGGCACAAGATACAAGATATTATCATTGATAACACCATTGCATTGATCACATCCATAGATGATTATAAACCACAATCAAATATGAACTATAATTTGAGAAAAATAGTGTCACATTTCCAAATCATTAGGAAACATAAACTAAGGATACTTATGAATTGCATCATACATACCATGTGCATCTTCCTTTTGAGACATATAGTCATCCAACAGACAATATTATTAGCATAGATACGAGAAGATTACCCTAGTGATCTATGTTAAAATAAATGATATTGAGATTGTTGATGATGACTCATATTTCCTTGCATTATTTGTATGATATCACACCAATGATCTCCCCATACATAGTGTTATGGTTGATAATGGTTGAAGAAAAAAAATTGCACCGTGAAACTTCTATACTCTTTTGGATACACACAAAAGGATATAAAATACAATTATAAAATTGGTTAAAGACTTTAATGAAAATATACAAGGCACCCTCAGACATATAGTGTTACCTCATTGGGTTGGACCTACCATAATGGATACTTTATTCTTAATTATATTGAGTAATGGGTTATTTTACATGTTGTTAGGATGCCACTAGATTAAGAAGCTCCATGCAGTACCATATATAGTGCATCAATGTATCAATTACATACACTATAATAGAGTAGTTAAAATTTTATGTATTTAATATGAGTACCTTCATCAGTGGGTGTTATCTCCTCCCCCACCCACACCACCACCATAGTTGGTTATTACTCATATTTAGGATCATTACATAGAGGTGATTGTTACTCCTATTTAAGACCATTATTGAAATATAGTCATTACACCCATATAGGATATATTTATACATTAAATTCAAATGAGACTAATTTATTCTCCTAAAAATCTAGTTTCATAATATTTATCACATCATAGAGTTATTTGGGATTCCCATAGGCCTTTATTTGCTATAGTATGTACCAAGTTAGTGTCATGTATAGTTCAACATGATCCATAGTAAAAATAAGCAAGTTGAATTATCATACTATATATTATACCCCACAAAGTCCTATACCTTTTAGAGTTTCCCATCATACACATGATTCTATGAACAATGATGGTGATGGCTAAATTACAACCCCTGATTCTTTTTCAGATTTGATACACCTACACATGATATTTTTCATTCATGAAATGTAACCCTTGAACTATATGATACAGTAACCCCCATGAATATACCATTGATAGGATAATTTTATAGAACCTTTACACATAATCTAATACATCCAAAAATACAAAAAAATTAATAAATCTTAAGAAAATACAAAAATCAGAAAAATCATAAATCAAGACATGAGCATGACTTGAATTGTTTGATTACATTATTTACATATGTTATTTATCACATTTTAGTTATCTGGCATATTATTATCATACATACATGTATTTCACAAGGTATATAAGTATGATGCATGACATATAGATTATAAATGGATACATAAAGGTTGGACCTTTCTTATACTTAAGGGTCATGAAAATAGTGGTCACATATAATTCCAAAGGTTATATCTTTATATGACCTCTTTACCATGTTGAGCTATAAATATTTCTTAGACATGCATTGTTAGTTACTCATGTCTTGCATAGTGCCACATTGGATATGTTCTTTTATTATGATGTGATATTAACATATACGAATAGTGTTGACTAGTTTTCACTTGTTTTATGCTTCATTTTTGCTATTTATTTTTCAATATATGCTAGTTAATATTATTTATTGTGTGTGGACCATTGGATTTATTTATTAATAATTATCCTTATTTGTTTTAGCATTTATGACTCTAGTTTTTAGCTCATTATCCTTATTTATTAATGACATATTTATGTCTCTTGTATGTGGCCACTTGACCTTATGTGTGACATTTTATACTATTGTGTGATGTTACATGTTGATCTTGTTAAGCTTGTGAAATTTATATGTTTTTGGGTTTCATAACCCATACCACGCACCTCCCCTTTATGTGTAATGCCATGATTCACATCATACACTTATTACTATGTAGTCTTGTTTAGTGACACTTACTATTATGTTCTTCATGGATGCATCTATCTTTACTTATTGTATATACATAATATTTTTAAAAAAAATTCAATTACTACTGTTTTCTCTCTTATAATAACTTGATGAGTCTCAATCTCTCTGAGTGTATATCTTAAAGGGTGCATAGGGAAATGGGTGGGCATACCATTGGTGCTTCACAAAATTGTTTTTCCCTATACCACCACTTAAAACCAACATAAACCTCTCATATACATTTCCCTAAGCTTTGACACCTCCCTTACATAGTCCTCCAAGTAATTCATCACCTCAAATAGCCCCTAAGCTAAAATATATTTTTTCATCCACCAAACACAGTTGAATGGGTTGTCTCTATTATGATAAATGATAACATTATAGAACTAAGACAGCCCATCTGACTTAGTCTGGGACCTAATTATTTTTATTTCTCAAATAACTAGGTCAACTAGGCTGACTGTGTTGGCTAAAACTTCAGAAGGGTTTAGGGTTAGATTCGGATATATAAGCACATCCTTTTCACCATTTTAATTAGAGAGATATAGAGATAATAATTTATTTATGTATATAATCATCCACCATTATATTTGAGGAGTTATTACTTAGGTTTTCATACTTCCTTTGGAGAGAAGAATCTTGTCTTATGAGAAAAGTCTTTTTGATGCATAGGAGAAGTCATGTAGCTTAGATATAAACTATCTTTGTTATCCTTATAAACCATAAAAACCTCTTGTAAAGAACTATTGGCCAAAGGAGAGATTGAGGATTGATGAGTTCATCTTCAAGGTAAGAATTCATAACTATCGCTCCTCTTTATTAGTAGATATATTTTCATATGTTAGCTTATGAATATATTTCTCTCTCCACATATTAGGATTACCTATACATTAACTTGAGTAGAGTTATTATTTGCATGTTTATTATCCCCATTTATGCCACATTCTTTGGTGATAAATACATTAGATTTACTTTAGTTTGTCATTTAGTTTGTTAGAAACCATAGGTTCTATCTAGGGTTACTATGTGGTATTACTTGAATATATGCTTTGGAACCTTCTCTAGTGATATTGTGTGGTAAGAGACCCCTTAGTTAGGTCTAGTAGATCAAAATTGGTCATGATCTTAATTTTCTAAATGTATCAACAATTGGAAGGGCTAGTGTGATTTATCTTCTTTGAGTTAGGATTGATATGTAGATGAGCTTCACTTTCTCTTGTCAAACATTTTGGTGAACCCAATGTGAAATAAGAATTTCAAGTTTTCTTTCACACCTTAATTTATTATAATATATTATTTATTTCATTTTTACATCATTGGATTGAATCTATCGACTCAGTCTAACACTCAGTGTGAAAGTTTAACAAATTCAATCCGATCAACTCTAATTTATTTTGTGTAGGTCATCTTCAACCACAAGTAACTAGATCGATCCACTTGACTTAGTTCACTTGTTTTCATACATAGTTTTAGACTCAATTGGCTCTATAAAACCTATTAGTAGGCTAAAATCTTCATCTAGATGACATAGTATAAAAATAGCAAATTCAACATCTTTAAAAATCATCAAGTTCATTCTCACAATATCAATCAACTATTTTCCTTTATTTTAGTCCTGATTTTCATAGTTTTTAGTTTATAAAATTTTAACCCTATAGTCCACTTAGTCAACTAGATTGATTGAGTTCTATAGTTAATTTTTTCCTAGGAGACTCATTCGACTGTGTTTCTTTAGATCTTGATTCAATGGACATAATTGACCCAATTGGTTTAATTCTATACTATTTATAGACTTAGTCAACTAAACCAACCCTATACTCTTCAAGCAAAGTAATTAACTCATATTGATAGTAATTAACTCATATTTCATTTTGTTTTTTACTTACTTAAAGTAACACACAAACTAAATAGGAATTTTTAATTTATCAATTTAGTCACACTATTTTTATTTTATTCACACATTTATAAACCACATAATGTCAAAAAGTATTAAATAAATTATACCCAAGGTCTACCTACTTGGATTCCATCACCCAGGGGGAAGCTGACTCAATTTTATGGCTGAGTATAAATATGTGGTTAATGGTATATATTAACAAAATGCCAAACACCCTTATCATTTTAGGATTGTTAAGTGAGTAGGTAGGCCCCAATATCAAGCCAGTACCATCACCAATATAGATCCATTTTAGCCTTAACTACCTAAAACCATCTTTAGATTTATTTTTTAGTTCCTTTCTAAATCCAAGTCCTTATCACATCTATTTATAAAATTATAATTTAAAACATTAAATAATGACCACATAGATTAGCATTTCTATTTGTGTTGTTTGCTCTTTGATAGTTTTATGTTTTATTACAAAACTTGTATCATCTAGCATTGGTACAAGGTTTGTGTTATGAATTACAACTAGATCAACGGGTTAGACCCAATTACCTATGTGTTTATTTCAAGTATTCTACAAAATAACACTAGATCATCCAAAATCATAACTATTAAAACCTATTTTTACCTTCAAAAAATAGTTGATCTACTCAATTGTGTCTCTTCTAGTCTCTTTTTTCTATAGAACATAGTTGACCTACTTGACTATATCTCTAGTAGTTCCCCTTTTCCCTTAGAACATAGTCATTTTGTTCAACCTAGTCTCTTATAGAATATTTATTCTATTTGTCTTCAACACATAGTTGACCTATCTGATTGTGCATCTTTCATTTCCCTTAGTTTCACCATATACAAAACATAATTGACTAGTTTGACTGTCTTTTATAGCTTATCCTACCTAATGTATTACAAGATAGTGTTGACTGGTTTGACATGGTATCCTACCAGTTGATCCTCACTAATAACAAGTTTTTAGATTCCCTCCATCATGAATTTCTTATTTTATGATAATACATAATTGAATCAAACAAACATTATGATTTTTACCAATCTCAATACGTTTCCTAAAACACACTTTGTGTCACCTACCACAGATCAAAGTAATGTCCATGTTGCCACCTGCACTACCAACTATGGGACTCCTCTTCATTATTCCTCAACACTTAACCCCTTATTTTCATTGAAAGATGAGTGTGCCCTTGAGTACATGACTAAAATGATCTTTTTCATCAACAAAAATCCTTATTATATACTAAAAGATCCTACAACCATCTATAACCTCATGATGGGACCTCATATAAGATAACCCCATTCACCTTCCCCTAGCTTTTCCCAAGGATATGGGAAAATTTCTTTATTTAGATCCCAACCTTTACCCTTTATTATGTCTCCTTCCCATATTATGATATCATCTTCTATGTCTTATTCTACCTCCATGCCAAGTATTTCTAAAAACAAGTTAGGATCAACCTTTAGTGGGGATATTAAAAATACCCACATCCATACCCATGATACTAGTGCATCTCATGCTATTATCTCACCTCATGCTAATAAAGTTTCTTTTTATACTAATTCCTCTCATGCCCCTAATGTGGCACATGACACTACCTCATTGCATACTCATAGTACATCTCAACTTCTTAATACTTCACATAATACTAATGCATCAAATGTTATGTCTTATATCCAAAAGTTTGCTCAAACCAATCAACTTGCATTACAAACACTTAACCAAATGCATACATTTTAAACTAATAATGAAAATTAGATGATACAAATTCAAAATCACCTAATACATCTCTAAAATAAACCCCACCATACTCAGTGGGGAGTGCACAATCCTAATTCCCCCACCACCCTAGGGGATTCACATGGTAACCTCATATCACAACCTCCACTTATCAATAAAACTATCAAACATTTACAAAATGAACCCCTAGTACCTAAAATTGATAGCATTGACATAGGAGGTATCAATCTTGCCATCACTTATAATGGATATACATATCCTATCTTGTATCTAAAAACATTTGGAAACCTTTACAAGGATTAGGTTAAGATTAATAGTTTTTCTACCACTAAACTCTTAGCTAAAATGCTTTTAGGAGATGATTTAGATAAGTGAAATCAATTCAAAACCCATTTTATTACTAGCCTAGAAGACTTAATCAATTCACTAGTTCAAGAATTCTAAACTATTTACCTCCCCAAAAATAACTTAGCTCTTTTTATCAATTATAAATAACTCAAAACCAAAACAACACAAGTATACATCAAATGATGGAAAATTTGTCTAACAAATTTGAGCATAATATGGTCGATGACAACCTCTTCCACCTAATCGCTAATGATCTTCACCTTAAATTATAATATCAAATTAGGACCCTTTCTCTAAAAAATTTGGAAGAGGCTCTTGACTAAGCCAAATGCCAATATTTCCTCATACGTTAATTTAAACCTCCTCAACCTAAAACTAGAACTCATATGCATATAAAAAATAATCATGCAACTAATGATGGTGTCACCAACACTTATGACACCATAACACCATCCAAGATATTTTTCCAAAAAATACCATGGAGCATGTCCCTCCCCCTCATAATAATTCTAATCATAATCCCACATTTTTTTTCAAAACAATCATACTAATGTGCACAAACTATTGTTACTAGCATAAATTAAAAAATGTCTTTTAAGACCTCTAACAATATATCTTGACCCAATTCCTCTTATGAAATCATGGTATGATCCCGAAGAAAAAATTGTTTTCATGCAAGTTGGGGCCATTATCATGATACTTGTAGGCAATTAAGAAATCTTGTTATGGATTTTCTCCTTGGTCATAGCTTTAACCATGAATCCCTCATATGTAAATTTCAACAAGCTTATGACATAACACTTAAAGCTCATGAGAATAAAACTAAAAATAAATCTTTAAATCAAGCTAATGTTCATTTATCTATCTACATGGATTCCCTTCCTAATCACTAAGACAACATTGAATAACCTACACCTACTACTAACAACATTAAAAGTCTTATAGACCTTAACACTAATGATGAAAATGTGGTTAATATGACTAATATGTAAAGAGTAGTTATTTATATTGATTTAAACCTAACACCTACACATCACCCTTATTCAATATTTTGAATTATTCAAGACACTACCCCATCCTATCTCATATAATTGGGGCATGAGGAATCCATACATCATACAAGCACCACCTCTAATAGCACAAATTGACAATACCTCCCATATCATTAATATAAATTCTACTCCTCCAACTTCCATACCTCAAATAAACATCCCTAAAACTACAACTAGTATTTCTTATACTCAATTAAAAGAAATACCTCAGCCAATAATTACATCACCTAATTTCAATCAACCTACTTACAACCAACCTAAACCAACCATACCTTATCCCATCTCAAATTCATTTATTAGATCTAATGAGAACTTCTCCCTGTCATTGAACTCTATTAATGCAACTATTATTTGAAATGAAGATCCCTCATCTTCTACCTATAGATTAATAATCTACCTTACCTGGATCTAAAGATAGCATAATTCAATAATGTGAAGAGATGTCTATTTTTATTGATGAAATAGTAGACACTTATCTCTCACTTAAGTTTCCTATCTCTTATATGATTCTTGATGACATATTGATTTTTGTATATTATAATCCTCTATTTATTAGCATTAAAATAGGTGATGTCCAAGTTAAGCATGTTTTAAATGATAAATTTTTAGGCAGTTGTGTTGCCTCTCTTGATTTTATTAAAACACTTAGATACTCTGAATGTAACCTTAAATCCACGTGCAGTACATACCAAGGCTATGATATAAGACAAATGCCTCCTCTAGGTTATGTTTGGATTCCCATTACTATTCCTCCCATTACAATCTATGTGAAATTTATGATATTTAACTTTCCACTTTCTTACAATATCTTACTCGATCAATCTTTGACTCATTGTATGAGATTAGTTTCTTCATCTGCATGCCAATGTGTTAAATTTCCTCATAATGGTGATATATAAAAGATTAAAGTGGACACTAATTCTTAGAATTTAAAAAAATTCCAAGAATTAAGTGTATTTAAAATACCCACCCTTGAACCCTTACCTATTGTTCTATTTCTATAATCCCACCACTTCAACTCTACCATTAACTCCACTATAGATTATAATGGTCCTAAAAAATTAATTGTTAATATTCCACCTAACCTCTTAGATTCTAATGATGATGAGAAAGATGAGATAATCCTAAAGATCAAAAAAATTGATCTCTCACCTCACATCATCACTCAACTTCCTCCTCTTCAACCTCAATCTTGTCAGCAACCTTTTGATGACATACCGATTACTTTAACTAAAACTATACGTTCCATTCACCATGCTTCCTTGATCAACAAAAAAATTCACACATGTACTATTTACTTACATACACTAGATTATGATGATGGTTATTCTTTATATGACCCTTTTTTAGTTAGACTCATCTAAGATAGAAATGTTGAAATTCTTAGATATCACTCTTATTTATTTTAGTCTTTTCAGTCTTCTTCTATTGTCCCTTTTTTATATTACCTAGTATTAGTTTCCCCACTACTGTTCATAGGTTATAGATGGAGCACTCACATATTACACCTCAAGTCATAGTAGAGCCTCTTAGGAGTATGCTCATGGATCATGTCATAACATAACCTTATCATTTTACTAGATATCATGACCCTTCTAGTATTCTTCCTCCATAGATGTTAGCCACTTTTTTAAGACCTATTTCACAATGAGTCTGATCGATAGATGAGCCTAGTCCAATTTCTACTCTATATCCTCCCTTCCTAAGTAATGGTCTTATACCATTACCTTAGCTTGATATTTTACCCACACAATGGGTAAATCATCCTTATTATGATATTCAAAGAGTTGTTAATCATTAGACCAATGATTATCATCTATATTAGTAGCCATGAACTTCTTCTTCTACACCTTCAACTAGTAGACCTCCAAAGTCTACTAATAGACATATTTGTTACTTTTATGTAATAAATAACCATTCCTCTACACACTTATAAAAGCTTAGGCAGTACATAAAAACTTTGTGACCAGTCATTACCCAATGCAAAGATAAGACTATACCTCCTCCCAAGCTACTTTTAAAGTGCATCCCTAAATATGGAGATGTTTATTATCTTTGGCATCATTTTTATACTCGTCATATTGATCTATTTTTAATGCTTCAATAACACCTCTGAGATTTCCCACAATCTACACTAGCACCATTTATTCCTCCTCCTACAGGTCACCCATGAATAAAGGATCTTCCTTCTCTATCAGTTTTACCTCCTCATAGATCCATAGATAGCATTCATATCGAGATACCTTCTATTTTCATTGAGTATCCCACATAAGATATTCCACATCAATATCACTCTTCTTCTTCTACACCTACCTTTTTAGTAGATATGATATGGAAAGAAGTCTTTTCACAAATTTTCATGAATATTGATGAGACTCTGACTAACATCAAAATTTAGTTGCATAGGGATGTGTTGAATGTTATGGATAACATTGGTGATCAGATATATCAGTATTTGTGAACACATAATGGTGTTTTCTCACATTATTTATTATTCTATTATATGATTTGGATTGGATTGATGATTCATGTATATATACTATATTTTTTACTATTTGTCAAACGTGATTTCACTTATTTATTTTGCAAAAACCATTATATTATGCTCTATGTTATTTACTTGGTTTCATTTTCTTTTAGTTTCTCTTATGTCTTATTTTCACTCTTTTCATGAATGTAAACTTATGTATATGGTTTCACTTCTTTCACATGGATTCCTTTATTTTATCTTTAATGATTGTTTGATATCTTTCAAACTCACATAAAATTGTGGCTTGGCTATAAAACCCACATTCCCTTAGTATTTTATCTTTACTATATGATTAGTTAGAAAACATAACTTCTCATTGTACTAATTATATAAACTGGCCGCTTTGATTTCCTTTTTTTCCTTATTTCCCTTTTACATAATAAGCATATATATGTTTGAAAATTGATATTACATATTGGTTCATAGGTAATCCTAAGTTATTTAGTCAATAATATCATTAGTTATTTAGTATCCTATAACCAAAGCCTAAATCTTATTCATGTGTATCACTTTTATCACTTATGTTGGTTAATCTAAGTCTGTATGGAGGAATAATAAAAAAATACATAAAAATTTAAAATATAAATCATTTAAACAAAAGGAATGATTCAAAAGGTGACACAAAATTCACAATTCTAATCACACCAAAAGATGTGATTCATAGCACATCTGCTATTTATAATCATATCTCAAAATCCAAAGTTAGCCTCATGATAGATCCAATGTCCATTGGGTGTGGTAGGCTAGTAGATTGGGATAAGAGAAAAAAAAATCTATAGTGCTACCTAATTTATCACACAAGTTCCCAATCTTCATAGTATACCGATAGCTTTATAAGAGGTCCTGAGGAATGGTGAACATTTTTTGGGAAGGTAGGTCAATTTTAATTTCCTTGTTCATATAACCTTCATGATTTTATCTTCGTATTATACGTACTTACCTATATAGATTTATGCTTATTGTGTGTAGGTATCCTTTGTATTTTGATGGTCACTAGACTCTTCGTATCTTTCCTTCTTACCTAATATGCCTCATGTTTACTAAGGTTTTATCATAAAACACATATGTCATTATTTTTACACTCCCTATTTCATTACAACAATCTTAATATTTCTCCTTGATGAATATTGTTTTATTAACTAATCATTCCCCTAGGGTTTTCCCTTTGTGAGTTGTATTGTATGACCTTGGATAGGACCAAATATTTCTCATAAAAACATTTCCTTGTCTTGACCCTTATTTACATTCACCTCATTGGTGTTCACTTTATGATTTATAGTGTAAGACCTTAGATAGGACCATGCATTCTGCATTATATAGGACTAGGCATTCCTCACAAATTACCACATTAAATAACTATAAATTGTTCCAACATTTATATCCACCTCATTGGTGTTCACCTTGTGATTTATAGTGTAAGAAATTAGATATGACCAATCTCTCCTCACAAAATATTTCAATAAAAATTACATATTATAACCAAGTCACAATAAAATTAAATACTTCAAATTTGAGATAATTTGTGTTACATTATGATTTACACGTCATTTACATACTTCCCATCTTGATATAGTATGTTTCATGCTAGTTCATAAACCTTTCACTTTTATATTCTTATTTTTTGATTGCATGTATGTTTACAACCATTTTATTAAATTTCTCATACTTCCCATCTTGATCTAGTATGAATAATTTGATTTCTACTTACTTTTTTTTTCATACTTCCCATCTTGATTTAGTATGGATTGTTAACTTTATTATTTGTTTATCTTTATACCATTTGTTATAACACGTCTACCACTTTCTTACAAATTTTCATACTTCCCAATGTGATTTACTATGGCTTATATTTGTTTTAATTGGGTGTAGTTTTTACTTATTCATGGTTTGAAACATTCATTATTTTTTACTTTACTATTTTGGTTTACTATATTTATTCATCTTTTTATACATTTCCCATTGGGATATAGTGTGTATTACATTTCATGATTATTTATACTTTATAAATTATATTCCTTTATTTTTAACCATATATATGTGTCACATAATGCTAGAAAATAAAATATACATTACATATTTCCCATAGCATATACAACAAAAGTAAAAATACATTTTCTAGAAAGGAAATACATCCATTAATAACATTGGTATAATTCATAAATCAAAAAATTTCCTTATGAATATGTATAAAATGATTTTTATACAATATAATACAATTACAAAATAAAATAACTATAGCACTAAGGTTATGCTTTTTCATGTCTATCATGTGGTTGAACCACATTAACCATGGATGCTTGTGACTAACCCCTCTCAATGATACATTGTAATGTTTTAGTTTAGGATCTTAAGCCATCAACCCATCCCTATATATTGACCACCTAGGCCTACACACATCCAAGCTCTATAGTGGTTTCCATATGGGTGGATCATTCCTATGCCAATGCCTATTAGGCTTGGGCCTCTCCCTCTCCTACTCATATAAGTGGCTTTAGGACATCCCCTCATGCCTATAACTATTTATCACCCTCCCCAACCAATCTGAATGATATATCATAAGTTTGGGTAGATGTTACCATATGATACACTAATTTATATGGTTCATAATATGATAGCACCCCATCCAAAATATCATGGTGTGTAAACATAATCATGGTTTCCCATCTGATCTCCTCCATAGTAGTCCATGCAAAAAAACAAAATATACATCAAATATCATGTATATATATCTCAAACCATATATATACACCTAATACATAAATAATAATGCAACTAGTGATATATCTCAACAACTTAAAACATCTCTTACTATTGCTAGTATCACCAACCATAGTCTCTCGGTTAGCTTGCCTTTAGATCACCTCCTCTACCAAATGCCTCCATGCAAGTGAAAAACCAAGAGTCACCACCTATGCCTGATGTGGTACTCTCATTACCTACCTCTCTATAGACTAATTTAGTATAGCTTTCATTATGGGATCTCCATGTATTACGACTAGCACTCATGTCCTATCCCTTTAATGGTTCTCCATCTCTATGAGCTTATGATGGTCATTTTCATCCCTATTATAGATCTACAAATACCTCACCTACATCATCATCCTCTGTATCCAAAATATAACATGATTTACATTAGGCCTCACTACCCCTACTATTGTGCTTGACCTCTTCATGGTCTCGCTCATCGAGGCTTAATAATAGGTATCTTTGTCAGCACCCCTATACCTATTCTAACTCTCATCTCTCTATCATGTCATTCCCAATAAGTAGACACTACTAAGGGAGATGTCATATGTGGTATGCCTAATTTCCCAGGTACACAAGCTACTACATGTAGCTCCACCCATGGAGTATAATGGCCCATGATGTGAACATGAACTAAACCTATAGCAATAGTAGCACAAGTTGGCCAACTATTCATAATATTAGTGTATGACTTCCACACTATCTACCCTCATGTAATAGTATATAAATCTAAGAAATGAGACATGGCATACACTGCATGATCCTACCTCCATTTCACTACCCAAGGTAACCTATCATCAATCACATGGGTCAACCTAGTTAGTCAATACATAGGTAACCTTTCATAAATCTAAACACTCAAAAAAATGGTAGGGTCCATATTCTTATGCCCTCAGGTTAGCATACCATACATATCATGCATGTTTTATACCCAAATGATATATTCTAGATCATATAGATCACGCTAGTCTAGTATAGACTAACATAAGGCTACTTATATATTCACCTAATGGTCCCTACATTAGACACCTTCATATTTCTCTCACTTCATTTATACTCTACAACACTAAGGTAAGTAAAGGTATATCTTTTTCATTTATGTCCTTTCATTTATCTTATTCACTTCTTACTATAATTTACTTATCTTATCATTTTGTGTTAATGTATTTTTTTCTAAAGTAACATCTCATGTTTCAACTACATGACACGTGATGAGCTTTGAGTGGTGCATATGTATACATAATATTTTTAAGACTTTATCAATTATTGATGCTTTCTCTCTTATAAGAACCCATCGAGTCTCAATATTTATGATTGCATGCCTTAAAGGGTACACTAGGAAAAGGGTGGGCAGACCATTAGTGCTTTGCAAGATTGTTGTTCCCTATACCTCCAAT
This sequence comes from Torreya grandis, assembly GCA_037957365.1. Lineage (NCBI taxonomy): Eukaryota > Viridiplantae > Streptophyta > Pinopsida > Cupressales > Taxaceae > Torreya > Torreya grandis. Next base: position 2,142,843 of record JARHVA010001293.1, read on the forward strand.
TAAAACCAACATAAACCTCTCTTATATATTTTCCTAAGATTTGACACCTCCCTTACACATTCTTCCAAGAAATTAATCACCTCAAATATCACCTACCTAATCTAATGCCTCTTTTTTTCATCCTAAAACACAGTTGAATGGGATGACTCTATTCTTAAAAATGAGCACACTGCGGGACTAAGTTGATCATGTTGACTTAATCTGGGACCTAAATACTTTATTTCCTAAAATACTAGGTCGATTGGGCTAACTGTGTTGACTAAAAATTTGAAAGGGTTTAGGGTTAGATCCATATATATAAACACATTATTTTTGTTGTTTTCATTAGAGAGAGATATAAATAATCATTTATTTATGCATCTATTCATCCAACATTTTACTAGAGGAGTCATTTCTTAAGGTTTCATACTTCCTTTGGAAAGAATAATCTTAACTTATGGGAAAATTATTTTATATGCATAGGATAAGTTGTTTATCCTAGATATAACCTATATTTATTATCCTTACAAACCACAACCTCTTTAAAAACACCATTGGCCAAGGGAGAGAATGAAGCTCGACAGGTTCATCTTCAAGGTCAGTATTTGTAACTCTTGCTCCTCTTTATTAGTAGATAGATTTGAATATGTTAGCTTATGAATATTTTTCTCTCTCCATGCATTAGGATTAACTCTACATTAACTTGATTAGATTTCTTCTTTGCATGTTTACTTTTATGTTTATTAGCCCCATTTGTGTCACATGCTTTTGTGAGCACTAGATTAGATTTACTTTAATTTTTCATTTACTTTGTTAGAAACCATAGGGCCTAGCTAGGGTTACTATTTGGTATTTCATGAATAGAGGATTTTTAACCCTCTATATTGATATTTTGTGGTAAAATACCCCTTATTTAGCTCTATCATATCCATATTGGTCATGACCCTGATTGTCTAAATGTACTAACAAGCAGAAGGGCTAGTGTGATTTATCTTCTCCAAACTAGGATTGATTTGTAGATCAACTTCAATTTCCCTTATCATACACATACCACTTATGTTCCCTTGAATTATATATGTTACATCCATTCCTTGATGCTAAATAAATGATTATCATGACACAATATCCATTTATTGACATAATTTTACATGATATTATCTTTATGCATGACATGATCAATTCACTTCTCTTTTGAGATGAGTGACTTATAGGACCATCACTCACCTCAAAAATGGGCATATTAGTGGGATTTTTAATAGATATTAAATCCTATGTGGGATAATTTGAGTATATTATACAAACTTTAGAGTTTAGATGTCATTTAAATATCAGATTGAGATAATTATTTGTATTTTTTAAGTAGATTTTAGGGGCATATGTGCTCCATGAGTGACATATATTTGATATAAATTCAAATATATTTGGGTGTATGTGAAATTAATATGTACTCCATTTTATAATATATACTTAGTTGGGTATGATATTGGTTCATGCACATACACCATTTCATATTTCAATTAGGTATGATGTTGGTTCATGCACATTATGATAGTTTATAGTTGGCACTAATTCAATAAGGCATGATTTTATTTTATGCACATTTATACTTTTGAAATTATTTATCAAATGTTTTATAGTATTTTAAAGTGTGAAGCAACCTTGAATCTATAATCCTATCAACAATGGTTGATTTGAGTAATGTGGTTGAGTTTTTGTGTTGCTCAACAACCTGGGCATTATTTTGTGAGCCCATTATGTTGTTTCTTATTTTCATTTTTGGGTTATAATCTCAATTATGGATTACCTACATGTGGGTTTGGGCATTTGTATTCTAGTACGTATCCCTTGCCTTAGAAAAAATTAAAAATGGGGACTAGTCACCCTCAACTTTTCCATGCTCTCAAAGTGCTTCAATGGGTAAACATAATTCTCCAATTATTTGATAAGGAATCACCTCTAATAATTTATAAGGAAAATATTTAACCCACAATTTAGATATAGGGAATCTAGGGTTAAATGTGTAGAGATATCCTAGGGCATTTGGATGGTAGGCTATCTCTAAAGTAGGTCAATTATTTGTGAAACTTAGATAGAACATATATTAAATTTATTTTGCTAAGATGATAAAGATATAAAGTATAATTATGATAGATATTTAAATAACAATAGAAAAAATATGCTATAATTTAAAATAATCTGATATAAAGTATAAGATCAGATTTATAATTTAAAATGAAGTAATATAATACTAAGTACATGAAATGATTGAGTTTAGGGCTTCTTTCCCTAAAAGTGCAAAATAGAGGCCTAAAGCATTTTAGTGAGGGTCATTCAATAAGGTTCCTAAAATATTTCAGGCATAGGTGAATGAAACTTGTATCCCATAAATGGTAAAATGGCCTTAAAAAAGTTTAAATTTAGAATATTATTATAGGTCAATAGTTTGAAGTTCAAAAGATGCCCCTGAACCACTAATTTTAGACAGTGGTGTCTACAGGGTTAGAGATTCCCAATTGATTCTAACATCTTAAAATGAAAAATCAATATACTTAATTATTAAACTATAAATTCAAGTGGAATTTAATATAAAGGAGTATAAATTACATCAAGTGAGTTGGATATTAACTATTTTTAGTCCAATTCAGACCCACATGTGTGCCCAATTCAAAAAAACTATTCACTTACAGGCTGACTATGGGTTCACCTCAGAGATTAGGCTAAATAGTTTCGATAACAAGATTAATTATAATAATTAAGGTATAAAATAAAGTTATATATGACCATGGATATTTTAAATTAGTTTTTAAACCATTAAATAATGCCTAAATCATATAAAGGCACCTACAGGCCCCACATAGTCAATTGTAGTTGACTGTGAGGGGCAGAAAGCAAAAGGTTTGAGTTTTTTGAGGTAAATACAGTCCAAACATGAAAAAATAGGTCCAAACCAATGTATTAATATAATAATATACTCTAAATGGTTTTTAAACATTTTTTTTATGGTGAAACCATGAAATTAAGCTACAGGTGGACCCCTATTCTGCAAGAACACAGTCAGAGATACACTCAGTCTAGGCTAGGCAAGAGTGTACAGAGCATGTGGAAGATTAGAGAAATAAATGGAGATGGGAATACCTAAAAATATTATCATGATATTATTATGGATTTCTCATGATATACAAATATCAAAGGAAAGACCCTAATCAAGTACCTATAATCCACATAAGAAAACCCTGCATATATAGTCTATTTTCCACAAGTCTACCTTATAATTTGAAGAAGTTAAGGGGTTTTTTGACATATTAAAGGGCCATTTTTTTGTGTATAATTTATTTATTACTTTTAAAATATCCTCCACCATTAAATTATTCTAATCAAATAGGGTAAGTTCCTTATGTTTTGTCTCAAATAGAGGGCTCTCCCCTTAGGTGTAAATTGGTAAGTTTTGGGGAAAAGGGGATGTTGGGTGATATAAGGAGATAAGTGGACATTTATATGTGTTTTATTAGGTTTTATAACATATATTAAAACATAAAAAACCAATAAATAAAGGATTAATCTTAACAGGGTATCCTAGACCATCAAGTTTGCAAGTAGGCTCATTGGGCAGGGTTTTAGCCTAAAGCCAAATGGTAGATCAATGACACTTAAAACATAATATTAATATTCCCATGGATTTATTAATGTTTATTATTTATTAAAATAATTATTTAATCTATTTTATGTAGTGAAAACCATCAAAAACTCATTTTGGGATTTAAGGTGTAGACAGACCTAAGCATGACTAGGCCTAGAAGTCAAAAGGAAAGTCATGGTCACTTCCACCTTGAGATGAGATTTTTACCATATTGAAACATGTTTATATGATGGATATATATGTGTTAAATATTTTTAATTTTAGATAAGTTGTAAGGGAATCCATTTTTTCCAAAGACAACTCAAACTTGTGCAAAATGTGAAAAAAGTTTGATAGGAGAGGTTTGGAAGCTAACATTTCTTTTGATACTTTACATGGGGTCCAAATAAGTTTTTATTAGTTATAAAATGTCCTAAAAAAAATTATTGTGGAATTTTTTTTCAATTTTAATGTCCCATCTTTATGAACAAAGCCTAAGAGGTCAAAATAGGCTAAAACCCTTGCTAGTGACCAGTTTGAGGAAATGAGGTTGGAGATTTAATATAATGGAATATTTTCCCCAATATTATGATTAAAATTTTTATGATACTCTCTTAAGATACTCCCCATCTTTTTATATTATACAAAATTGCATAGACATGGTATAAAATAGGGTTCTTTTGACTATTTAATGTGTTATGTGGGTTCTAGGAGGTTACAAGAGATGTCAATCACATGGAATGGAATATTATGACTTAATATAACTATAAATTTAAATTTAATTACATTTAATAACTCATAATTTCCTCAACTAGTTGCTTCATCTCAGCCAGTCAAAACTAGCATAGTGACCAAGCTAGTGAAAAGGGTGGAAAACTTCAAGTGAGCTGATTTTAAGGTGTTCCCAAAGCCTCTAAGGCCATGTATGGTCATAATATGTTTCATCCAATACATTCCATTTATTTTAATGATAAATTTATGCCTTTTTGGAGGCCAAGTGTTCAAGGTGCATGAAGGAATAGTTTTTTAGACTACAGATGGTGATGGCTCATTCCCAGATGATTCCACAGGATCAAGACTAAAACAAATGTATGGAGAGGCATGTCTAAAATCCTTCCCTCTCATTTCAATCATCATAATTTTCCCTATTTTTTTTTTGGTATTTTCAAATATATGTGGATGATGAAGGTAGTTTTATGAGCCAAAACAAGGAGTTTTATGCCACTTTGCAAGAGTTTCATGCCTTTTATGGACAATTGTGCTTCCTAACCTTGTATTTTTCATCCCACATCCTCTTCTCATGTATAATTAACTGATTCTCTCATATTTACAAGTTTATTTGTGACTCTTTTACTTATATCTTCTCTTTTTTCTCTCAAGTTCTATAAGACCTGCCATTTTGGCCTTTGTAATCTAATGCCACACCATGTATGGCAAAGCCCTAATGGTTTTGACATTTCACTTGCCTTATAAAATAAATTAAATATATTTTGAGTTCATAAATCATCTTTTCAAAGTTTGTGAAGAGAATTATAGTGAATGGTTAAGAGATATCTACTTATCCTTGCTTTCTCTCAATCCTTCCATGTTTTATGCAAGTGATTCCATGCCTAGCAGGTCATATGAAGTGTTTTTAAGTGTATGGACATGTTATTAATGTAAACTAAAGTCTTATAATCTGTAAAATTATCTATTTTTCCACTTACCTTGGATAATCTTCATGCAGGTCACTTTCATATTGAAATACTAATGTTAGTGCACTTTGGGACTCTTAAACTAGTGGTGTATGCCTTGCCTCTTTGTGATGGAGTATAATAGTCTTGTGTTAAATATATTGATGAATCACCACCTATAATAGGCTTAATTTCATGTAAACTCTTACCCTTTTCCCAAAAAACAATTAGCTAGTATAGGTGAAAGCATTTAAATACACATCTAGGAAGCTAGCCCTTAAATCTAGAAATTCATCTCACCAAATTGATTACCCACAACAAGTGAGATGTTTCCATTGTGACACTTGGATGAGGATAAATAAGACATCTCCTCAAATGGTTTAAATACAAGTGACAATAAGGCTCAAATGTCATTAGCTCCCCTACATGTTGGATTGCATGTGAATCATGAAATTTGTGATAAGCAAGTACAAGGGTGACCTATCTTGTAACTTGGAAAATATAGCCCTTGGGTTTTTTATTTAATAATTTATACCTATAGATGTGTATTCCCTATTATTGGTATGGAAATATGAGAAAATAAGGAATATTTGCTAACCTGAGTGCTTGATATAATGTTTTTGGTAAGTTAGCTTGTGAGTAGGTAAGAAGTTTATAGGTTCAAAATTAATGAGGGTTGATCTTATATTTATACCAATCCCTTTTGAGAATATCTTGAATTAAATTTTAGGCTAACCATAGCAATATGTTTCATTTATAAATTATATGACTTTAGGGCAATGGACACTTGTATTAGGGTAAGAGACTTACATCGACATAAGTCTCTAACTGGGACGCAAGTATCCTAATAGTTGTAAAATAGGTGTAGGTCTAAAACTTGTAGATATGGAAGATAATTAGGTTTATAACATTATGTATAAGATAAAAGGATTGAATCATCAGAATAACATTGGTCAAACTAAGAAATAAGTAATTAGGAACAAAGAGATAGTATATCTTAGTCTTTTGGTGGTGGGAAAGGTTTATAAGTTGAAGGTACATCCATGATATTTATTTACAAAGTTTAAAATAATGAAGTGTTATATAATTCATAAATAATGTCTACATTTTACCCCTTTAATCTAGTAATGAAATTGCTACTTTAAAGGAAAATAAATGTGTACCTAGGTGTGTAACACACCTTGTTTTTACTTTGAATCCATATTGACTAGTGTATTGGTGAATGACATGCAACCAAAATCATGTTATAGTATATAATTAGTTCATATAATCTAAAATTGAAAGCATTGAAATTATTGAAATTGAAAGATAGTAAGGTTTAAGAGTAGACATGTGTATCAATGCAACCATCTTACCTTTCGGCAATTTTATTTGAAAAATATATCATTATGAATTAATAAAATTGAGATTAGGAAAAATATAAATTTTTTAAGTTCATATACCTAAATATATAGAGATACATTGAAGGTAACATGCCCCCAAACTTAAAAAAAATATGAGTTACCACCCGACAGTTGAGATTAGCTCAACTATGTAACCCAATAATACTTAGAACCTAGTGAGTGTGAGTGAACAAAGTCAAATCACACTATAAAATTAGTGATGTTGGATGATGAAATTAATTCCAAACTATAACCTTGGAAAGATTGAGTTATTTAATCACCTCAACCATATCAAAAATCAAACCAACTACTATAGTAGATTGGCTCGATATAGTCTATAACAATCCAACCTTGTGGGTGGTGGTAGTCCCTTAAAGTGTTTGGAATCTGAAACTAAATTTATTTTTAAATATTAAGCACACATTACATAACATATGCACCTTATATATGTCTCATGCTTAAACGATGTATAACAATGGTACCTATATATAGAATTTTTCCATAAATGTGTATCTGTATAATATAACTATGTAATTTGGCCAATTTAAAACTATTTAATTTTGAAAATATTATTAAAAATCATTCCCCCACTATATATGGATAAATCTAAAAACTAATATAAGTGCTAATTTAGATAACATGTTTTCATAACATACCCCCATGGCAATCTGAATCTAAGAATTTGTATAAGTGCCAATGTGGAGGACATGTTTTCAAAACATGCCCCCACTATAATATAGGTATGATGAATATGGAATAAGTGTGAAGAACATATTTACCAAAACATACCCCCCACTAAATTTGAATCTATGAAAAATGTAGAAGTCATGCTTGCAAGGCATGCTCCCACTGATATGCCCCTCTTTGAGGTGATGAATGTATAAATTGGTAGTTAACTTAGCTCAAAAGGATAAGACAACCATGTAAGTTATGAATGTACCATGTAGCATATAGAGATAACATCTCTAGGTAGATATATCATTGAAAGATGAATAATGTGATCACACCAAGTCTTAATATGCATGAGGTGAATCATGTCAATGTTTAGATAGTAACATTATAAGATTTATAATCAATCAAACACACACACACAAGATAATTCAAAAATTAAATTAAAAAAAAGGGTCTAAGAGACTACAAACAAGGTGCATGTTCAAATTTCACACAATCAAGGAGACATGAATTGGTCAAATATCCACAAAATAAGAAATGACATATGCAAATATCAACATACAAGCAATGGCATATTAAAATGTTAAAAAGGAAAACAAAGGCATAGGGATTTCAAATAATAGAGCATATTCAAATGATTGAATAAGCAAAACAATAGCCAAGTAAGTGTAATGTCCCCCTTTTTGGCATAATTTACTTTTGGATCCTTAGCTTGGTTGTTACCACAAGTCTAAGGGAAGTAAATAGAAGGGAACATTGAGGGGGGCTATTCTATGAACAAAAAGGTAAAAAATACTTAAATTTTTTTAATTTTTAGTTGAGTTTGTAAAAAGGTACTTTTTATCTTATGTTCACTTAAGTTAGGGTCATGGATGCCTAAACCCTCAAAAAGGGAGTTTTAAAAAGATTGAATTCTTATATTTTAAAAATATACATCTCTCCAACTTGGGTGCCACCCTTGGGGATTAAATATAAAATCAATTAAAAAATGTTTTGAGGAGGTTATGCTAAATATTGAATTGGAAACTTTGATCAAGTATGTCAAGCTTGATTACCACATCTTAAGGATAAAAACCTTCAAGAAGTGTCAAGGGTTTGGGGATGAAAACCTCCATCCCTAATAATTATGAAGCTCTATTTAAGGGCTATAGTTGAGCTTCAAAATTATGTGTTTACATGCAAATTGATCTACAAAGGTATTTTTAGACACCACCTATATTGAAGAATATTTCAAACCCTATCAAAAGCTGGTTTTAGTGAATTTATAGGTATTGGAGAATGGTGACTTACTTCAAGAGCTTTTACATGGCATTGAAGACCATTTCATGGTGTAGTGACTTTCCTAGAGATTTGAGTGAGATATTTTGAAGGGTTTGTTAAAGCCTAAGATTGTTGCATGATATTTATAAGATTTTTCCAACTTTGGCGACTTGGATTGAGAGATAGATTTGGGGATTTTAGAGCTGATTTGGATGGTTCATAAAGCATAAAATATTACAAAATATTTTATATTATTTTTCATCTTAGGTGACTTTCCCTAAGATCCTTTTAAAGGTCATTTAGAGGATCATTGGTAAGTGGAAACAATATGGTTTATTTTCTATAATTTTCTGAGGTAGGGTTAATTAGTTTGAGGAAGTTTTGGGAATATTCAAAGGGTTTTTAAACTCCATTGTTTCAAGGTATAATTTTTATTTAATATTTAATTTATTTGGTTATAAAATATAAGGTTTTGAGGGTTTTATTGGAAGGTTGAAATAAGGGTTTGATTCCTTAAATTCTGCCCTTAATTTTTTGAGTTGGGTGATTCACTTGGGGGAGGTGTGCAATTTTTTATGGTGCCTTATTTGGCCCTAAAAATTGAGCATTATTTATTCCTTAAATTGATTTATTTTATAACATAATTCTATTTGGATTGGTATGAATACAAATCTAATTTTCTAACTTATTTCATGCAAATTATTTTTAAATTATGGTGACTTGGTTTAGAGAGATTTCATCATGTTTTAGGCCCTAACATTGGCTAATATTTATATTATTTGTATGCTATAATTTTATCTGCAAATTTTATTTAGTGTGGAGGGTTTTCCAAGATGTATTTCATGATAAGAAGAGGACATTAAAATCAGCTTGGTGGAATTTAGGATTTGAAGTGGAAAATACATCAATTCATCTCCTTATCTTCACTTAGTGTGAGCCATAGTGGCTAAATATCATAAGGTATTTTATTATTATTATTGAGTGATTGGAAGTGCGATATTTTTAGTTTGGTGGTGCATATTCAACCCTTAGTTTGGTTGGTTTTAAGTTTTAGAATTCAAATTTTGTTTAAAATTTGATTAGGGGTTTGTTGAAAAACCCTCTTTTACATCATTATCCCAATTTGGGGACATTACAGTGGTGTCATATCCATATCTTGGATATTATATGAGGTGAAAAGTTTGATACATAAGTGGAAACAAAGAGGTCAAGTATTACTTGAGGAGTATTAGGAGGGAATTAAGGCTTCCACTAGTTGGTTTACTTGAGTAGGATCTATCCATGGGTGACATGGGACACTAGGAGACAAAAGGTGAGAGGAAAGATAGGTTGGATAAGGAGGGGTTTGATAAGTATTCTCAAACTTAGAAAAGGATGACAATAATGATGGATGGGTTTCTTTGTTACCTCAGTGAGATGGGTAGATTGAAGCCACTCAATTGATATAGTAGTACCTTAAGGAGCAAGCTATATGAACATACACACCCTTCAAAGAATGGGGCATCCAAACGTAGGCTCACACAACCTACATTTATTTAGAGGGAGGATCTTACACCAATGAAGGAGGATTTACTTATCCCATGCAAGGATTTTGAGAGAGAGATGGATGAGTATGTCACCTTATCCATCATATTTATGGAGGCTATGACTTTTTCCAAGTTTTCAACTTAGAAATGGAGACAAAGTGGGCCCAAGATTGATTAGTGGTAAAGGGGTATCCAAGGATCTCTCTATTATGCATTGGGTAAGCTATCTCTCTCCACATTTTATGGGTCATAGAGGAGCTCAATGAGGGCATGGATTCATAAGGTGGATAACTTCTTTTCACTTCAACCTATGGTAGAGGGAAAGGCCATTCAGTTCACCACTTTACATTAGAGGGATCAGCCCATGATTAATGGTATCATGATTTAATCATGCAAGGACATCAACACATACACCATTAAGAGTAGTTTAGTAGGAGGTTTATTGAGATGTTCGATAGAGTAGATCTAGAGCTTCAATTATATTATTTATCTCAATTGAGGCAAAGGGCCTTAGTAGATGATTATGTCACAGAGTTTTAGAGGCCTTTAATCATGGTGTTTGATATTTTAGATAGGATATTCATGGTGTTATTCATAGAGGGCTTGGTTGACTCCTCAATGGGATTGTTCAATGCTTTAGATCCACCTTAATTAAGAGAGGCCATTCAAAATGCATATGATTTGGATTCTTTTATTTAAAGGGGTAGATTTCCATATTTGGGATAGCTAAAGAGTACTTTTTTACCACTTACTAGGAAATAGAGAGGTGGTGGTTTGGTGCAGCCCAAAATTAAATTTATAAGGCCACCTAAATCCAATCATGTGGGTCCCTTGATTAGACCAAACCAGCTAGGTTTGGGACAACATAAGGAGCTACCACATAGTATATTTGATGTGAGAAATGAGCTAATAAGTAAAGGTCTTTACTTCACATGCAAGGACCATTGGGAGAAGGGCCACAATTTTCATGACAAGGGATAGGTTCACTACATCAAGGTGCTTTTTGAAGAGTAAAATGAGGAGGAGGAATTTGGGACAACCAACTATGAGGAGAATGCTTTGGAGATAGAGGGAGAAGAGGAGTTGAGCGGTACCTTGGCATCACTTCTAGGGGATCTTAGGTATTATCCCTTTATAGTTAAGGGATCATTGAAGGGTAAACCTACTACCATACTTATTATTAGTGTGGAAACTCACAATTTCATTGATATAGGATTAATAACATCATGTAAACTACAACATATAGAGTTCAAGGGATTTAGAATCATTGTATCAAATGGATTCACCATCCCTTTTAAAATAAATATTCCAAATATTAGTCTCACTTTGTAAAAATATATGGTTGAGGTTGATTTTTATGTGGTGGGCATAAGGGAGACCAATATGGTCCTTGGTATTCAAGGGTTAGACTCACTTAATGAGTACACACAAAATTACTAAACCATGGAGCTTAAATTCAAGATAACAAGGAGATTATTTTGCATGGTTTAAGTGATGGAGAGGTCCCTTCTTCTAAGGAAAATAATACATTTAGAGGATGTTTCATGAGCATAAGAAAGGTGTAAAACAAGGTTTCCCCTAGACATAAAACACAACCCTTTCATTCTAAATCAAAACCCTCTATAATAAAATTGGTAAGTATTACAAATTCTAATTTTTGTCATACTTATATTAAATAGAAGGAAAAGAGAATGGATTACTAAAGGAAACCCAAAATATTCTTTGGGCAGCACCCTATTCCTTATTGTAAGGGGGGAAGTAGTGGCATTTTAAGGAAAAGAGGACACCCCTTGAATTTTGAAGGGATGAAAGTGACTAACATTTGTTTAAAAGGTTTTAATAACAAGAAAGGAAGGTCCTTATACTTGAAAAAGAAGGATAAATAAATTTTGGCTCACCTATGGATCCTTGGGGGCATCAAAAATAAGTTATTTTGCACATGGAAACCATGGGAAAGAGTGGGGAAATTTGGTAAGAAATATAAATTTTATTGTTTAAATTTTTTTTGAGTTAACAAAATAAGTTCAACCACATGAAAGAGGAAAAAATTGTAATTTTTATGGCACATTATAGCCCATATTTGGGAAACTTTGCACCAAGATGGATTCTAAAAATTGTCACATAGAAAAATATAATTTTAAGGGACATGTACAGTAGTATATGGGAGGTCAAAAATATGATTTCTTTGGTAAGTTCCAGCCAAGGGCACATTCTATAAATTTGCATAAGGAATTATTCTTTTGGTTTAATCAAGCTTGGAAGGTAAAACTCTATGTTGGGAATTGGAGACATTTGTTTGATTAATTTTACATCTTTCCTATTTATAAAGGAAATAATAGAAGACACACTCAATAGAGGTTGTACCTATGTGCCACTATCACTCAGGGCATGTTATATGATGATACCATAGTGATTTATTTCCAAATTTTAGGAACTTTTTATGGAGGCACATTAATCACCTTAAGAGACTATATCAAAGGTAAACAAGCATGGTGTGCCTTAGTTCTTTTGGGCTATGAGGAATTCTTGGGAAATCATTATTACATCTTGAACATATGAAATAATCCAAAAAGTTACATGTTTAACAAGTGGTGAGTTAAAATTGAAGGTTAATTTTAGTGGTAAGTTATTTTAGTCAGAATATGCATTATGAAGAATGTGGGGACAACCCCATGGCTTTTATAATTGATTGAGAACTAGTAATTTTGGCTAGGGAGGATTGTAATATCCCCATTTTTAACATAGATTACTTTTGTATCCTTATCTTATTTTTTCCCATAAGTATAAGGGAAGGAAAGAGAAGGGAACATTGAGGGGGACTATTCTATGAGCAAAAAGGTAAAAAGTAGTTAAAATGTTCTAATTTTTAGTTGAGTTTGCAAAAAAGTACTTTTAATCTTGTGTTCACTTAAGTTGGGGTCTTGGGAGCCTAAACCCTTAAAAAGGGAGTTTTAAAAAGATTGATTTCTTATATTTTAAAAATTTACATCCCTCCAACTTTGGTGCCACCCTTGGGGGTTGAATATAAAAGCAATTATGGAATATTTTGAAGAGGTTATACTGAATATTGAATTGGAAACTTTGATCAAGTATGTCAAGCTTGATTACCACATCTTGAGGATAAAAACATTCAATAAGTGTCAAGGGTTTATGGATGAAAACCTCTATTCCTACTACTTGGGTAGTTGTATTCAAGGGTTTTAGTTGATCTTCAAAATTTCATGTTTACATGCAAATAGATCTACAAAGGTATTTTTAGACACCACCTTAATTTTTTGAGTTTGGATATTCACTTGGGAAAGGTGTGTAAGGGTTTAGGGTGCCTTATTTGGCCTTAAATAATAGAGCATTATTTATTTCTAAAGTTGGTAGATTTTATAACCTAATTCTAACTAGCTTGGTATGAATACAAATTTGATTTTATGAATTATTTCATGCAAATTATTCCTAAATTATGGTAAATTGGCTTGGAGAGATTTCATCATGTTTTAGACCCTAATATTGGCCAATATTTATATGATTTTTATGAAGGAATTTTATCTAAAAAGTGTCTTTAGTGTGGAGGGTTTTTCAAGTTGGATTCGGTGATAAGAAGAGGAAATTAAAATCAGCTTGGCAGCATTGAGGATTTGAAGTGGAAAATACATCAATTCAGCTCCTTGTCTTCACTCGGTGTTAGCCATAGTGGATAAATCTCATAAGTTATTTTTATGATTATTGTTGAGTGATTGGAAGTGTGAGATTTTCATTTTGGTGGTGCATATGTAACCCTAGGGTTGGCTGGTTTTAATTTTCAAAATTCATATTTTGTTTGGAATTTATTTAGGGGTTTGTTGGAAAACCCTCTTTTACATCCTTTTGCCAATTTGGGGACATTATATCAAGACACTCAAATAATTGCATAAATTAAATCATAAGAAACTAGCATGAACATATCATACTAGTCCCTGGATATATGTGTTCAAAAAATATTAAGTACATAGCATATTAAGTACACTTTACAAGATACAAGCATGGATAAAGGAATGTGTAAGTACATATATGAGATCAAACATGATAATGTAAAATGACCATAGAATGATATAACCTAGATTTATCATGATCATAGAGGTGGATTCCCCTAATGTCTTGGTGATGTGAGTAGAGGGAAATTCCAAAATTCAAAATTGCATAGATCATGTATATGTGTATGCTTGAATCACACTCAAAATATGTGTGAAATACATGTATATAAGAAATATTGATATGCCATCTACCAATATGGAATTGATAACATATATGCTAAGTAGATAATATAACATGTAAATACAAAAAATATTTTTAGGTTTTTGAATTTTTTTTATTTTTTAAGTATTTTTGGCATATGTGATAGGAAATGACTATCCTATGATCGAATCCAAAGTATGGTCATAGATATCTCCCCACTATGAAACTAGTGTAATAAAATGGAGATGTTACTAAGTAACATGTAGAGGTGTGATTTACGTCACTATAGTATCTATGATGCTTTACACATGTAAAATAGGACTTTGTGGTTGTGAAGCATAAATAATAGGATTATGGGTTCATGGAACTCTTCATTGAGTGTTATGTGGTTTCTTTGGAATAGTAGTAATAGGAATATGTGTAAGTGTTCTAGATATCAAAATATGGTGTGTAGTATATGAGGATTTCATGGAACCCATTATGTATATTTGATGTAATGGTATCCTAAGTACTTGCCTTTTGGTAAAGGGGATTGATTTTTGCTTATTGTTTTATAGAAGATTAACCATAGGAGGTTTTACAATTAACTACCTAAGTACCGATTTATCTTACTCAAGAAGATGTTCATATAGAATTTTGAAAACTATAATTACCCAATTGGCATGAATATATTTAACCCACACATTTACTATATAAGGTACTTCCCAATTTTTTGTATTTAAGGTTGTCCCAATAATATATCAAAGACACCTATGGAAGGTATAATTGAGAAGGTAGTAACCACATGGGTAGAACACACCTATAAAGGTAAGTTAGTTGCACCATGAACTTGTTTTGAGGTCTCATCAAATGCTTTAACTGATCTAGTTAAAAGATGTAGATCATGATTTATATAACCCAAATGCATGAGTAATGTCATGGTACAAAATTTTTCACTTTCACCATTATCAATAATAACATTGTGTATAGGTTAGAGATCAAGGTATTCTCAAATGAATAAGGAATGAAGATTTGAGTCATCATCCCTAATCTCATTATCATCAAAATAATTAGAGGGTCTCTGAACCATAAGAGGTGTATTCCATGTATAAGTTCTAATTATCCCATCCAATGGATGCTTATAATGAGATGGATGAGGGTGTGTATTATATGCCATTTTCACTTTTTAGATCCTTATTTGAATGATCTTGCAAAGGATTGTTAAATATTTTATTTTTATGGTGGTCACCATGTTTTGAACCTAATTCCTTTGGAGTATCATCAAATTTAATCTTTTGGTCATTGATGAGGTCTTACATCTTATGCTTCAAGGTCAAACATATATTCATAATAAACATTCACATCATATCCTTTAGGTAAAGGTCTACTCATATCAACCTCTCTATGATGAGGGATATATATAAGATGACACTCTATAAGCCATGAGAGTAATGACATGGGAAACTTAGGTAATCATGTAAACTATCTCTATTTCATTGGATAATACAATGTGATTAGGTTGTTGTGACACCACATTAACCATGATGGTTTATTTTTTATGCTCAGTAGATTTGAACTTATAACTTGGTTTTCTAGAAAACTTGGTATTAAATGGATATGTAGTCAGTGTGTTTGCTATATATTCAATGTCTTTGCTACATAAGTTTTTTTAATGAGATAAGTTTTATTTCATGATCTAAAACAATATGAAATAAGTCTTCAAAATATTTAAACTTTATTAATACAATGGGATTGTGTAATGGGGCAAGTAAACTTTTCTTGAATGTCTTGAATTTATTTATCTATCATATGATTGATCATTTTAGCCAACATTGTCTTCTATCTTAAGACATATTAATTGATAGGGTCATTGGTTCCATGTTTGATTTTTATAATTTAGGCATAGGAAACCTTTTTGGTAATGTTAATAGATAAGTGTGAAAAAAACTTCTCCACAAGGGGTTTGAAGGTGTTTATTGATTGAGTTGGTAAATGATATAACCACCTTAAAACATATTCCTTGAGGATCCTTGGAAATAATTTGGTCAAAATTTTATAATTAGAGACATCATTAAGGCATGTCACATAAAATGATTGAAGATGTTATTCAATATCACCCTTTACATTATAAAATGTGAACCTATGTGTAACAAAACTAGTTGGCAAGGGGTGTAAGGATATATCTAGTACAAGAGGATTATGCAACACCTCTTATGAATCAATAGAATAATGTGATTTCATAAAATTTTGTTCAATATTTTTAACCTTAGTTTGAAAAAATTTTATAGTTTTGATAAGAGCTTGCACCTCTTGGTCTTTTAGGTTAGATATTAAAGAAGACACCAAAGGAGGTGTACTGATAGTTTGATTACATATAGGCATTGAAACCAATATTTGAGTTTAAATATTTTAGTTTCCCATGTAAGATGCGGTAATAGTATTTTTAGGGAACAAAGGTTGAAATACATATCTCTTTCCCCCACTAGAATTATGAAGTGATAAAGTGCTCAAGGGAAGGGTTGTTGATATATAGGGATGAACCATAGATCAAATATCATGATCAATAAATGGACCTACTTGTGCATCTATCTAATATGTTTCTTAAAATTTCATCAAGATCTTAAATGTTTTAATGAATACACTCACAAAAAAATGTAATTACTTACACTTACTCATGATCTATTTGTTCATCTTCATTAGTTTCATTAGACTCATGGTTTTCACTATCATAATATTCTTCTATGATAACCTCATCAATAGGTTTTTCATTATCAAAATTGGTGTCAATGTGATCCATAGTATTATATTTGTCATTGTTTTTAGACATCTTAGGTGTTAGGAGGGGAAACTCAATGTGTTTAATAGGTACACCTCCAAATCTAGGTTTATGCCTAGGTTGCATGAAAAACAATATAATTAATAAATAAATAATTATAGAAATATCAAACCCTAACTAACTAAAAAATATAATAATAATAATAATAATTTCTATTCATACAAATTGGGTTCACCAAATTTTTAACCCTAAAATATAAATATGGGGAATATAGGGTTAAAGGGGTAGAGATAGCTTAGGGTACTTGGATGGTAGATTTTCTCTAAAGTAGGCCAATAGTTTTCAAAACTTAGATACAATATATATTAAATTTATTATGTTGGGATGATAAAGATATAAAGTAAAGCTATTATATATATTGAAATAAAAATGAAAATAAGATACTTATCTAGTTTTGATGTTAATACAGATCTAGATCTAGAACAAATAGAAAGTGGACTGGATCTAGATTCTAGAATAGTTGTGTAATATATATATATCTATATATATATATATATATATATATATATATATATATATATCATTGGACACTTATGTCAACCATGGATGGTTGTGTCAATGTAATTATCTTACTTAGAACATAGGTGTTCAGTATAGAATACATGTTGAAACTAGATGTGACCACCTAGATGCTTTTAGGTTTTTTGTCACCTTCACTATGGTGCATTCAAACCTAGATCATGGACTGTCACTCTTAATCAAATAACAAAACATTAGTTCATCTTCATAGTGGCTATGGGTAAAAATGGGCTAGTGGGCACACGGTGTAGAGCTACCCCAAAGACCCCTCTATCAATGATCATTTCCTACACAGACAATAATTTGAAGAGAGACTCATACTTATATAGTTATCTATTACTTATTGTCTTGTGTTTTAATCATGCAATGTATGATAAGCAAGTACAATAGTGACCTAACTTGTAACTTGAAAAATATATATCTTAGGCTACTCCTTAGTACTTCAAACATATAGATATGTTGTCCCTATGATTGATATGTAAATAGGATAAAATAGGGAAGCTTTTCTCACTTGAGTGCTTGATATAATGATTTTGGTAAGTTTCCTTATGATTAGGTAAGAATTTTCTAGGTTCAAAATGAGTGAGGGTCAATCTTGTATTTATACCAATCCCTTTGAAGAGTATCTCACATTAAAGCACATACTCTGATTATAGGAATACATTTCATTTATAACATGGATGACTTTAAGTCACTGGATACTTACGTTTGGGTAGGACACTTGCATTGATACAAGAGTCTAACTAGGATGTAAGTGTCCTAAAAGTTGGAAAACAAGTTTAGGTTCATAACTTACAGAGCTAGAAGATAAGCAAGTTTATATCATTTTGGGCAAGATAAAAGGCCTAAGTCATCAAAATTGATCAAACTAAGAGATAAGCAATTAGGTACATAGAGATAGTATATGTGAGCCTTTTCAAAGTGGTAAATTCTAGAAGTTGAAGGTACATCCATGATATGTATTTTTTAAGTTTAAAAAACTAAGGTGTTATATAATTTAGATAAAGTGTGTATATAAACATAATTTACTCGTATACATGTTTACTCCTTCCTTTCTCTTTCAAATTTTAATTATATCTCAAAGTTTAAATTTCATTCCATGGACATTAACAACTACATTTTCATTATAGGTTTTTCTTGGATAAACTTACACATTTAGAGCCTTATCCCAAAGATAAAATGTATTGTACGAACTTAGGTATATATTTATCCTTTTTCTCTATTATTATCAAGCCCAAAAAAATTGACCTAAAACCTATATAATTTTTTTTTTAATTCAATTCAATTATGTTTACTGATTAAATGTGGTTGCTTAGTGGTTAAATTTTTAAAGGAGTGTGACATCCACAATTATACAAAGAATTAAGAAATTTATTCAACCCACTATTTTATACCATAGAGATTCCCTAGGAAGTAAAATGAAACCATAATAGGATGAGGTTGATGTCAGGGAATCCAAGAACAACACACCTATTCTGATCCCACTTGTTAGGATCTTGCTCATCAGAAAGAGCACAATATGATTACCAAATACAAGCAATTAAACATGCAAAATTATCCATAAGTACAAGTAACTAGAATTCACAAATAGCACAGAATATGAGAGACAATATACAATCTTGTATTAATACTCGTATAGAAAAGAATACAATAAAGAGACGCCACACTCTTCCACCTTACAGAGGCTTGTCACACCTCAATTGTACAGTAATTCTTCTTCAAAACACTCTCCTACCAAAAACGGTCCCAACACACAACTCACACACAGAATTGGTGTTCACCTCTCCAACCAGTCAGTAATAACCCTGCCAGTACCCAAGCACTCTAAAGTACTTCAAGTAGATCTCCCATGAACCTGCAACCTGAAATTCAATAGACCATACTTACACATGTAGATCTCCTATGAGCTTGCAACAACCTGCAACTCAATGATCTTACAATGGAAGGATCTTCCTTGCCTTCCTTTTCAGCTCATAATTACAATACATGCCAATGGGTCTATAAATAGATCCCAGACTTAAACAATAACTTAGACTCTTAGTTTACTAATAATAGACACGTAGCTCAAGACTCAAAATAGCCTTTACATGAAAACACTCAGTTCAACTAACTAACTGTTCGTATGCATCTCCTTCTTATTCATGTGACCAAGCCTATTAAGCCACATCTTTGAATCTACAGCTGAAGTAGATAACCCAAAAAGAGAATAAATAATACAAGTAGATAGATAAAGCGTACCTACTTTCTTACCTCTGGCTACAATAAGTGCACCCTTGGTAACCTTCCAAGAGTCCGCTGTGAGAGTTACTGTGCAACCCTCATCACCCAAACTTCTAACAAAAATCAAATTCCGCTCCAGAACTAGGACATGCATGACCTCCTTCAACACCCATGTGTTACCTGTCTGCAATTTCAGCTTCACTTTCCCTTTGCCAACCATCTGACAAGGTTTACCATCCCCTAAACAAATTTCTCCAAAGTCTCCCTAGACATACTCATGAAAAAATTCCTTATTTGGGGATGCATGAAAAGAGGCACCAGAATCTAAAACCTAAGATTCTACTTTATCCAAAGAACATACCAGAGCATCTTATGCAACAATACCTGCATCACCTGCTTCTTCTTCATGTCCTTCATGCTGATTTTCACCCGACCTGCAATCTCTCTTTAAGTGCCCTTGCTTTCCACATTTCCAACAAGTTATTCTGCCATACCTGGACTTGGATCTCCTGCCTATCTTTGACCTTGATCTCCCACGCTCTATCTTCTCTCTTTGCCTTCCCCTGCTTTCCACACTCAAAGCATTCCCTGATGATTCACCTGTGCTTTTCCTGCGAATCTCTTCATTCAAGATCACACTCACAACATCATCCACTTTTAAGATTTTTGAAGCAGACACAGTATTGTTAATTGCCATTACCAAACTCTCCCAACTTTCAGGTAATGAACATAAGATTAAGAGATCCTTAATTTCATCATCAAAATCAATATTGACTGAACTTAACTAGTTTACCAAACCATGGAAATCACTAAGATGACTATGTACAGATCCACCATCCAACATTTTCAAATTAAATAATTGCTTCATAAGAAATACCTTATTCGAAGCTGAGGGTTTTTCATATAAATTTGCCAAAGATTCCATCAACTCTACCTTTGTCTTAGCGTGTGATAAGTTGGAAATCACAGATGATGCAAGACTCAACCTTATAGATCCCAGAGCCTTCCGATCAAGAACCTCCCATTCTTCATCCTTCATATCCCGGGGCTTGCAATCAACCCCACCCAACGGTAAGTACAAATCTTTCTGATACAGATAATCTTCAATCTGCATCCTCCAAAATTGATAGTTCTTGCCATTAAAATTTTCCATTTGTAGTCTATTTTCTTCTTCCATTGCTCTACTCCCACTCAAACAGAAACCCCTGTGAGTAACCTGTAATCAACACACACTAACCAGATCTAATCTAATCTGTTAGTATCCCAACCAAAATCTCTGATACCAGTTTTTGAGGAATCCAAGAACAACACAGCTGTTCTGATTCCACTTGTTAGGATCTTGCTCATTCAAAAGAGCACAATATGATTACCAAATACAAGAAATTAAACATGCAAAATTATCCAGAAGTACAAGTAACTAGAATTCACAAATAGCACAGAATATGAGAGATAATATACAATCTTATATTAATACTCGTACAGAAAAGAATACAATAAAGAGATGCCACACTCTTCCACCTTACAAAGGCTTGCCACACCTCAAGTGTACAATAATTCTTCTTCAAAACACTCTCCTACCAAAAATGGTCCCAACACACAACTCACACACAGAATTGGTGTTCACCTCTCCAACTAGTCAGTAATAACCCTGCCAGTACCCAAGCACTCTAAAGTATTTCAAGTAGATCTCCCATGAACCTGCAACTTGTAATTCAACAGACCATACTTACACATGTAGATCTCCTATGAGCTTGCAACAACCTGTAACTCAATGATCTTACAATGGAAGGATCTTCCTTGCCTTCTTTTTCAGCTCATAATTACAATACATGCCAATGGGTCTATAAATAGATCCCAAACTTAAACAATAACTTAGACTCTTAGTTTACTAATAATAAACACGCAGCTCAAGACTCGAAATAGCCTTTAAATGCAAACACTCAGTTCAACTAACTAACTATTCATGCAATGAATAGTTCTGGAATACACAAGCGACCGACATCGGTCCCTGTCTAACTGGTGTTGACCGACGACGGCCAACTTCCTACCGATGCCGGTTGCCTTCTGCATTCATCATGACCGACGTCGGTCATACTGTCGACGCCGATACTTCTGGAACTTCAGCAACCTCCTCTTCGTCTGCATAGTTGAAGCTTTTAGCTCCACAACCTAATAGTTGAGATCTAAGGTGGTTTTAGAAGTCATTTACTCAAGTAAGAGGGACAAAACCCAATAATGATGTACAAAGACTATATAATCAAGTATAATTATAACTCTTAATTTAAAGGATCGCATAAATATTCACACATAATTTGATCAACATGTGCAAGGGAAATGAAATGAGTTAGAACAATAATCACTTTAAGATAAAGTTATCACTTTAAGGCTCATTAAGGTAATGCCATGACTAACACTAAAACTCTACTCTCAAGGCAAGCAAGATAACAAAAATAATAAAAAATAAAGAGAAAGGGTTGAAAATAACTATACAATGATCAAATTCAAACTTAAATTAATATTATATATAGATAATCCAACCAAAGATGTATGAGCCCAACATGAAGGAAGATGAAAAATAACCCTAACCTAGCCTAATAACCTAGACTCAATGCCTCCACCACAACTTGGACAGACTACATATCCATTTCATGGAATTAGTTTCCAATGTATTTCACTTGTGATGGCTTCCTCCATGAAACATCATCACCAAAGGGGTTGGAAATGTAAGAAAATAGGTGATATAATACATTACTCAAGTGAGAAACTAATATCTCATTGCCTACCCAAAGAAAGGACACATCCAAATGATAATAATACCAAATTATAAATGCCACTAGGTGTGTGTGCTTACCCAAAAAATCCCACATGTTGACACAAATAAAATTCAAGTGTGACAAGGAAATTATTCTCTTGTTCTAGTAAGGTCAAAGCCTCAACAATCTCTGACTTATAGTGCTTAGAAAAGCTCCATTTCCTAAGTAAGTCTCTAATGGTGTTCAAGATTAAGATGAGAAAGAATAATCTCAAACTATAATTATCATCAAGGATCAATATTTTGAAACATCCAAACAACTAATAAAACCACACAGATAGAACTAACAGGAAA
Organism: Torreya grandis; assembly: GCA_037957365.1. Taxonomy (NCBI): domain Eukaryota; kingdom Viridiplantae; phylum Streptophyta; class Pinopsida; order Cupressales; family Taxaceae; genus Torreya; species Torreya grandis. The sequence continues at coordinate 2,165,817 of JARHVA010001293.1, forward strand.
CACATACTTGGAAAACGCTACCTTGTCACTCATGAGTAAGCAAGCACACTAAGGATTAGATGTTTAAGCTTGTGTTTTAATAACTTACTATAGCTAGTTGTTAATTTTCTACACGAGGACATCCTAAGGGTTAGTTATATATGCATGTTCTCCAAGAACAACCTCAAGTTAGTTGATAACACCCACATAGAGGAAATCCTGAGGGTTAGTTCAGTAAGCATGTGCCCACTCCTTAGGCTACCTACATATCTATGATGATCCCTTCACACATAGAATTAGGGCTACTATAGTTCACCTATTTTGAATGCATGTTATATTTAACATAAAGGTACATGGCCTTCACCAATAGTCACATGACTAAGTGTAACATTATTACCCCTTGTGAGTGACCTTGTGATCACTAGTTGGCCCAAGTGCATCTAGGTACTACCAAGAATTACAAGTACCTTCATACGTATGGGAGGTACATGCATACATAGATCTAAGATCAAGTGTGAATACCAAGGCTCATATCAAGGGTACACTCCAAAACAACTTCAAGTAGGCCCCATCCCAGGTCTACCTAATGGCAGCTAAAGCCAAACATTAACACATACAGTTATGGACCAAATTTTGAATAAAGGTAACAAGCATATAAAGGTATAAAATAGTGTAAGGTAATCACAACCCAAATTATAAATTCCAAAAGATATAAAAATGATTGTCGCAATAAAATACTCTTCAAAATGAGACAAAACACACTAATTTTCACACTAATAATTAGGTACAAAAGTACGTGTAGTTTAAATCCAATAAAAGAGGATAAATTTTTGTTTTCATGAAAACCAATTCTTTAAATTATAAATATTACATCTAAGGCAACAAAATATTTTTATAACGAGGAAAACCATGATTTGATCAATCATTCCAAATACTTAGAAAACTTACCCCTCAAATTTTCAAATAAACTAATTATGAAATCACCATAGAAAGAATAGTAAACTTAACAATAAAATTTATTTTATTCTTTTAATGATAATTTAAAGCTATAATAATTTACTTACAATTTCCATATTTAAAAAATATCATTCTTTAATATTTTAATTACATTGATTCCAAATCGACTTTGGGGTTAGAAATAAGAGTTACTTTTATTTCCACAAAGAGCGTCTAGAAACGGTCCCAAAGAACAGCTACTAAAGGGGTTAAAAAAATTATTTAATGGTTGTCTGCAACCTAAGGAAATCATATTCAAACCTTGGTTTTGGCAAACTCCTAGTTTAAGTATTTATTTTTTATTGATTCCAAAATGAGTTTTAACTAAGTTGAAAAATATTTAAGTAAATTATTTGATTCTCCTTTATTTTATTTTATTTTATTGAAATTTAAATGTTGTAACATGATAATTTTAATATTTTAAACATCCCAAAACTTTTTAAAACCTAATCTTATAATAAAAATGGTTAGTTCATTCTTAGCTCTATTTATTAAATAGTCTTAAAGAATTAAATTACAAAGTGGCTTAACAAATGAGGGTTAAGAGTAATTAAATTAAATTAATTTAAAAATAATAAAAATCCCCTTCTCTTAAAATAAGTAGTCATGGATCAAATCCCTGCCATTAGATTGGGTGGGTTTCTAAAATTTATCCTAAATTTTTTTATGATCATAATAAAAAGTTAAAATTTTGAATTTTGCTCTCATTTTTTTAATTTTCATTTTACATGTTTTGATGGAGAGTTTGGAATGATATTTCATTCAAGTACATATACATAATGTGTATACAAATTTTATTATTTTATTATTAAAAGACATTTTTTAATAGGAAACCTCAAAGAATATTATTATTATTATTATTATTATTATTATTATTATTATTATTATTATTATTATAATAATAATAATATACAAATTTTATTATTTTATTATTAAAAGATATTTTTGTATAGGAAACCTCGAAGAAGATTATTATTATTATTATTATTATTATTATTATTATTATTATTATTATTATTATTATTATTATTATTATTATTATTATTATCCTACATACTTGATCACGATCGTAAGTTGTTGGTTGACCTACGTCCCCTTCTCATATACAAAGGATATGAGTGTGGGCCATCTAGCCCAACCCCCTCCCTTTTCCTTCAAAGGAAATGAGAGTGAGGGGTTGGCCCAACCACCACCCCTCCCTTCTCAAAACTAAACCTTTTTTTAATTATTATTATTATTTTTAATTAATAGTCAAAAAATAATAATGAATAATAAATCCTTGACTTATTATCAATATCATACCATTTATTTATTATTATTTCATTTTGTTTAGGCAATTAAATTTTTGTTAAAACAAATTTTCCTCTTATTTTATTAAACATCGTGAAATATATAAATGTGTGTGTGTGTGTGTATTATATATAATCTTATTCTTATTCATAAATCAATATTTTATTTAATTATATTGAGAGGGGGAGGGAGAGACCCTGATGTCATGCCCATGTAAGGAAAAATGACCAACATCTTTTTTTAATTTATTTTAATATAAATAAATTTTTTTTATAATAATCCATCACTATAAAAAAAGTGATAACAACTGACACATTAATTAAATCAACTGATATGACCTTTCAAATAGTATAAATATAAATCAAATCAATCAACAAATCAAAAATCAAATAAATATAAAATCAAAATCAAAGTAACAAAGAACAGAAGACAATGATAAAAAATATAGAGATAAAAAAAAGGTAAATCTATTCTATCATATCTTTATTTTTTTATTTCTTTACTACAATTTAAATTTAAATTCAACCTCTAAATTAGCTCCATCCCCATCCCTGAACACCTCTGACACCTGAATTCTATTATTATTATTATTATTATTATTATTATTATTATTATTATTATTATTATTATTATTAACAACTCAATTAAGAGTGGAGGGAGACATACATCCCACGGGCTGCTCTTTGAAAAAGATGTAAAATCTGATCTTAGCGATGGCATTAAGCAGCCAATGCCCTCCACTAATTTTATAATAATATTTCTTCCATGGCCCAACCACTGTGTTCCTCTACAGCCTATTATACCATCCTTAAAACCCCATTAATATATCTAAATTTTACTAATACCATGTTCCTCAGAAATCGCTATAAAAAAAATTAGAGAATAAATAGTAAGAACCTATTCATAAAATTTATATCCACATCTTTTCTTTTAGTAATGTTGGGAGCCTGATTGATGAGTGAAGGGACAAGTATTTATAATTCCATTTTGAACATGTAGATGGATAATTGATAGAAAATTTTAGTTTTTATTTCTATTTTGTCCTTTATTCCCTAACATATGAGATCCATTACACTTCAAAATCAGTTTGGTATATGCTAATATTTCCCCAAACATGTACCCTAATATTAGGTCTTGCATTCAATGATAATATTAGAAGATTAACAGTATGTTTTAGGTATGTAAAAGAGTGGATTAGGTATGTAAAAGAGTGGATTAGTATAAGGGTTTATTATAGCATTTATATATACAAAATGTTAGATATTTAAATATATATGAGTTAATGTTTAAAATTTCTTCTTATTTTTAATATACAAATTCTTTTATTATTTTTAATGTGAAATTGATTTATATTCAATTGTATTATATTAAAATATCACAATTAATAAATAAATAATCATATTTTCACATCATATTTATTATTACATCATATTTATAAAGATATAATAATAAATTATCATAAAAAATATTATATGATAATGAATGATCATCTACAAATGATATATAGATAATCATAATTAATTTATAGATAATATATATTTTTTATACATTATATTTATAAATAATTAGATAATGATAACTAATTTATAATCATATATAGATTTTACTACATCATATATAAATAATCATATCATAACAATTAATTGTACAAACAAATTATCATAAAAAATATTATCATATCATAATAAATAAATAAATAGATAATATTTATTACAAAGTAAAATATGTAATATGTTTAAGTTATCATAATACAAATTATTATTATTATTATAATTAATGAGTTTTTTTTACCAAAATAATATTAGTAAATTAACTATAGATGGTATTGGGAAATAAGAAAAAAATAGTTATGAGTAGTATTGAGAAATGAGAAAAAGTTTTTTTTGTAATATATTTAGTTTAATCGAATAATGATGGTTATTTAATTTTTATTATTCATTATAATAAATGATTTTGTATATATAATTAGTATTAGAAAAGTAAACAATCAAAATATTTCTAAAGTATAATATATTTAATTTAGCCACAAATAAGTATACCTCATTTTCTCCACCTTATCTGGGAATCTTTAGTGAGTTTTATAATATGATACATAATATGATTCCAAACTTTAGCAAGTTTTATAATACAATATATTTCTGAATTTTAAGAAATTTTATAATATACAAATGATAATATATTTAACATATTTTATAATAACATATATAATATACTTTTCATATTAGTAAGAATAATATGATATATTTATGGTTTAGATATCACATAATGATCAAATATAATATGTTATCTATATTTGATGTTATATGATTTACTTAAAAATTATGTAGATATGGCTCAACCAAAATTGAATTTCACAAATGAAGAAGAACGAAGAGAATACCAAAGAGAACAAAAAAGATAATATCAAAGATGATATTGTAGACAAAGACAAAAACAAATGATGGATGTACAAAGAGAGGAAGAAAGAAAAAATCAAAATGATAATGACAAACAAATATTTCAAGAACATAGGGGTGAATTGATTGCTGAACAATTAGAAGAAAAAAATAGGCAACATGCAGATAAGATAAAAGACATTCGAGCACAAACATCTCAAGATGAAAAATATGTATTAAGAACAAAATTACAATGATAAATGCATTCAGATCAATTAACTAAGGTAGAAAGACAACATAAACAAGAACTTCATCGTGAAGCATCTCAAAGGCACTACCAACAATCAATTCATAATGTTGACATCAATTCTGAAGAAGCAAACTCTATATCAATAGATCATGTTCTCCAAACACCAAATGATTCATTTCAATTTTCAATGGATGTCGATGTTATAAATATTTCATAAAATAAATATATACAAGAGCAAACATCTCATTCTACAAGAAGAAGATGAATAGAAAATAATGATTTAGAACAAGAGTCAACTTCACAACATAAAAGAAGAATAAAAATACAAGATACAAAAATTGAAAGAGATAAAGATATGACTAATCCCAATGGAATGGTTGGGAGAGATTTGAAAACATTTCAAATGATTTTTTGACATGGCTTAGATAACATGCTTCACCAAGCATGTGTTATATTTATCAAGAAAGTTATATTGGAATAAATGTTTTTCAAACCTCAAAAGGTCCTATATGCAATAGATGTCAACAAGAGAAAGGTCATCATCAGTTTTCAACATCGAATAATATGGATCCTAGACCACAACCACTAGAACTTACAAACTTAACATAAATTGAGGAAATGTTAATAGCCCGTGTCAACCCAATCCTACAAGTGACACATGCAACAGGAGGCCAATATAAATATAAAGGACATACAATCAACTTTCTACAAGAAGTAAAGGAAATTTCTAAAGTTTTACCACATCAAATAAAAGATTTTCCAATTATTATAGTTTGACAAAGGGACCAACATAGAACAAATTACAACTTTATTGTCAATAGAGAAAAAGTATACAAGGCACTAAAATATAAAATAGAACAGATAAGTTTTATTTAGATGTTCAAATTGATGAAAATGCACTCAATGATCTTACATCTGACTTAGATGAAAATATCTTTAATCAGTTTGAACTCTGTGCATATGCAATTTGATTCTCATTCAAATGAAGTTGTATTTTTGGGTCCACTAATGGAGATGGATGAGAGAAATATCATTGATCACACAAATTCAATGGCTTCTAAACCCCAAAATGTACCAAGGGAGATGGAATTAATCCATGTATGGGTAAATAACCCTAATGCAGATCTTAAATCACTGATTGATTGGCTAGGGATTGGATCATCTCTTATGAATGAGTATGTCACATTAGGATTACTTGATATGGCATTTCCAACATTATTTCTTGATGAAAGATGTGATTGGATAGAACCACAATTGAAATGAGTATATCTATATGAATTTGTTAAACATATATTTCAATATAGGGATCACTATTTTGGCCAACATCCATGATTTAGATATTACATGATGAACATGATCATGAGACATTGTGCACAAAATTCAAGTGCAGTGTTTGTGAAAAAAGCCTTCAAGAGATGCCAATCATTATTACTGAGTTACATGAGCATATGGATAATGTGCCCCACTCCCATCTAGTAGATTGTTTGATGTGGTTTGGAACCTCATTGAGGGGTACAAGGTCATATTGGGCAAAATGTCATGGTGAATTAATGGACATGTTGCATCAAATTGGATCACCTACCATTTTCTTCACATTGAGTGCAACTGACATGTATTTGCCTAATCTGCATGCACTTATGCTAGGAACCCCATCGAGAGATCCACAAGAATCCAAAAACTGGCAAAGATAGAATATTATTGATTATCCTCATATAGTGGTGCATTATATGCACTTGTGACATTCAATTTTTCATAAGGAGATATTACAAAAAAGAATGAAAGTAAAATATTATTGGTCTAGATATAAATGGAAACATAGAGGTTCAACACATGTGCATGGATTCATATGGTTAGATGGAGCACCAAATATGGATAACCTTGAGTGGAAAAATGATTATGAATGAAAAATGTTGAGAATTACTTCCCTTATATTGTTCAATCTTGGAATTATTGGGAAGATTTACACCAATGAAACATACAAGTATGTTATCAATCATTAGGTAATATATGGTTTATGTAATATCTATATTTATCTATATAACTAACAAATTGTTATACATCATTAATTTTAGGCATGTCAAAATTTTATACAACATCCATGTATTCAAAATATAAGACAACTTACACAGGTGGATATGGAGCGTGATTATAAAGAGCTACTAAATTGTGTAGAACGACATACAATGTGTAGAGAGGGTGCTTGCCTATGTAATAAAAGAGGAAAAATGGTTTGTAGGTAATATTTTCAATCATATAAATAATTGTATAAAAATTATGCATAATATTTTTAAAATAACTAAAAATTGAGTTATTATTTCTTCTAGGTATGGTGCACCATGGCCATTGAATCTTAATGGATCAAAATTATATGAAGACTTAGACATAGGAGATAAAAATTTTGAGCCTACAAGAAATGATGATAGAGTCAATACACATAATCTCTATATATTGTAACTATGGAGGGTGAATGTAGATTGGCAACTTGTACTATCCAAACATGTCGTGGCCAAATACATTATTAAGTATGCATCAAAGGTAGAGAAGAGTTCTAAAACTTATCATCAAATGTTGATGCAACTTACAAACATTGAAAACCTGATGAATTATTAGGAAAAGCATATAGAATATTTTTAACTAAGACAATTGTTGAAAGAGACATTGGGGCACAAGAAACATGTCACATGTTGTTGGAGCTTCCATTAGTAGAGAGCAGTAGAGTATTTATAAACTTGAATGTTTCATGTTAGGTGTTCAAACCTATAAACAAACATGAAGAATATGATCATGAAGATCATACAATGTCATTCATTGATGGATACAATAATAGGCCCTTTTCCATGTAAATCACATCACTTATTGAAGTAGCGAGATCTTGGACATATAATCCAAGATGGAAAAAAGAAAAAAAACGGGATGCAAGGAGTATTACAGCTATAGTGAGAGTATTTACAAGGTTTTCATTCATCCCTACATGTGGATCAAATAAATGGGTTGAGTTATATGTTGGAAATATTGTCATTTATGTCAAAAGTCTAAAAATATAGAATTTAATGTCTAAAGGTGTTTTTAATGTTCATATCTTGGCTAAAGTGTGTTAATATTAATTAAATATTAATGAATATATTTTTGGTTCCATAAAGACAAAATATGGCCCATGAGGAAGTCTAAGAGTCACCAAGTAAAGACAAAAGAGGGAAATGATTCATTTTCCCATGAAGGGTCACCTTGAGGAATTCAAAAAGTCACCAGATAAAGATAAAAGAGGGAAATGATGGATTTTCCCATGAAGGGTCACCTTGAGAAATTTGAAAGGTCATACAAGACAAGTTTGGTGCCATTTTCTATTGAATTAAAAGGTCTCAAAGGGTGAATGCCAAAGGTCATTTGGAAGACTATATAAGGAGGCTTGGGAATCCATTTTGATGTATGGAAGTGAATGAATCTATCTAGCTGAGAAGAGTAAAGGAGAGTAGATAAAAGAGAAGAGATATAGCAGTGTGATATCATTTGTTGAAAAAGCAACATTGAGATATAGTGGTGTTTTATACACAAAAGGGGTTGGTGCTCCTATGGGTGGGTACTCACAAATCATTATTATGGTGGTGCTTAGCAAAGGGTTTGGTGCTCTTACAAGTTAGTGCTTGAAAACATTGTAAACTTGAGTTGGTGCTCATTTATATACTTGAGGTTGTTCTCCATGGTTTTCCCACTTTGGGTTTCCACATAAAATATGGTGTCTCTCTCTCTCTCTTATTTGGTGCATGTTATTACTTTAAATTGTATTACATATATTAAATGTGTGACTAAGTGGTTAAAGTAAAGGAATTCAATTAAGTAAAAGATATATGATAACTATGAATCAGTATATCCCATGCTTAACAATTGGTATTAGAGTAGGTTCCTTCAAAAAGAGTTTAATAGCTTGAAGGTAGATTAGGGAAAGCACAAGATGGCCAAGAAACTAAGGAGAATCAAGAGTTGAAATTTGTGGTCAAGGCTATTAAGGAGCAGGTATGTATCTTGGAATCTAAGTTTGTTTTAGATGAAAAAGAAGATAAGATGTTTATTTAGAATTCTTATAATTAGCTAGAGGTTTCATTTTCAAGTTTGAGATCAAGAGAAGAAGAGTGTGATCAGTTGAAGGCTGAGTTAGGTTATTTGAAGGATAAGCATGAGAGGCTCATAATCAAGGTTAAGAAAGATCATGAAATATTAGTCTAAGGTGAGAAGGATGCAAGGTTTAAAGGCAAATTGAAAAACCCAATCAGGCAGCCCAATGCCTTCAAGTTTTCCAATTCTTTTCATGGCCATTGTTTTGTTTGTCATCATGTTGGTCATAGGGAAAGAGACTATTTGAGGAGAATCAATCAGTCAAAGAGAGATTTTAGTCATCTTCAAGCAAAAGGTATGAGAAATGTTGTTTTTTTTTGTTGTCATAAGATTGGCCATATTCTTAAATTATGTCCAAATGGAGTAAAGAGATTTTCAAGGTATGTCAAATGATACAAAGCCCCTAGAAGGTATGAGAAAGGCCAAACTCAAGTTTGGAGATCTAAGACAGTAAAGGTTGATCAAGTTGATTTTAAGAGTGAGAATAGATTACTTGATATAATGAAGAAAGAATCAAACAAGAAGGACTATGTGGAACTCTTGTTATCAGTAAAGATATTGAATACTAGTCCTAAAAAGCCTACAAATCAAAGAGAATCTCTTGTTACACTTGAGCATGAGCCTTGTCAAGATAAGATAGTTTCAAGAGTTGAGAAGATGAACAACATCATGGATGTTGAGGTTAGTGAGTCAAAGAAGTTAGACATGCTTAAATGGATTCTAAGAGAAAGAAATCAATCTTATGGATGAAAGAAGATGAAGTAACAGAGGAGATGTGGGCATCTCCTGAGTTCATTTTGTTCTAGGACCCTTTGTGTGGGGTGTCTCTTCTAGGCTTCAAAGAGACACTTTACAAAAAAAAATTGAAGGATGGTGGATGTTGTTGGGTCTTGGTTGTGTTGCATGACAAGAAAGTCATGAAGGTGAGTTGAGAAATTAATTTTCATATCAGTTGAGGGGGAGCTAAGTGTTAGCTTCAGGATAGACTCTTTGCCATTGATGTCAAAGGGGAAGAAATATAGGAATAGGTTCAAAAAATAGGATGCTACAATAAGGGGGAGTTACTATATGTTTTTAATTAGTTCAATTTGTAGTTTGTGTAGGTCTTAATTTTAGGTTGGCATGTGCAGTACAAGTTTTTAGAATGTTGCAGTTTTAGTTTGAGGTTTCCATTAATAACAAAGAAGGAGATTATTGTAAATATTTTCATTGATGTCAAAATTCTATCAATATAGCATTTAATGTCTAAAGGTGTTTTTAATGTTCATATCTTGGCTAAAGTGTGTTAATATTAATTAAATATTAATGAATATATTTTTAGTTGCATAAAGATAAAATAGGGCCCATGAGGAAGCCAAAGAGTCACCAAATAAAGATAAAAGAGAGAAATGACACATTTTCCCATGAAGGGTCACCTTGAGGAATTTGAAGAGTCACCAGATAAAGACAAAAGAGGGAAAGGATACATTTTCCCATTAAGGGTCACCTTGAGGAATTCAAAGGGTCACACAAGACAAGTTTGGTGACATTTTCTATGTGAATTTAAAGGTCTCAAAGGGTGAATGCCAAAGGTCATTTGTAAGGCTATAAAAGAGGCTTGAGAATCCATTTTGATGTATGGAACAGAATGATTCTATCTAGCTGAGAAGAGTAGAGGATATTAGAGAAAAGAGAAGAGATATAGTAGTGTGATATCATTTGTTGAGAAGGCAACATTGAGAGATAGTGGTGTTTTATACACAAAAGGGGTTGGTGTTCCTGTGGGTGGTGTTGGTGCTCAGCAAAGAGGGTGGTGCTCCTACAAGTTGGTGCTTACAAACATTGTAAACTTGAGTTGGTGCTCATTTGTATACTTGAGATTGTTCTCTATGTTTTTTCCCACTTTGGGTTTCCATGTAAAATTTGGTGTCTCCCTCTCTCTCTTATGTGGTGCATGTTATTGCTTTCAGTTTTATTGCATATCTTGAATGTGTGACTCAGTGGTTAAAGTAAAGGAATTTGATTAAGTAAAAGATATATGATATACTATAAATTAGTATATCCCATGTTTAACATTATGTTGGTTAGAGTTATTACTTTACAAGCCATTTCATGATATACAAAGAGATATTGGAATTGATGATAAATAAATAATATTAAATTGGGATTCATCCAATTATAACTATTGGCACGTGGAGAGAATAATAATTCTAGAAGATGTTGAAAGTAATGGTGATACTGAAGATGAAGATAATCCACCTGCTCAACAAAACATAGTGGAACGTGAGTGGGAAATCATATCCAGGATACAACAAGGCCAAGTTATGGAAGTGAATGAGATAGATATGTTGGGAAGAAGAGATATTGATATACAAACATTATGGAATAATGAATTTAGAGGTGAAGAATACACAAATAAAGTGATCAAATTCATAAGCACCATGAAAGATAATAGATTTCTTATAGATGATGATATAACACCAGAGATGAATTATGAAACCTTGGGTGCCAAATGAAAAAAATCACTTGATATGGTTATGACACATTTTCATGGAGGTCAAAATTCTTCACCATTATGCATGATAGTCCAAGGAATATCAAGAATAGAAAAATCATATTTGATAGGTGTCATTCATTGATCACTTCAAGATGCATCATTCCTAGAGTGATCTCCACTTTTACTACTTGCACCAACTAGAGTTGCAACATTCAATATTGGTGCCTCAACCATCCATGCACAACTTTGAATCCTAATTATATATTTTGTTTAATTAGAAGGAACAAGACTTACAAGTTTTTAGGAGGATATTTTCCACATAAAATACATATTAATTGATGAAATGAGCTTCATTAGGAAAAATTTGCTATAGAACATAGATGCGAGACTCCATCAAGAATTTCCTAAAAATGAAAACATGAGTTTTGGTGGTATATCTATTATTTTGGTTGGATATTTGGGTCAACTTCCTCCTATTAGTGATATACCACCATATGATAGCAACAGACAAGCTAAAATATTATGGGAAGAATTAAAAATAGTTGTTACTTTGGACAATATATTTAGATAGGGAGGAGAAAGTGATAACCAACAAAGGTTTTATCAACTACTCACAAATTTGAGAGATGTAAATCTGACAATAGATGATTGGAAACTATTGATGACCAGAACAAATGTTGGAATAGATAGAGTCACTAATGAAAAGTTTGATAATTGTATTCATTTATTTTCCACAAATGATAATGTGCTTAACCATAATAAAAGAAATTTATATTCATTGAAAAGGCCAGTTGTACACAGCATTGCAACCAAATTAGGAAGTGTCAATGCACTAATGGGAGGTCCAAATGATGAAATTGATGTGGATTTACTCATTTATATCGATGCAATGGTCATGTTAACTTCCAATATTTAGATAGAAGTAGGTATTGTAAATGGAGCTCTAGGTTATATCAGAAGTATAATCTATAAACCTGGGAGTGCCCCACTAGAACCACCAACATATGTTATGGTCAAGTTTTAAAATTACTCAAGAATACCATTTGAAGATTCAAATCCATATGCAGTACCAATTTCATCACTACAAAGGGGATGCATAACTCAACTACCCTTACGGTTGGCTTGGGCATTAATAATACACAAATCACAATGTTTGACCCTTTCAAAAGCCAAAATTGATATAGGTCAAAGAGAAAGAACAAGATTAACATTTATGGCTATATCCCATGTAAATTATTTTGAAGGACTAATAATATTACCTCCATTTACATATGACTACTATGAAAAGCTAAAAAATGGAAAACAACTTTCCAAACGGAAAGCTGAGGAAGAGAGATTGAAACTCTTAGAGGAAAAATAATTTCATGTAATTATGAATAAATTCATGTACTTATTCATTATTTGACATTTTATGTGAGGTGTACTTATTCATTATTTTACATTTTATGTGATGTGTATGGTACAGTTTGATGAGTACTAAATAACTATTTAGATTGAGAATTTTAAATTGTGTGAATTAAAGTTTTGGGTGATTTAATGTAATGTGTATTATGTTTTTTTATGATTTAATGTAAGTATAATATACATTTTAAGTTTGATAAAAAACTTCAAATTATATATATAATAAATATGCAAAACACAAAGTTGTTACTAGCATACCTATCTTAGATAAATATATGTAAAAGACGTCGAGAGATATCATTCTTGAGGCACCTATTCTAATTATGTCACAAATCGAATATAAGATAGGCGTCTCAAGAATGATATCTCTCAATGTATTTTACATAGATTTATCTAAGATAGGTATGCTAGTTATATATATATATATATAATTTAATAATTTATTAAAGATTTGTTATATCTATATTTTTTAATAAATATAAATATAAATTATTTTTATTTTATTTTTATTTTTTTAACTTTCAAAACTAACTTTCAAGATAAAGAGGAAAGAATAAAAATATTTCCAACTTAGGAACAAAGAGTAATATTATGATTTATTTTACCACATATATATAGATCTATCGTAAAAAAATTTCACTCTTTAAAGAGAGAGAAAGAAAGTATTTTTGTCATAACCAAGCTTTATTGTAATATTAAGTGGATAAAATATTATCATTTTTCTAATATTCAATCAAATAAAATAATTTCCATGTTATTTTTTTGTGAAATAAAAATTTAAAAAAATAATAATTTCCCTTTTTTAAAACAAATTATCAAGATAGGCGAGGGAAGGCAAGATGAAAGGGAAAGAAGGTAATTTTATTATGAATAAAAGTAGATAGACCAAATCATTTCTCATAAGGATAGACAAATATTTTCTATGTTTTAATATATATTGATTGTCTTTGGCATCATGCCAAATTCTACTAAGTTTTATCAAGAGAGAGAAAAGAGAGAGGGAGAAAGGAGAGCTTAAACGAACAAACACAACCAAGACATTTAATATTTTTTCAATATACTTTATTATTATTTTTTAGAGGGAGAAAAAGAGAGATTTTAGGCATAAAAAATTCACTAATATAAATTATCCTTTACAATTATTTTACTAACAAAGATAACTCTTTATGTTACATAAGATTCACTAAAAGAATTCCTACCTTTCCTCATCCATTTGACACGCATGACACATGCTCTCAAAACTCCATGAATATCTTCTTCTCTCAATCTTCCAACAAGCTCCTCCTATGTTCCTTTCAATCTCTCCCAAGCACCACCGAAAGAATGAACCCCCAAAATAAGACTAAGTGTGGGAATAAAAAAAAATTGTTAAATTTCTTATCCAAAGGATTTTCCACCCAACCCAATAAATGAGAGGCTACTTTTCTTACAAGAGTCATCTCATGTCTGACAAGCCCATGTAGGCTTACTTATCCAAGTCGCTTACTTAGTATAAATTCAAAGGGTCATTTACACTAAACAATAACTTCTCTTACATTGTCCAAAATTACACTCCATAAGTACATTCACCTACCCTAACCTAGGGCCTAACTAATAGCTCCCCTGGCCTTCCTAGAGAGGCTAGACATAGTTGATAATAAAATTCACTAAAAAATTCCTCATGATTTATATGGATATAAATACTTATTGAATTAGGATTTATATGAAAAAATAGAAGATTATTCTAATTATATTTTAAAAATAAATTTTTCAAGGTAAGGGAGGGAAAAATGTTTGAATTCATACGCATCTAAAGGATCAATATGATAAATAATACCCATATACAATAATACATAGAGGTTAAAATAGATTGGGTATTATAATTATTTTCATTACATTATAATACTAGAATAAAAGGGGGAAATTTATAGATATTAAAATAAGGTATTTGACATTTGGTAATGTCAATCTTGACCTACACTTATCCTACATGAATTGTGCACCTATAATTATATTTTATTTCTCATTCCTACACACCAAAATACTAGTTATGATCTTGATCTATCCTAAGTTATTGTCAGTCACCTACATGAACCTTTCAGTCTATGTTAAATCAGTGAAATGTCATACTTAAACATCTATATATCACCAAATTTATATTCCTATCTCCCCAAATAGTAACATCAAATTCATGCAATAATTTTGATGTAATTGTTTTAAGGCTAACATTACCATCCTTCACCTAGCAACAACTATTTTTCAAAAACAAATCATTCCCATAGGTCGGCCCATTCACCAAGCATGTTGATGGCATGGGAAATTACCCAATTGAGCACATATAAATACAAATCAAGGTTAAAAATATTTATCATCTATGATTATGAATTACTTATCAAATATACTACTACACATTAATAAAATAATCCCTATTCTTACCAAATTAAAAATTAGTCACTAGGCATAATCATCAACCAATTCTGAAGCACACCAAACCAGATCAAGAGTCAACATTATCAAGATCAAAGCTAGATTTGTAGTTGTATTCATATAGTGACGGAACATAATTTCACAATCACACTAAGGGAAATAAATACATGTGGTTTAACTTCCATCTTAAAAGTATCAGATATGTAGGCAATAATCAATCATCAAGGGGTGATTAGGGTTAGCTCAATCTAATTACACATCTTTAGTTTTATAGTTTTTTATCCTTCACAAGTGGACATAGGGGTTAAATGAGAATGAATTTGTTTTTAGGATCTATACACATAGTCAAGAGTCAAATATCACACATATAAATACATATCAAGTAGGCACATTGTACTCTAAAATCATAAAGATATAAATTTTCCCATGATAGTAAACTTATATCCTCTTATTATCTTTGATTATTATATATAGGCTTGATGTTAGTGACCATGTGTGCATAGAGACATAGTTATAGATTTATACAAATAAAAGTCTTGATTCTATTCCATTTCTACTATCAGAACACACTCATAGTCAATAAGTCACATAGTGAAGCTATGTATCTTGATCTCTTTAGTACTTGTCATAAACTAAAAATCTTATTATCAAGAAAATTATAGTAGTGTACATTAAAATTTATGCTTTATTTCCATATATTACAATTTTAATTAATTATTCTAGTTTATCCTATTATGATTTACATTAATCTAAAATAGGATAAACAATTACATTATGTGACTATTTCTTTGTTTTCTATCTAAATATATTTTTGTGTGACATTTGATTGTCCATTGTGTGTGTCTCTTTCTTTATGTGACATTTAATTTTCATTATGTGTGGTTCCTTCCTTGAATGACATTGAGTGTCATTGTGTGTTTCTTATTATGTGTGTCTTATCCATGACACTGTGTGGGACTCTATTTATTATGTGTGGATAAATATAGGATTGTAGTTTGAGCTTGTTGTTACCATGATCTATATCATAGACTCTTATTATTATATATGGTGTGTAGTTATTACTCAATTTATGGATGTTCATTGATATATTGAGTATTCACTACATTTTTTATTGAAATATCTATCTTGACATGAATCTTATATGATAACATAATCTACTAATGTTAGTACATTATTCGCACTGCTTATATATATTTTTTATATAAAATACACTCATTCTTTCGAGATGAGTAATTCATAAGCTACATCCCTTACCTCAAAAGGGGGCATATACATTGGCTTGTCTTAGATAATAATTCTTTATGATCATATATTCTATATTTTGGGCACATATTATTTCAAAATGGTATAGATTTACATAGATTATTACAAGTTTTACTCAAATTATGAATGGTTTGGAATAGAATCGCGGTCATATGCAGGGCATATGTCATGAGATTATAGGATTATGGGTGTAATTTTAAAAACTATATTAAAATATTTCACATATTATATGACTTGGATTATATATATCATTGTATTGGGGGTATATGTGAGGCATGTGTTCACTATTTCACAAAAATGATGATACTTTGGCCCAAGTTATTGGAATCAAATTACACATGTTATTAGATTGAGAAGATATGTAGGGAATATGTGACACATTATAAAAATATTAAACTCATGCATTATGAAATTATTACTCAGGAATCACTCAAATTGAATCATATAATTTGTCTACAATGGATGATTTAAAAAATTACACAAATTCTTAGGCATTTAAAATATTTATTAGAGCCCTTAATGGATTCCATTTTAAAAATATTGAGTTGTGTGGGTCTGAATTTTTACATGACTTAAATTCTAGGAATTTCTCCATTTTTAATTAGGGTTGTGGCATATTTAACTCAACTCATGGTTTTACTTTGACATCTCCAAGGGGCATAATTTCCCCATTCTCCATTTTCCCCATAAGACATATTGTTTTTTATACATACAAGTGTATTAATTTCTTAATGTTTCATTTCACATATGTTAAATGTTGTCATTTTCATATTTTATATCATAAGTTAAAGTGTTATTTCTACATGTTTCATTATAGGTTTTCATAGAACAAGGTGTAACACATAGTACCTACTTGAGCACATCCATCATGGTTATCCTTATGTATCACCTTTTATCCTTTTACTATATTATTTCCATTATTAGAATAAAAAGGAGGAACATGTAGACTCTCATATTTATTAGTAGACACTTAACAATGTCAAATTTGACTAATATTAAATATAATTTACTTATGCATGAATACATGACTTGTATTCACATTCTCCCTTAGCCATCCATCCATATATGTACCCAAACTTCCCAAATTTTTGTTACTGTTACACATGATTTCCCTAGTATATTCCTAAACATCTTGATATCATTCTCAGATTGTATCTTGATCTCATATCAATGGTTCCTACTTTATGGATAGTTATACCCTTCCTAAAATAATTTGGACACTACAAACCTATCCATGTGCCCTTAACAATTTTTTAAAAATTTAAATTGTCCATATGGGTCATCATGTATGTTTCACATATCAATCCAAAGGAATTTACCCAAAGATTCAGGTATATAAACATATCAAGCCTAACACTATTAACGTCTAACACTCATTTATCTATCACTCAGAATTACCGTGCACGTTGAAATGAACTATCTTATAGTTTTTTAATTTAAAATATCTCAAAGTATTAAGCCCTAAGCCAAATCTAAACACCATTACAAGTTAAAATCACATGTTTCCAAGTGCTAAGTGTCATACACAAGATTACATTCCATGCTTGTATTACACTAATTGCACACACTCAACTAGGTAGGAAAGCTACATTCAGTTCAAAATTCCTCTTCGTATTATTGGATATGTAGGTGTTATTAGCCTAAGACACACACACACACCCCATTTTATCATATTTCAAATAGGGACCCATTATGATAAATTATTTAATTGAAGAATCCATGAACTGTATAAGTCTATATTCCTAATTGTTCTTTATTCATAGTCTAAGGTTACTCTCATAAAGTCAAAATTTACAAGAAATCAAACCATTAAAATCAAAGCTTGAACTAATATCTTAAGTTATTATATGTCTTCAATTTTCATGAGTTATTTTTCTATACTATGGTTTATAACTAATGGTATTAATATTTTATCCAAGTTTTATATCTATTTTATGTAATCGTAAGACCAATGAACATGATTTTTTTAAACATTCAAAGCACGCTCCACTTCAGTTACTCGATATAGTCACATGCCTCACTCCAATATCATTCAAAACATCAAGCTATTATAAAATTAGAAAAAATCTAAGTTTTTGACTTAACAAACCTCCAAACATCCTAAAAACCTAGCAACATAAAAACTTTGCATTTTCATCTATAAATTTTAATGGTGTCAAGGATCCATAGTTTAAAACATATGAGCTCCCATAACTCCAAATGATTAAACACTTATTTAAATTTATGTCAAAAAGAACCCCAAAAGGATTAAATAGACCTTTGATCTATAGTCTAATGGTTTTGTGCTTATGTGCTCTGAGTGATCAATGCATGGCACATTTACACAACTCAACTTTGAGAAAATCAAAGTATAGTCAAAGTCTGTAGTCTAATGCCTCTAAGGCCCTAAATTCCCATGACACCAAGTTCATTCCACTACTCATGACTAGTTGAGACATACATAGTTTATTGAAAGGCTCTGAGCCTCTGAACATCCTTAGTCATTGTGTCATAGAGATCATGCCACATGGCTTGATCACATTGACTCATGATCATGGAGCATACAAAAAATAATTAAAGGATAAAAGAGTTGAACTAATGAAATCTAGAAAATTGTCATTTTTTGAAATAGGACCTATCCAAGGTATGAATATAAAAGGTTGACAGCAATGCAAAAGAACTAGTCAATTACTAATCGATAATTATTCAAAAAATAATGATCAAACATAGGAACTTAATGAAAGTTCACCATGTGGTAAAAAAACCAACCCATCGAAGTTGAGTAACAACTTCAAATAAAAATAATAAATAAAATAAAAATTTCATTACTCGTATTAATGGCACACTAATGCATTTAATACTTAGGCTTAGGAATAATATATGTAAAATATATGCAAAGGAGGATTCACTTTGCCATTACTCTTTTAATCTAAAAATCATGTTTTCAATATCCTTAGTGTCCCAAAATCCTTAATTTCTTCAGTGAGCAACCACATAACAAACCAGTTAGTTTTCAAAGAGAATTACAATAGTTATCAAACAATAATGGCTTCTTCTAGAAAATAGGACAAATCTCCAGTTCCCTCTCCCTACTCATTCATAGGAGGACCTGAATACATGGATACTACATTCAAGAGGAGAGCATTAGCTTTCAAATTCCTACAATACTCAACACTTTAGGAAGAGATAAAGTTTGTAAAATCATATTCTACCAAGGGCCAACTATCTCCTGAGGAGAAACAATACAAAGATAACCTCTTTACAATCAAGGAATAAGGCCTCCACCAAACTACAACAAAACCTGAGGTAATGTCATGCATTTAACTAATCTGAGTTTTATTTTTTAATTTAATTACTTACAAAGATATATTTCATGTTATAAATATTAAGAATGTTGTTGCATACATCTCAGGTAGGGCATTCGATATATATCTTAGTTTATCCTTACCTGAAACTTCTTACAAATAGGTTTCATCCAGTGTTTCGCATGAGCATAACATAGTAGATGGGAAGTTGAAACAATGGCTTTCTAAAGGCTAGATAATTAATCCCAAAGGGGTTATCTCATCTAATTGCATAATCAAATCTAGTCTTGCAATTAGGATAGTTATAGCCTTACTGAATAAGTTATATGGTTTTTTTAGTATTTCAAGCATCCAAGTTAAATGAGTTATATTGTTAGATATACTCCTAACATCGGTAAAACTAGTGGAACTAGGGGAAATTATCAATCCCAAACTAAATTCACATCTCCTCCATCCTAGTTAAAGAGAAACTAACATAAACTTATAAATGATGTCTTACTTGTTAGACATAGTCATGGGCATGGTACACAATCCCTATGGTCAAGAATGGTAGCCTTTAACTAAATATATAACAAATAGGGTAGGAGGAGAAAAATATTTAATTTTTGTACATAGATATAAAAATTAAAGTAAGAGGATATGCAAAGAAGTTTATCCTCAAATATTTTAGGCTATATAGGGTACTACAATGCCTAGATTATCAAAAAATATAAGAAAAATCCTAAACAAAATAGAAGACTATTGGTACTACCTTGATGTCACTATTATCAAGTTTGAAGAAATAATGACCATTCCCTTACTATTACCACACCATATTATGGATCAACTAGTTAAAAAATAAATTGGATACTGAGTTTAATATAGCATTGATGAGGAACTATGCCAAAGACATTTGGCCTACTATTTCAAAACTCCTCTAATCATTGTACAACAAAAATATTTTTTAGGATCACATTTTCTTCATGCTGACAAGGCCAAGAATCAGTATAATTTATAGGTGGCACCTTTCAAATAATGGGATCCCAAGAATAGAGTAAGGGGATATCTCTTGTAGCTTAAGGAGAATAAGAAAGTATAGGTTTATTATAGTCATGGGGAATATGAACATGACATAATATTTAAAAATTAATTAGATAATATTGAATTCTAGATAAAATTTATAAATAAACCAATATCCATAGCTTAGGCACAAGTCCTTTAGTATGATCCAAAGGTAACTAATGAAAAGGCACAAGCTGCATGGAGCCATCACTGGTCTCCAAGCAAAATAACTAGGATGAAATAATAGGATAGACTTCCCTCCCATTTATGAGAGCATGAAAATGAGTAACCAAATGATTTTGGCACTTAGAGAAAATTAGACCCTCAAATTAGGAGATAAATTATAAGAGGTCTCTTAGGTCCCCAATTATCTTCTACATCAGTTGTAACCAATGTTCAAACTTTGAAGATAGTTACTACAAGGCATAAGTCAACTACTTCTTCAAGAGAACAAAGGAGTATCTCTTTGGAAATGACACCTTTACCACCCCTCACTATAGTCACCTAGGTAAGTCTTCTAGATTTTTTCTAGACTACTTTCCTATCTGCTCCTACTACCCCTAGTTCTCCCCAATCCCCTAAGTCTCCCTAAGAAAGCTTCTTATCTTCCACAACCACCTCAACACCTTTCATCACATCTACCATTCCCTCACCACCATCTCTAGTCATATCTCATGTCATTTTTACTCCTATAGTTATTCTCCCATCTTATCCACATTCCAATCTACCTATATTCACCTACTAGAGGAAGTAGATAGACTCTACCCCTCCCTCCAAAGGTAAATATCTAGAATAAATACCATCACTTGGTCTTCTAGTCATAGAAGAGGAGGAGGAAGAAGAAGAAGAGAAATCATTAGATGTAATAGAGAAAATAAAAGAATAGGAGCTCAGGCATGTATTATCTCTGGTCAATTATCCTACAGATGAATAAATAGATGATGAAGAAGTTGAGCTTGAAAAGGATAATACCTTGAGCCTGAGAGAATAAAAATTAAAAGAAGCCTCTCCTGATGTGTGAAAACATCAAGTACTCACACTAGAATAAATCAAGAGCATAGACAAGGTAGTTTGTTCTATTATTTATTCAATTTTTAATATTGATTTAGTTATAATTCTTCCCCCAACCATTATTGGGACTATTTTATCCAATTTTATTAGTTTTATTGATTTACTTATTTCTTCTTCATCTCTAAAGCTAAAAAAGACTCCAAAATTAGTCCATTTTGAGAATTTGGTCATTGTCTCTATTTTTAATCCTCAGATGCCACTAGTACCCAAGAAAAGTGTTTCAATGAATTTATTGCTTGTTATGGAAAAGAGGAATAGAAGAAACTAAGTACACGTATGGTTGAAAAACCTGATTGATTATACACACATTGAATCAAAAAATTGTGAAGAACTCCTCTTTGGATTGGGAGGATAACTTACAAATAATAAATCACTAAAGCAAACTTATTTATTAGCTAAATAATTGAGTATATTTCCTAGTGGTATCTAGATCCTAAAAGCGAGAGCTTCCTTAGGGGTTATCAATACATACATTTTATGCAATTAAGCTTATAAATAAAATAGGAAAGTAATTGTATCAATGAATCAAAAGATACTAAAATTGAATACAAGAATGCTTGCTAAGAATTATGCTATAAATGATTAAACTAGTGATAAACTAATTAATACTAATGATAGAGGGTTGAGGCCTGCCTTCAAAAAATTAGACAGGGGTCTATGAATAGGTAGGAACACAAAATATTAGATTTGGTTGGGTGAAGGTGGGTGAAATTAGGTTGATAGTTTTTAGTGCTACAGTGACCATCAGTATTTAGGGTGAACATCAGTGATTAAGGTGATTGTCAGCAATTAGACAGACCATCAGTAGTTGAGTCAACCATCGATAGTTACTATATGAGGATCTGGGTTAGTAATTTGGTTGATTAACGAGATCCAAAAGATGGATTCCTAGAGATGGGTAAGGATTAAGTTATTTTCAAAATGGAAATAAAGTAAATGAATACTAAGAAACAAGTACCTATCTTACTAAAATTTGATTGGGTGGATGGTTGAGGTAGTTGGTCTGTTGGTGGAATCTAGCTTGATTTTGGTAGAGTAATGATTCCTAAAAACTTGGTGGAGAGGTGGTGTAAAATTGACTCTTTGATATGATTATTGGGTCTATATATTATTGATGGTGATTGATTTTCAAAATAAAATCCTATATGCACAAGCTTCTGATATTAACTATAGATGGGTTTCACCTTCAAGCTCTCCTCTTCTTATAGGCACAAGCAAGAGGTGGAAGTGAATGTTCAACTAGGTTGTCTAATTATAAATTATCCATGTAAAGGCTCACAAAAGTATTTAGATAAGTTATAAATAGAAAATCAAAGTGGATGGTTTACTTTCTTTAGGTTAAGGAGGTGTACCCTGATCATTGATGGTTAGGGTGACCATTGGTGGTCATCCTGACCATTGATGGTCGAGGGTGAAGGGTAAAAGGGATACAAGTTAAGGTTAATCTAGTTGAGTTAAATTGACTATGAGTGAGCTTAGTTAGGGTTCTATAAGGTCAAATAGTCTCAAAGGGATCCTAAAGTGGTTAAGGGTTACTTTGACATTCAAAATTGTGTTGTGCAAATTTTTGATGTCTACCATTTTCCCTTTTTTATTATGTAACTTAGAATCAACCAGATATAAAATAAAAAACAATGTTATTCAGAGGTTTTTTAGTTGCCCTGAGTATGGGAAGAGGTGTTCCTCCTCAAAATGGGAGGCGATGAGGTAAATCAATATTGGGTGTGGGTTTGACAAGGTTGGTGAAGGTGATGATGAAGGTAGAATATCATTATGGTGGGTGATAGGTTGGGCATGAAATCACAAACAAGTACAAAATGTGTGACAAAAGGTGTGATAGCCAAGATCACATAAAGACAAGGTTGCCATGGTTGATAATAATAAATGTTGGTGCTAAGGGACAAGTGACTAGTGTACCACATGAATGTATTTAAGTGATGCAGATAGGTACACCTGTTAGTATCCTAAACAAGGTCAGTGTTTCCATGGGTACCCAATGTAGGAAGTGTTCCCATATAAAACATAAATAGATCAAGTGTCATGGGTATCCAAGGTAGGAAGTGCTCTTGAAAGACATAAATAAGTCAGATAATCACAAGGTAACACTGATTCAAAAAGGGTCAATGTGGCAAGGTTGTTATTGTGGTCAAAATACCAAGAAAAAATTATCACAAAAAAGCATAACAGTTGGGCTAAAATGGACCAATGACAAGGTGCCAAGGTGGTCAAGGTGGGTGGAGAAGGTAGTCTCCATGGGTGGGTAAACTGGGTTGGTTTAACTAAAAGGGGTCTTGTTAAGGTTTAAGTGTCAAAATGGGGCATCCTAACCATCAATGGTCAGGGTGTCCAAGGGTTGCCATCAATGGTCAGGGTGGGAATCCTAAAAACTATGGGTTAAAAATGAAAATGAATTTAATTTTTACCCACTTTGATTTTACTTATGTTGACTTTGTGCCTTGGTTTCTCATCATTTTGGCATTTTGTTGTGTGGGAGATGATCAAGCATTTGACTAAGTTGGCAACTGGTGATTGGTTGGAGGCATGTGCTTGAGGTGATTTCTTGGGTTTGAGATGCAGAGAACATGTGGATGTGGTTGAGAAGATGTATGTGGGGTCTGACTATGATAGAGATAGATAAATGAGGTAGGTAGTGCATTGAATTAATAGCCTAGCTTGAATTCATGCATTTGTCTTAGGATGGGAGGATAGGTAGATTTAATTTGGTGGTTTTAAACTGGTATGCCCTAGGGAAGGGTTTTGTTGATTTTGGGTAAATGGGTGGGTGGGATTGGAAATTGGTGGGTTGGGTAGTTAAATTAGATTGAGTAAAGGTATAGGGTAGAAAATTTAATGGTTTCATGTATTTTAGGGTAGTTTAGAGGTGGGATAGGGTTTTGGTGATTCAACCATAGAATTCCCATAGTGACCGTCAATGGTCAAGGTTGACCATTAATGATCAATACCCTTATAAAAGAGAAGGCATGACCACCAGTGGTTATCATGACCATCGATAGCCGATTAAGGGTAAAATGGTTATTGATAAATGTTTAATGGTTAAGTAAAATAGAATGTTGGTTTCGGTAAGTTTTGTATTGTAAAAATCAATTTAATAAGCATGGGGTAGATGGTTGAAGAGGAATAAAATAATAGGCCAGGTGTTTGAAATACTTGAAGGTGTTTGGGGTAGAGAAAATGCAAAGTGTAGGTTACACTAGTGTAATTATTAAGTAGGGATGACATGTTGACAAAGGGTTAAGGTGTTAAGCATAA
The DNA here is from genome assembly GCA_037957365.1 of Torreya grandis. NCBI lineage: Eukaryota > Viridiplantae > Streptophyta > Pinopsida > Cupressales > Taxaceae > Torreya > Torreya grandis. The sequence goes on from JARHVA010001293.1 coordinate 2,191,029, forward strand.
GCTAGGATAGGATGGTTGAAATGTTTGGGTTGGGGTAGATGTTAGAAGAGAAGGTAGTGAGGTATTGGTTGGCTAAGCTAGGGTAAGCATCAAAAACTTTTGGTAGGTGAGGGTTGCTAGAGGTAATGTGGTGTAGGTAATAGGTGCAAGTTAGGGTAGGATAGGTTGATTTAGGTCAATGTAGGTTAGTAAACATGTTGAGTTAGAAATGAGCAATGATAATGTGTGCTAATACTTATCTTTATAGGCATGAGAGTAGATCTAGATGAGGGATTGATTTCCAATTATATTTGTAGATATTTAGCAAGGGATGACCCCATTCGATAGGGCCCATATGAATGAGGTAAGGTTGGGAGCTATGAGGCACTACTAGCATGTGCTTCAAGATGCATCTATGGTTGTAATTATCATTGAGAGATGGGATCCTTATATGAACACCTTCTTACTTTTGACCAATGAGATGACCATTCTTCTAGAGGATATGCATAGGATCACCTAACTTCCACTACATGGTGATCCAATCTACCATATTGAGCATGAGGAGTGAGATGATCATTGAGATCTTGTATGGAGATGAGAGTGATCAGGTTAGATGGAATGCTAGGGGATTCAAGTATACAACATTGTATCAGAGAGCTCCAACTGAGAGGAGACTCATGACCATGCTCGTGATTGTAGTGACATGCTTTGGGCTTCCTGACTCAAGCAGTGGCAGATTTATTTATTTGTTATTGGGGGTACTAGTCAAGCCATTTCTAAGGCAAAATATTTTTGGTTAGGTACCTATTTTATTGGTATAGATATATAGAGAGTTGTGTGGGTTTAGGGCCTACAAGAGATATGGCATCAATGTCAGCATGGTTTTACATTGATGGGACTATGAGCATTTTTGGGTGTTGAGGCTAATAGGGTTGTCATGGTCTAGCTACACATAGATTGACTTCCCTATTGGCTTTATGTGATGGAGGGGAAATTTGTTGTATTAGGTTTAGGAGGTGGTGCCCATGACATGGAGTGGTTCAAGGGTGTATTGGGTGCACTAGTGGTTGGAGACATCACCTAGAGGCCATACATTTAGTTTCCAACATGGATAGATTATAAGAGATAGACACTCTCCTTCTATAGATATAGATGGATACTCGATAGGTGAGATGGAGAGGTATATTTGATTCCATTTGACAAGGTAAACCTATAGTTTGGTTTGGTATAGGGCATTTTAGGCATATTCCCTAGGTATAGGAGAGAGGATTCAAAGATCTTATTATTAGTGTCATAGCCTAATCTTACAATTCTATATGATATGTACAAAGAGTCTCCAATTAGGGCTCTAATATATTATGCTAAATTTGTATTCAGGTACATGGCATAGTACCAGCCCATATACGTAGTTATAGACAATGGTGGAAATGATGGAGGTGTGAGGCTGATAGCTGTGGATCTAGCTAGCCATGATGGATAGGTAGGGGTGGATTTGGTCATAACACAAGGATAGGTACAAGTTTTATAGGTGCATGTTGCCACACTATAGGGAAATATTATCATATTATAAGGCTAGGTTGTGACCTTATAGGGTCACCTTGTTAATGTCACAGGTGAGAGCAATCAGGCTAGGACCTCTCTAGGCTTGGTGATGTAGGAGAGGGACTCTTTATGGTAGAGAGGAAGAAGAGTAGAAAAAATACAAGAAACACCACCTAAATTTACCCTTACATCATGGTAACTAGCTATAATGGAGGAGATATGGTATATTGAGGCTATTATTTTGGCATAGTGTCTAAATGAGCTTTTATGGGGTGAGTATAGGGCCAGCTTAGCAGGGGGAGCTAGTTTAGTGACACTAGGGTAGTGGGTAGCATTTATACCTAGATAAGTAGGGATAGGTGGTGGATCAGAAGACACAGTAAGTGGATAGGCACTAGGACCTAGCACATCTCCAAGAGGTGGTGATGCCCCTAGGGCATAGACAAAGTTGGATATGTATATTGACCTTTGTATATCATTTTGATTCCAACCTATGAATCGATGCAGTGAGATGTACATTTTTGAGATAGAGATTTGTCTATATATATTACACATTATTATGATCATTTGACTTATGATCTTATATGTGTGTTATTTATGTTCATGTGCATGGTTTTATGGTTGATGGTTTCATGTTGATGATTAATGCTTATGATATGATGCTTATAAGTGATCATGGATTATGATTATGTTATGGATGCTTAGCTTAGGCATAAGATGATTTGGATTTATGGTTATGCTTATGACATGTTAAATCCTGCATTAGTAGACTTTAGACACATGGTGAAGAATGGTTGATTGTGTAAATGCTTGCGGATGGTATTGATTTATGATGTTGGTCATGGTTATGGTTTTTGTTATGGTTATGCTTATGACATGCTAATTTTTTTAATGAGTATTTTGGATTTCATTATGTTTATACATGTTAACATTGATTTTATTGCTTATGAATGTGATTATCATATATGGTATGATAATGAGGATGGTTATGGTTATGCTTATGGTTATTTTTTGTTAATGTTTATGATAAAATGCATTAGATAGTTTAATTAACAACATAAGATGGGAGAATAGAGAATATAATCAAGAGGAAAATGCCATAATGAAAATATCAACTAGTCATGATAGGATAAGCAGAGAGCATAGTGCTTCTTCATTGACAAAGACTAAAACAAAACCAAAGTTGGATTGGCTTAATGAACACAAGCCCTTCGAATGCTTCACAATAGCATTTTTTAGTTGGTTAAAAGGTGTCTTGACCACATAATGTCAAGTAAGCTCAATAATCCCTTACATATAGTGTAAAGGGGAGATGGGTGAAAATGGAAACGCATTGCAAGACTAGAAATCCTCCACTGTAGGTGTTTAAATTACCAGTGTAAATAACCCTATGCCCAAGTGTGTAGACTAATCGATGAGGGAAGTCTACTTGAAAAATTTGATTATAGTTTCCACCTTATCTTGTTGTTTGAGAGATGATTATAGATTTCAAGATTATTTCGATTTTGTTTTGATTATGATAAAGGGTCTTTTGCTAATTATTATATGTGGGAATCTAATTGATGTAGGATGCTTCCTATAAATTTCTATGCTTTTGACAAATGTTTATTCAGACATCCTTTGAGGGAGTGGTCTAAGTGTATATGCTTTGTTTAATTTTTTTTATAGTTATCCTTCGAGGGAGCAATCCACCTTACATTATGGCAATTTTAAAGAGGTTTTCAATAGCTATCCTTCAAGGGAGAAGTTTGTGGATGCTGGGAATGACAAATGATTGCTAATGAGAGGTATATTGTTATTTTTCTTTGATTTTTCTTGACATAGACTTGTTTAGGTTGGCTTAGTGGCTCATCTGTATGAAGGTAAAATTAAAATCACAAGAAGGTTGATTAGTTATGAGAAGGTTTAGGTGACAATGACCATGGTAATTCATCCTTTAAAGGTGTGGAAAGTATCATGAGAACCATGCCATGGGTAGAGCCATGATACCCATTATTGAAAATAAGGATATGCTAATGATAGTTAATCACATGGTTTAGTGTTAATCAGTTACCCCTAGAATAGGGAGATGAAATGTAGGTGGATAACAAGGGATGAGCTTAAGTTAGATAAAAGGTGAACATGATCTTTCTCAACAAAATAATGGATGTAGATGTGAAGCATTAAGGGTCTCAAGTTATGGGTGGCCTTCAAGAGAAGACAAATGGTAAGATCTTGATCCATACTTATGGGTTATGACATAAGGTTCAAGCCAATTGAAAGTAAATTTTCCCCACTTTCTTTTCTCCATATTGGTGATATGTTGATTTTATTTTATGATAAGGTCTTCGATATTAAATTCCCATATTTTAAGGTGTTTTTTATAGGTATATTTGATATACTCTTGGTAGACATGAATATGGGTAAGGGTTGCTAGATGATGTTTGTCAAGTAGCTCGAGTTGGGCTAAATGGTGTTGATGATAATCATCCTTTAAAAGAATCTATTTCAAAGATGTGAAAAGAAAGGGGATTTGGACCTCAAGAAGCAAGACAACCTATACTCCAAATACAAGAAAGAATGGGGTATCACCTATGGGGGTTTGAATGTTGCTATGATATGCCCATAAGGTGAAGGGGATGTGCAAATGCCAATCCTAACCTAATTCATTAACCATTTTAGTTAGCATGTTATTAAGAGATTTTTTAGAGGCTTTTGTCTGTCTATTAGCTTGAGGGTGATAGGGTGAGGAGAAACTTAACTTAATGCGAGGCAATTGAAGTCATAGTGTTGACAAACTTGTTGGTGTATCATGGGGTTGATTAGATGTGGTAGTGCTTAAATGATGATAAGAGTTCATCAACTAGTTGTTTTTACTATTAAAAAACATCATTTTTACAATAGTAAAAGCCATTTATTTGATTGACCATAAGTTGGGAGTCACCAAAGATATTGATTGTTTTGACTCCTAGGGCTAAGGCAGTTTGAAAACTTATCACTAGGGTTTCATACTAAGCCATATTATCGGTACATTCATAATCAAGATTGAAGGACAAAAGAAGAGGTTCACTGTCAAAATGGATAAGTATGATACCTGCTCCCCCACCATGTTGACATTTTGATCCATTGAAGAGCATGGTAATTGATAGGTGAAATCAGCTTGAGAGAGGGTCATAATGGACTCATTAAGGAACTCAAGGAGAAGAGGTTAGTTATCTACTAACAGTGCCTCAGCCAATTGATTGGCAATGAATTTCCCCTTAATTTATTTTTATTGAAGTAACTCAAGGTCAAACTCTGCTAAAAGCATCAACCACTTAGCCATATGTTATTTTTGATATGGCTTGGAGTGCATGTACTTGAATGGGTTAGTGTTGGTTATGACATAGGTTTTATGCTGAAGAAGGTAGTGGCCACAAAGAATAAAGCTAAGCATAGTTTCTCATTATGAGTACATTGAGTCTCTTATTCCAAAAGTGTGCAAATAATATAGTATATGACTTTCTCTCTATGTTATTTATCTCGGTGAGCCAACATTAACCCTAAGTAATGGTTAGTGGTAAAGATATAAAAGGAGAAAGGTTGGTCATCTTTGGGAGGGGTAAGGATAGGTGGTGATAAAAGGTACTCTTTAAGTGAATCAAAGGCCTTCTGACAATCCCTAATCCACTTGAAAGAGACATCCTTCTTTTGGAGGTGGTGGATTGGTTGGCACCGATCTAAAAGCTAGGAGATAAAATGATGAATGGATTGAAGCTTGCCTTGAAAGATTCAAAGTTTCTTAAGGTTGGTAGGAGGAAGCATGTCTAATACTGATTTTATTTTCATGGGATCGACTTTGATTCTACAAAGGGAGATAATGAAACTAAGGAGCTTTCCTGACAAAACCCCAAAAATACACTACTTGGGGTTAAGACAGATATGATAGTGGATGAGGCATTTAAATATAATCTTAAGAATGGCCAAGTGATCTTTTTGAAGTTTTGATTTTTCTATAAGGTCATCCACATATCCCTCTATGATCTTATAGATTAGGTCATGAAAAATATCATTGGTAGGTTCCACCAATGTTCTTTAACCTGAAAGGCATGACTCTATATTAAAAGGTCCCCCATGGGGTGGAAAAATCAATTTTATGCTAATCTTTGGGGGTGATTAAGATATGATTGTAGCCTAAGAATCCATCTATGAGAGATAACATCTCATGTCTAGTTGTAAGATCAATAATCTGGTCACTTCTTGGTAGAGGGAAGTCATCTTTGGGGCAGGCAAGGTTGAGGTCATAAAAGTCTACACAAATGCATAGTCCCCCCATGGCTTTAGTGATAGGTATGACATTCAAGACCCATTAAGGGTATTCAATAGGTTGAATGAAGTTGATAGTTAGAAGACACTAAGCTTTTCTTTGACAAGAAAGGCTATGTGAGGATGTATGCATCAAATCTTTTGCTTGATAGGTTTGACACCATGGTGAGTGACTATGTTATGGGTAGTGATGATAAGGTCAATTATAGGCATATCACTATAATACTAAGTGAATGCTATGATATGGTCTTGGAAGAAGGATGGGAAGTCTCAAAGTTCTTTGGTATTCAATGATTGGCCTAACTTGAAATATAGGGGTTGTCCAGAGTGCCCAAGTTGATATCCATGGTGGATTCATTCAACATGGTCAAAGACTTGGGAGAAAGGGATCTATGAATTGAAGAATCAGGGACATCAAGGTAGGTGAGAATGGAATCATCATCCTGATATTGAACAGTGTTAATGGTAGGAGAGTCTTCTCCTATCATCTTAGAATGAGTCAAAGGGATGGTTATAGTTACCCCCTCCTTTTGATAAGTCAGGAGTCTAAGGTTGATCATGTTGATGGAAAAAAAAATTAGGTGGGATGATGTCATCATCCTCTGATGCAAGTGGAGGTGAGGTCAGTGAGGAAGGGACATCCTCCTCAATAATGGTAGTGGTGGGTTATTTAGATTTATTCTTATTAGGCAAGATGAAACCAAGTTTGTGTTTCTCATGTGGCTTTATGGTTTTGATGGTAACCAATTCATGTGGTCCATGCTCATATCACCCAAGATCAAAGCCTTTCCAAGCACATCGATGAAGGTATGTCTTGGCAAATTTTGGTTTATCTAGGTAAGAGAAACTGGCAATGAATGGTCAAGGTGGTAGAGAGGTGGTAGGAGAACTAAGGGATTTATCAAGTCCCCCATAAACAAAATGGGTCTAATGGTGGGGAGGTCCAAAAAGAATTATAGTTCCAATAGTAGGGTCATAGCTTGGTTAGTTGGTAAGTTTCCCATACTCATAAGGAGTAGGGAAAGTGTCCAAGGTGAGAAAGTGATACTCCCCCAAAAAAAGGAGATAGAACATTGATTCCAAAGGGTCTATGGTAGAAATTTGGTGTAAAGGTATAAAAGATCCAATTGATGCTTCAATAGTATAAGGGGAGATGAAATCTACTTTGGTGGTTGAATGTTGGGTTTTAGTTATTGAGGGTGTGTTGGATAGGGATATGAGGACATCATTGGAGTGGTAGGTCATGTTACATGTTGAGAAAGGACTTGGGTCAGCTTGAATGGTGATGCCCTAGCCTTCATGTTCAAACTTAATACAATGGTGGAGGGTAGAGGGAATGAAACCCATGGAATGAATCTAGGGTCATCCCAATAAGACATTATATTAGAATTCACATTCTACAACATAAAATAGTTTGGGGAATGTGCAGGGTCCTACACAGATATGAAGGATGATAGTTCCCAAAGTAGTGGCCATGGTATCATTGAAGGAATGAAAGACAACCAAAGATTCAGACATAACATTGTCAAGTAGGTTGGTTTGGTTGTAGGCATGAGAGGAGATGGTGTTTATATTAGTTCCCCCATCAATCATGACATGTTTGATGTGGGTTTGGCTGATATAGGCAATGATAAATAGAGGATGATCTAGGTCCTCAATATGGATGGAGGGTACTTATGAATCCTTCAAGGTAACAAGGTGAGAGATTTGAAGTGCACCAATGAAGGTTGTTAAAGGTTGAGGGTCTTTGGGTTATACCTCAATGGATTGCAAAGCCTCCATTAACACTTGGTAGTGATGGGGAGAACTAGAGATTAACTCATATAAGCTCATCTATGTTGGGGTCTGATGAATTTATTTGAGGACCACTCTCCTAATGGATTCTAAGCGGTTATATTGGGAGGAACCTAAGATAGACACCTTGGGTTTGGTCAAAGATGGAGAAGGTTGGGTTAATGTTGGTTGGGAGTTTAAAGAGGGGTATGTCTAAGGAATGGACACCTTAACCTTCCCCTTATCTTTTTATTTTGCTCTTATGACCATGTTTATGGTATGGATAGAAGGAGAGGTTGAACTAGAGGATTCATCAAATTTGTCTTCACTTCAAGGTGAGCATGTTGGAGTAGGTGAGTGTTGGGTAGGTATGGTGGGTGTTTGGATAGGTATGGGGCTCATAAGGGGTTCATCTATTAACAGATCTTCCTTTTCATAAATTTGATGGATGATGGTTTGGAGAGATTTGTAGTTATTCATATCATGGCTTGATATTCTATGATAAGAACACATATGGTGGTCATTGTACTAGGTAGGTTTTGAAGCTAGAGGGTCAAAGGCCATGATTGGAGGTAAGGATAAATATGATATTTATAATAACCTATGGATAATGGTCAAATAGGATTTGAAAAGAGATGGTAAAGGTTTAGTGTTTTTTTCTTTGAAGGTTGAAGTAGGAGTTGGTTTGGGGCTAGGTTTGGTAGTAGGTGCCTTGGGTAAGGTGTTATGCTAGGTCAATAGCTTTGATTTAGTCAAGGAGGTTGATGAGTTAGAGTTAGAACATCACAAGGTAGGTAGCCTAGGTACTACTAGTGTGGTAAAGAGAGGTGTGTGAAAAAGTTGCTATGAAGGTGTAATCAAGAGAGGTAGTGGGGCTTTGGTAGAGGTAACTAGCTTCATGTTCAAGGTAGAAGGATGAGGGCCCAGAATGGAAGGTAAAGTTGAGGGAGGCAAAGTTTAGGTCTTCTATCCTTTGTGTGGCTTTACCTATTTAGTTTCTTTGGTTTGGCATTTGGTTGGTGGGCTTGAAGGGGTTAGGTCCACTTTCATAGATGGATGACTAAGGCTTGGTGTAGGGAGTATACCAATATTCATGGTAGACCTAGTTAGGATGATAGGAGAGGGCTTGGATACTTGGGTCTTGGTTGGCTTAATTGGTTGAGGGTTGATTGATTTAGTGAAGGTTTAGTTATTTGGTTAGAGGGTTTGGTTGTTTGGGTAGATGTGGTAAGATGTTGGTTAATAGTAGTGGTGGGTTTGTTTGATAGAGAAGGGGTCGGAGGTTCTTGTCAGGTAATATAAGGGAGGCCTAATTGCTACCATAAGGTGGCTTGATTCATGTCAGGGTTGGAGATAAACTTAAAATTATGTACTAGCCTAGAGAAGGGTTTATAAGTGAGTTTAATTCCTTGAATGGTAGATCTAAAAGACAACCCCTTAAGTGGATACATAGGGAGGGTAACCTCATCCTCCTCCTCAATTAAAGGATGTGAGGTTAAGATAGGTGGTTCCTCTATGGGAGTAGGCATGGGGGTTTTCTCCTCAAGAATGATATTTAAATGGGAATTGGTTTACCCAAAAGATAAAAATGAGCATGAGGTACTGGTGGTTAGTTGTTCTAGTGTATCAGTTAAAAGTTTAGCTAATGGCTCCACTACCTCAATAAGTGAAGGGGTAGAAGATGGTATTTCCATGGCTTGGGTATTCAAAGGAAGGGAAGGTAATTTTTCTACCTCAATAAGTGGAGAGGGTGAGAGATAAATGGGTTGGTCAATAGGCTCTTTAGCAATGAGTGTGTCAAGGACCATGTTAACTATATGGGTATCATGAGAGAATTCAATGTTGTTGCTCTCATTCTTGGTAGGAGCATGGTTTGGGAAGGGTTTCCTAAATATATCAAGGGCTTGTTTTGATGGTACATTGGGGTTGTCCAATGTAAGCTCCCCCTTGTCAATGAGGGATTAGACAAGGCTCTTAAAAGTGTTACACTTACTAACATCTTACTCTATCACTTGGTTTAAAGGCACATAGATCATTCTTGTTATACTAACTAGGTGCATGATGAGAGGAGTCAAATTTTTGGGATGACTTGATAAGAGGAAGTTGAATGATATTAGCTTCTAATAACTTCTCCAAGATGGAAGCATAGGATTTTCCAAGTGGAGTGAATTACTTCTGGTTATTCTAGTTTTGGTTCCTCAGGTTTTTATTTAAGGAACTAAAGGAATTAGATTGGTTGACAGAAGGCAGAGTAGTAGATTTTAGGACAACTACATTCATGGTTCCTTTGCTGATGGTATTGATATTGGAATGGTTGTTTGACTTGGAGGAAGAAGCCTCATTGGTTTTATAGGTTGAGTTCTTGTTTTTGAGCTTAAGCTTTCCTTTGGCAATGACTCAGGTCTCCAAATTACATGCCATGGTAAAATCCTCGTTGAAGGTTTAGAAGCTTTGGAAATGCAGGGTAGAGGAGATATGTTTAGCACATGCCCAAGCAAAGAGCTCTATGAGTTTAGGTTGATGCAAGGAAAAAGATATTTGATTAATTAGGCTCCTCTAATGAGCCAAAAAATTTGCAATGGATTCATCCTAAAACTACCAAATAGAGTAGAGGTTGGTGATAGACACTTTCTTGGAGATATTGATCAAAAAATGGTCCAATAAGGTTTGAGCCAGTTGGGTGAAGGAGAAGATGGAATGTTTGGGAAAATCACTATATCAATCTAAAGCCAAGCTAGCTAGAGACATGGGGAAGGTGTAGAGAAGAAGGACATCATCATAAGTGATGGGATAGAAATAATGCCTAAATGACCTAAGGTGTCATTATGGATCCTCCTTACTTTGAAACTTAGATAACTTGGTAAGTTCCCATTGGGGAGGATATGGCTTAATAGGTACAGATGGATGGATGGGCTCATTACAAATTTGGTCATATGAAAATATGTTGTGAGCACCTAAAATGGATGACTCTAAGGTGTTCATATTGTCCATAAGCATCTTCATTAGGTATATTTAGGGTTGTGCCCATGAAGTATTCTAAGATAGATATTGCAATGGTGGTTGAGAGACATACGGATAGTGGGTAGAAGGTTGGGAGGCTGATACATATGAGTAAGTAGATGGCAATGGTTGTGTGGAAGACACATAATGGTATGTATAAGTAGGTAGTTGGGTAGTGGATGCATGCCCTTGTATATTAGGGATGTAGCTAAAGGTTAGTCTAAGGGGTTCTTGTCGGATAGGAGTGGTAGTCGGGTTGGTGACTGATGGAAGGGTGGTGACCCTTGTACTGATTAGTGGCAAGGTAAAAGGTATAGACACCACAAGGCTTTGAATTGGAGTGGTGGTCAATGGGTTGGGGGTATAAAAAATAAGGTTGGTAGTACTAGAGGTAGACACTCCTATTGTGGAGTGGTTGGTAGGAGTAGAAGGTATAAGGGTAGTGGTAGTTTGGGTTGGTTGGTGTTTAGTGGTAGCCTCAAAGGGTTTATTAGTTGATGAAGAAGCTAGGGTAGTTAACGGTTGAGTAGTAACCATGGAAATAGAGGTACTCCCCATGAGGTAGAGAGGCATGCCATAAGGTAGATCTATAGAAGGGGTCAAAACTAAGATTTGGTAAGATGTGGTTGTAAGATAATGTTGCAAGGCTATAGGATTGTTGTCTAAGAAAGTGGAAAAAATTGTATCTCCTTGAGGGACCTCCAAAAGGAAGGTAATACATCCTAAGGGGTGAGGAGATTATATTGGTTTGGAGGTATAGTCCATGGATGAAGAGGTAGAAGAGGTAGGTTGGCCTTGTGATAGGTTTTGCTCTGCAAGGTCTCTTCACTATTGGCTAGTGAGAACCATATGAGATAAGAGAGATAGAAAGCACAAATAGACTCACTACTCAAACAAAGAGAAGACAAGAAAATGATCAAATAAATCAAATCACAATCTAAAATATGCATTAGACCCTAGAGTTTTGATTAATCTCACTTTTGTCTTATGCCTTAAGAAGATGTGTGACTAAAATTAGTTTGTAGATTAGGTACTAAAGATGAAATCTAAGGTTGGTTTCAATTTGTGTTTAGGTTCTCAAAAGATAAATATATTAGAATCAATACATGGATTGGTATTGGGGTCTACCCCCTCACTTCCACACCATAGTGATAAGGGTGTCGGGTGCTTAACCAAAATATATTGATATCCTAAGATTATACTCAACTAAAGAGCTTATTTAGTCCTCCCCTTGGTAATAACCTCTACGTAAGATCACCAAGAAAGGGTAAGATTAATTCTAGGTGATGAAATCCTAGTCAATCCTTGTCTATAGTTTTTTTGATGTTCAATTGGTGAAACTGGTTTGGTTTAGTGTGTGCAACAAAGAGTGAGGCTATGATAGATTAATTTGCCTTTTAGTTAAGCTATGTGAACTAAAATTTCAAGCAGTTGATGTATGCAATTGATTTTAATCCCAAAAGAAACTTTTGATTTCATTAATAATCATAGAATAAAGAGAGAATGCAAGCAAATGATAACCCAAGTAAGGACACAAGGGTCCCATCAGGCATGCTAGAATGTTTCAATGAATTTATTACTTATTATATAAGATAGGAATAGAAGAAACTAAGTATGGGTATGGTTGAAAAACCTGATCGAGTATGTGCACATTAAATCAGAAGATTGTGAATAACTCCTCTTTGGCTTGGGAGGATGACCTAAAAATAAGAAAGCACTAAATCAAACTTGTTTTTTAGCTAAATAATTTAGTGGATTGCCTAGTGGTAGCTAGATCTTAGAAGTGAGAGCTTATTTAGGGGTTGTCAATCCACACATTTTGGACAATTAATCTTACAAAAAAATAGGAAAGTACTTGCATCAATGAATCAAAAAGTACTAAAATTGAATACCAAGAATGCTTGATAAGAAGTATGCTAGAAATGATTAAATTAGTGATAAAATAATAATTACTAATGCTATAGGGTTAAGGCATGCTTCAAAAAATTAGATAGGGGTCTATGAATAGGTAGCAACATAGAAGATTAGAATTGGTTGGGTGAAGATGGGTGAAATTAGGTTGTTGGTTTTTGGTGCCATAATGACCATCAGTGGTTGGGGTGATTGTTGGTGGTTAAGGTGACCATCAGCGGTTGGATAGACCATCAGTGGTTGATTTAACCATCAACAATTATTATGTGAGGATATAGGTTGGTAATTTTGCTGATTGATGAGATCGAAAACATGGATTCTAAGAGATGGGTAAGGCCTAGGTTGATTGTCACATGGAAATAAAGAAGATAAATACTAAGAAACAAGTACTTGTCTTACCATAAGTTGATCAAGTGGATGGTCGAGGTAATTGGTCTGTTGGTGGAATCTATCATGATTTTGGTAGAAAAATGGTACCTAAAAACTTGGTAGAGAGGCAGTAGTAAATTGACTTTCTGATATGATTATTGGGTTGCTATATTGCTAATGGTAATTGACCTACAAAATAAACTCCTAAATGCACAAGCTCCTAATAATAATTGTAGATAGATTTCACCTTTAGGATCCTCTCTTCTTATAGGTACAAGCAAGAGGTGGAAGTCAAGGTTTAACTAGGTTGTCTAATTATAAATTGTCCCTACAAAGGCTCACAATATAATTTAGACAAGTTATAATTAAAAAAGCAAAGCATATTATTTGTAAGCTTTTGGTTAAGGAGGTATACCCTGACCATCGATGGTCAAGGTGACTGTCGGTGGTTATCTTGATCATCAGTGGTTGAGGGTGAAGGGTAAAAGGGATACAAGGTAAAGATAATATAGTTGAGTTAAACTGACTATGGGTGAGCTCGGTTAGGTGTTTAGAGGGTTAAATGGTCCCAAAGGGATCCTAAGGTAGTCAATGGCTACTTTGACATTCAAAATTATGGTGTGTATATTTTATGTGTCTACAAAAAGTTCAACCTAATTATAATTCCCTATGCCATAGCCATTGTTCATGCCCTTAGCAATATTGACTATAAAAGTTACTCCAAGCTTGACCAAACTTCTAACTAAAGTTACACTTATGAAGGAAACATCTCCATGGGAGAGGGTTATTCAACCACCCCTCTAATTTTTTATTCAAATAAGTGCATGCTTGGCACCCCCCACGATTATAGTTCCTCCAATTTTTGCTCCTTCTTCCCAATCCTTGGACCCAAACCAAGAGATTAAAATGGGAGAACTCATTGTTCCTCAATGGGTAAGGGAAATGCAAGTTATAAGGGATGAAAGGTAGAATCTATTTATAAAATAGTTTCCCATAGTCTCCACTTGGTTTCATAAATATATTAGTACTATGAAAAGGGTAAGGAAGAGGAATGTGATGAACACAAGAACCATGGAAGAGGTGGAGTTTGAATAAATGGAAAAAAATTCATTTAGCCAAGAATCCCAAGAAAAATCTAAATGACCCCATCGAATATATAGATAATGTTAGTTCCTTTGTGGAATCTATAGGGATAGCAATGAAATAAATGTTTTAAAGTAAAGAATATGCCTTAAAGAGGTTACAATAGAGCCAAATTATACATGCACCTCAGGGAATTGTTGCTAATGTATAGAGTACAACAACCAATTTGTATAGTATTTTGTATAAATTCAGGGTTTCCAAGGTAGGGATCAAGTCAAATAAGGAAACAATAGTTAAATTTTAAAATAATATGAAAGAGTTGGAAAGGAGATTGAACTTTTTTGTCTATTTCTCTAGGGCTAATTCTTTTAATCAATTGGATCTTATGACTAATTTGGATGCTTATTATTGCTTAAATTATGTAATAAATAGAAGGGATTCTTCCCTTAAATGGTATAATCAAATGAAGACCCTTCTAGATCATTTACTCACTCATGAGGGGGAAGCATTAGAAATTTTGGTAGCTATGAGGGTTAATAATGTGATAACCCCTATAGGAGAGTTGGTTTGTAGACCTATTTTTTAAAATCTCCTTTATGAGGTTGCAAACAACTTCAAACAAGAATTTGAAGGCACTATTTATAGAACCAATGAAGAAATATTATAGTTGGTAATTTTTTTAAAGGATAGAGTAGCTAAGGCAGAAGCTTTAGCAATTGAATTCAATATCTCAAGAGTTTAGCATGAAAGATTGATGACTGATCTTGTTAATATTTTAAAGCATTCATTACTTAATTTTGATAGTATAAATAAGGAGTTTGAGATGGCTTATGTATTATTTGAGGATTTTAGATTTAAGGAAACAATTTTAGGGTCAATTCCACATACATAACTGGCTAACAGTGCCACCTTGGCATCAAAAAGCTCTCAATTCCCTAGATTTAGTTTCATGTAAACTTCAACAGGCCTAGTTTTCATTCCATTAAAACCTCTAGTAGGTACGTTTATTGTGACACACTTAGTCCACTTACCTCTTCAGTTAGTGATGCCACATTTTCACCTTGATGCAAAAATAATCATATAATTTCATGTTATTAATAAAGTGTAACTTTAGTTCCAAATCTATCTATTATACATGTATATTTTATTTTTATCTAAATAAGTTTTTCTAAATGAAGACATGAAGCATACATCTTTTGCATAGTTTTAGACAGATAGTTCTAATTTTAAACTTGTAATTTATGATGAAGCTTGAAAAGATGAGGCTTCCCCATCCCAATTTATATAATATCCATATCCTCCCAATTCTAAAAGGATAAGCTTCTTATCTACTAATATTAATAATAAATTTTGAGAAGTTCTACTTTAATTGGTCTTTGTATGCAAATCTTGATTCTTCTCCATTATTTTAGACTGTATAGGATGTGCTATAATTATGGTATTTTAATTATTTGGTTGTGTATGAGTTATATTATTTAATACATTTATTCATTTTAAGATATAAATTCTGTGAATTTGTTTTACATGTGAATTATAATCCCCTTTGTTGATGTGCAATCACAATCTAGTAACAGTGGCAATGTTTAATTTATGCGTGTTTAATTATATTATGTTTTATTTCCCTTTGACTCCTTACTATGTTTTGATTTTTAGTGTGTTATATTAGCTTACAGTATATATTAGGTTTTTGATTTCTTTTCCTACCTTAGTCTAAGTGTTGGTTTTGAAGGGTTTTCAGCTTGTGTGGTCCATGGGCCTCTTTTCTACCTTGCCCTTCCCTTTTGAGATTATTTTTGAATCTACCCACTATAGTTACAATTATCATCCTTTCACTCACTTCAAGTATATTTAGTTTCATTCATATTCAACTCACCCATGGTAAACACTATGCATTATTCACCTCTATTCCACCAGTAGGTTATTATAAAACTAAATACCCAGCAACTCGTGCCTTGGAATGAAATATTTCATTGGTCCTAAAATGTTAGAGGTTACCTTGTAATATTAATGGGGTGTGCATAAAACCCATATAAATAAATTAAAAATATCTAAAATTGGTAATATAAGGAGGGCTGACACCTCTACCTTTATATTTGAGAAAGATTTGTATGAGTTATATTGGAAGTGTCTAAAAGGTTAACAAGATCTAACTCAGATGATAACTTACTGTTACCACATTTAGAAATCCATAGAAAAGTAAGTCCTGATAAGGGTTTTGGGAGAGGACGTAAAGCCCAATCATTATACCCAAGTAGACAACCTCATCTCCCTATCCTCCAAATATCCCAACAACAACAATAATTGAATAATTCTCCACCACCTCCCCCTCAGGATCTAACCTAGCTAAGAGGTTCATCTATCAATGTTGCTAGAGTCATGCATGATCTCCCTAAAAACCCATAGAAATATCTCCCTACCGTTTCTCCCTCAAGATGGACTATGGAGGAACTTATCAAGGCCTTCAAATTTTCCTTAGGGATATTGATTGTAACCCATAAATACATGGCTTGTAGATTATTCCATTTCACATTAAAAGATGCAGCCTATGACTAGTTCCTAAACATTTTATAAGGTTATATCATAACCTAACCTAACTTCTAGTACACTTTCTTGTCACAATTTGGCCAAGTCACTAGCTCAAGTGTTGTTTGTCAACACTTTGATAACATGAGATGAGATCCCAATGAACCAATTTGAGATTTCAATGCCATATTTCAAAAGACGTACAGTAGACTAGATGTTGGATATCAACCAAACAAGGTTTTGGCCCTTGAGATGTATAAAAAATCACCATATCCCATCTCCTTTGTGTTCTTACATAAAACTCTTGGAATTATTTCACTAACTTTGGCTTACACTAAAGTTATCAATAGAGACAAGTAGTTAAACCCTTAGATGCAATCTTTGGCCCCACTTGATCTTGGTCTATTTGTTTGATCTTTCACTCCAATGCAGGCATGAATTAGAATATTGTAGACTAGAAATAGAGCTAAGTATACATCTTTGTGTATTTAATTCATGCTTTACCCAACGAACACCATAGCTTCCTAAATAATTTTGCATCTACCTCTAACCAAAAAATTTAAAGTCCACCATCGACCCTGGTTAATAAAGCTACTAAGTCTGATTTCATAAAGACAAAATTGGATTAAATCTAGAGGGTGGTACAAAAATTTAGTAACAAGTTTTTGAACATAACAAAACACATGAGTATATATGTGGATAAAATACTAACCATAATTTTGGATTCCATAAATATAAAAAACCTTTCAATAGGTTTATATATAATCAAAAATAGCAAGACTCATCTAATAAGATACCTAAGATCAATATCATGGATGTAGATCTTCCAAATTTGTATTGAGTTCATAAAATTTTGCAACACAAAGAATTAGATTGTATCAAGTTCTACACTACTTTTGAAACCTTATAGTAGGAGGCAAAGAGGCAATAAAATCCTTCACATCAAATGAATCATCTTCTTCCAATGATACAAGACACCTAAGCACAACAATGGTTTTTAAAACCCATTATTCTCCATTTCTAGGTGAAGGTGATAATGAACTACAGTATAATATGGATGAGATTCATGCCTTCCAATAGTATAACCAAACCAATAATAATTACAATCTAAGGAATAGATAGCCTATGACTACTTTAATTCCTTTGAATAATATTGTTACTACTCCTCTAGATCTGAAGGCTAATAATAATCCACCTCCTCCAAATAGAGATGAGCATTTACAAACTACATAACCCCCTAACAAAGGGGGATACTACTCCTCTAGATCCGAAGGCTAATAATAATCCACCTCCTCTACATAGAGATGAGCATTTACAAACTACATAACCCCCTAAAAAAGGGGGATACAAAATTATTGAAGCTATGAAGAAGATCAAGGCTAACATTAGTCTACATGAGTTGGCATAGATCACTGAATAGAGATAAATGTTTTTCAAAGCCTTATAAGGGAGGTCCACCCCTGATAAATCCAAAGTTGTGCACATGATTGTGATGGTATGTAAATACAAATTATAAGTAACACCTTTCCTACTAACTATCAAAATGTTCATAAATAATGTACATAAATGTTTGATCGATTACAAAGCATTATCCAATGTCATGTTGATAGTTGTATACCAAAAACTAGGTCTAACTTGTAACAAATAAAAGAGGGTGGTTCTTCAATTAGACAAATACTTAGTCCCATGTGTTAGATAATTAACCAATGTGCACATCCAACTACCATCTAAACCATGTGTGTAATAGACTATTGAAATATTGGTAATTGACATTCCAAAAGCATATGGCCTCTTTCTAAGAAGGGATTGGTCTAAAATACTTAATGGGTACATGTCCATTGATTTATCACACATGTGGTTACCTTATAAGATGATACCCAACCAAATATAAGTGGACCATGAGCCTAAAATGAAACATATGATCACAGAGTATAATTCCACCAATGAAAAGATAGCTTTGTGTCTTCACATGCAAGTGTTTACACTTTCACCATCAAACAAGAACCTGTATTGCATGAACAAGAATTTAAAGGTGATTCCTAGATGTGGACACTCTATTTCAATAGGACTAGATCAAAATAAGGTTCTAGAATCAGTGTAGCCCTCACAAATATAGAAGGGAAGTAGTATATGGAATCTTATAAGTTATAATTCTAGTTTGTAAATAATAAGTTTGAGTATGAAACCCTAATCATTAGCCTCCAATTTTCATTAAATTATAGTGCCAAGTAGGTATATGTATTTAAAAATTCTAAGCTAGTTGTAAACTAAATTAATAATAAATACCAATATAAACTCACTTATCTAAATAAATACAAGCATCAATCATAGGACCTAATTAAATCTTTTGATACCTTCAACATCAAAACTATTCCAATATAAGAAAACCAAATAGTAGATTCACTAGAAATATTAGCTACTAATTTAGCACCACTATAGGAATCAAAGATGCAAAGATTATGTGGAATTAGTTCCCTGTCCTTATATTATAAACAAAATAGACCATTTCTAGTTATTTGAGGATGATCAAAAAATCATGTAATTACTTAGTAATTAAGGATCCTTTGAGTCTCAGCTAATAGACAAAAAGGATGTTGAACTTATACACATTAAATATCTGAGATGAGAGAGTGTTATACAGCTAAAATAAAATTGCATCCCTTTAGGGATGGTTTCTTTAAAATAAGCCTTCAATATTGATCCACAAGCTCAAAAGTAAAAGTTGTTTAAGGCAACCAAGTTTGAATTCACCAAAGAGAACTTAAGGACTAATAAACATGCCTATTACATGAATGTGGGCCTAATTTTCACTAAATATGAAAATCAGATATTCAATACATTACTCACAGACTATAAGGATGTCATTGCATAGATGTATGATGACTTGAATATCTTTGACCCTCAGGTAATCACTCATACCATCCCCCTCAAACTTGATCACAAGCCTTTCAAGAAAAGATAGAGGCTAGTGAATCCAATCCTAGAACCTCTTATATAGGTATAAGTATGGAAACTCCTAAATGCTAAAATCATCTTTCCAATGAGGTAATCTACTTGGGTACCCAATCTAGTACTAGGCATAAATAAAAATGGGGAAATCATATTATGCAATGACTTCAAGAATTTGAATAAAGATTCAAAGAAAGATTCTTACCTTATACCTTCTCTGGATGAGGTGATTAAAATGGTAAGTGGATCAAATATGGTGTCCTTTTTGGATGGGTTCTCTATTTATAATCAGGTCTTGGTTAAAACAAAATATAGGATGAAGATTGCATTCACCACCAAGTGGGGAACGTTTACATATAAAAAGATGTCATTTATCCTAATCAATGTAGGAGCCACCTTCTAGAGAGAAATGGATTTTACTTACAATAATTGGTTGTTAAATGTATTATTATTTACATATATGATCTCACTATGTTTTCAAAAAACCAAACTGATCATGTTGATCACTTACAGAGAGTCTTTGACAGATGTAGAAAATGCAAGGTCTCCCTGAACCCAAAGAAGAGCATCTTCAGAGTCACTGAGATAAATTTTTTGGGCCATATTATCACTAAAGATGAAATTTGTATTGATCCATATATATTTTAAGCCATCTCAAATCTAATACCTCCCAACAAAAATAAGGAGCTAAAGTCATTCTTTAGAAATATCAGCTTTTTCAAAAAAATCATTTATAGTTTTGTTGAAATAGCCAAACCATTGAATTATATGCTAAAACAAGATACAAATATAGAGTGGAAAATAGAAGCCTAGAATGCCTTCAAATATATCAAAATTGTTATTTCTTAGGGGCTATTCTGATAATTCCAAATTTTAATAAGGATTTTTACCTTTATACATTTGCTTCAGAATATACCATAGTTGTTGTATTAACACAAAGGGTAGAAGGTAATGAACATCCGATTGATTTCATGAGTACCAACCTAAAGGATTTTAAACTAAGATATTCCATGATAAACAAAAAAAATTATGCCTTGATCAAAGTCATCAAGAAATTTAGGCATTACATCTTGTGAAATAAAACATATGCCATTGTTCCAAAACTGACTGTCAAACTTATGTTGGGACAGAATAAATTAGGTAAAAGGAAAGGTAAATGTATGGAAAAGTTACAAGAATTTGATCTAGAGATTATACCTAAAAATGGTAAGACGTCAAGGTATTATCCAGCTAATGACTCAAACTTACCCACACATCATTATTGAATAAATCAATGAAACTTGGATAATTGGAGGTGAATGGTACTCTCAGATAATCCATAACTTTCTTATAGGTACATACCCTCTTGAATTAAATAGATAACAAAGACAAGCTCCTAGGATTAAATCAACCCACTACATGATAAATAAGGGAGTCCTATATAAATAAAACTATGAAAGTGTCTATCTCAAATTCATGTTAAAAGAAGAAGCTAAGGATATCCTGGATGACTTGCACCAAAGGATAGGCAATGGACACCCCTCAAGAAATAATATAGCTCATAATACTTTGAGGATAGGGTATTATTGGTCCATAGTATTCAAAGATGCTCATAAACACATAAGATCCTACCATGAATGTTAGATATTTTCTAAGAAGGAGATGAATGATATTATGCCTTTACAACTAATTATTGAAAGATGTCCCTTTACCTAGTGGGTCTTGATTTTATAGGGGTAATAAACTTGAACTCTTCAATAGGAAAAAAATTTTGCCTGACAACAACATATTATTGCACTAGGTGGATAGAAGTAGTAGTAATAAAAAAACTCCAAAGCAGTTGATGTTATCAAATTTTTGGAAGAAAATATAGTGACCAGGTTTGGTACTTCTTTTTATCTATTTTATGATAATGGTCCAACTTTCCATTCATTTAAATTAATATAATGGGCTTATGATAATCAGATTATAGTGAAATTCTCTTCAAATTATTATCTACAAGGGAATAGAGTGGTTGAATCCACTAATAAAAATCTTATATATGTCATTAATAAATTAGCACAAGACAAACCATGAGAATGGCATCTCTTGCTAAAATATGCATTGTGGGCTGATATAACGAGACACAGATAAGCTCTTAAAGCTTCACCTTTTCTATTAGTATATGAACAACAACCATTTTTTCCTATAACTATTAATATAGTAACATATCAATTTGTACAAGAGTACATGGGTGAAGATGAAAGAATACAGTCTAGGCTATTGGCTATAGTCCAAATGGAAGACATAAGTACTAAAACCTTACATAGCTTTAGTAAACATCAAGATATTATCAAGTGATGGTTTGATAAAAGATCCAAAATCAAAGTATTTAGGGTTTCATACCTAGTACTCTTATGGGATAAAGCCCATGAAAATAAAGGACAACATGACAAGTTCACTCCCCTATAGACTGGACCATATCAAATATCATAAATCCTTAGTAAGAATTCCTTTAGATTAAAATACCTTCAAGACAATGACCTCACCTTTCCATTCAATAGGTAGTTTTTGAAGCATTAATTCATGGTTGCTATAACTGTAGACACTATAGATTAAATTGTGAATAAATTTTAGATTAGTAAGAGGCTAGATTTCTTATTTTTAACATTTTGCTTTCAGTAGATTAGTTTTATAATTGCTTTCTAGACTAGATTTCCTTTCTTAAGCATGTTGTTTTATAGATTAGTCATTATGATTTCTAGGTTAAATTAATAAAATGCATAGCTGTATCACTAATTTATGGAGTTAAAAGTAAAAATATAATCCAAAACAAAATGGATGGCATATAAAAGTGCACCATTGCTCTCCAAAGATATCTAAACTAACAGTATAAGATTGTTTGGTATTGAGTTATGTATTATGACTAAGCTAAGTTTTACTTAGATCAAGTAAGTTTTATAAGGTTTCAGGGACTTGTTCTAATATATTCATATGAATTTATAAAATATTTCCACTTCTATAGATTCATCATATTATTATATTTTAAAAATTTGATATGGAATAATAAAACATATAACTTGGTATACACTAACATGGACATATTGACAAATAAGTTTTCTTATTCATACACCTAGCCAATGGTGGTCCCTAACCCTTCTTCTATGTGTGTTGTAAAAAACATCCTACAAATAGATGAAAGATGGGTGATTTGAGTAACCTCTATCACAAATTTGTACACCTGGTTAGAAGTAGAGCAAGGCTTTGAGTGGGACTAAAGGTACCTCTATCAGGGCTATGGACATCTAGTTAGAAATAGAGTAATACCCAGGCTTTCTTTTTATTATACAATTAAATTCAATATGAAACCTATAATGTTTATTCAGCTCTTCATTAAAAAATTTAGAACCAATGAAAATTGATCTCACTATAACACACATAGAATCTAAGAAATAAAGAGGTTAGTATGTTGCATGAATAAGTAAGAATTTATTCTAAAGTCTCATCTTCCTTTCTATTTCTTAGTCAAAATTAAGTTTTCTTATAATATATTATTGAAATTCTAGGTTCTCAAAATACTCAGGGGTGTTCTCCCCTGTAAGTCACCATTTTTTTTTCCTATAACACATGCACCTCATTTTATTATATTTTAAATAGAGACCCATTATGATAAAATATTTAATTGAGGAAGCCATGAACATTAGAAGTCCATATTCCTAATTGTTCTTTATTTACAGTCTAACATTACTCTCATAAAGTCAAATTTTATATTAAATCAAACCATAAAAATCAAAGCATGAATTAATATCTTAAGTTATTATATGCCTTCAGTTTTCATGAGTTATTTTTCTATATTGTGGTTTATAAACTAATGGTATTAATCTATTGTCCTAGTTTTGCATCTAGTTTATGTAATCATAGGACCAATGATCGAGATTCATTAAAAATCCCAAACGAGTCCCACTTCAGTTACTCAGGATGGCTACATGTCTCACTCCCTCATCATTCTAAACATTAGGCTATCAAAAAATTAGAAAAAACCTAATTTTTGACTTACTGAGCCTTTGAACATCCCAAAAACCTAGCAATGCAAAAACTTCACTTTTTCATCTATGAAGTTTAATGGTGTCAGGGCTCTACAGTTTAATACCTCTGAGCTCTAGAAGCTCCAAACTAATGAACACTTAACTAGATTTCTATCAAATAGAACCTTAGAAGGATTAAATAGACCTTTTATCTATAGTCCAATGGTTTTGCACTTCTATGATCCAAGTAATCGATGTGAGGCACATTTATGCCTCAACTCAATTATAGGAGACTTGAATAATATTCAAAGTATATAGTCTAATGTATCTAAGTCCTCAAACTCCCATGCCATTGATTTCATTCCATGTGCCTACTTTCTATTACTCGAGACTAGCTCGAACATACATAGTTCATTGAATAGGCTCTGAACCTCCAAACATCCTAAATCCCCATGCCATTGATATCATGCCATGCGGATTGATCATGTTGAATCATGACTATGGATAATACAAAATATAATGAAAGGCTAAAATATCTAAACTAATGAAAGCTAGACAAGTGTCATTTTTTGAAATAGGACATGGCCAAGTTATTGTTGTCAATCAAGAGTGTTCCTTTAAGAGAAAGTGTGTTGTTTCCCACTCCTATTGGAACATGGAATCTCTCCTAAGTGTGGGTGACTTTGTAAGGGATAAAATATCTAAATAGGGTTAGTTCCCTTGGTTCTCTCACTAAAACTTATTCTTAAACCTACTATCTACTGATTTTGGTAATGAAAAGGGTGAAAAGGACATTGTTTGTATTGGAATTGTAAAGGAAAACATGGAAATGAAGGTAATTCACCAATATTTTATGACAAATTATATTTTAAATGAAAACTCTTATGAAATTGATAAGCTTTCACACATTCTCTACACTTAGGAATGACTTCTACAATAGTATTTCAAAAGAAGGACTTGAAAACCTTAGTTTTTGCAAGGATGGAATGTAAAGGAATTGAATCCACATACAATGCTTGGACTAAATCTGATTTATACACTTATAATTACCTATAGAACATCAAAATTCATTAATTAAGGTATAAAACTAGATAATAACATAGGAAAATAATGCTTCACT
The DNA here is from genome assembly GCA_037957365.1 of Torreya grandis. Lineage (NCBI taxonomy): Eukaryota > Viridiplantae > Streptophyta > Pinopsida > Cupressales > Taxaceae > Torreya > Torreya grandis. The sequence continues at coordinate 2,215,545 of JARHVA010001293.1, forward strand.
ATGTTATATCAATGGCAAACACATACACTTCACCCAAAACCCTAAAAATGGAGGAACAAAAGCTTCATATTTCTCTCAAAAGGTGAGTAAAAAATTTGTTATCCTATCAACATAACCAAATCAAAGAGTGATAAATTAAATTCTGGAAAATGAGTTCAAATAGAAAAAACAAATGCTTGGAGACAAAGCAACCCCAAAATAAGGGACTTCAAACTTGATCTTCCTCCTTAAGTGCTACATAACATTTTCTCAAACATTTTAAAATATCAATATCCCTTAGATGGAATAATAGAGATAATTTTATATGCTTATGAATCTTGGATACATCTTCATTATGATTGGTCAAGCCTTGATAACTTAGAGAGCACCTAAATACTTGATAGAGCCCCTATATACTAGGTCTTGTGTCTTTATTAAAGAATTGCTCTTCCCCCTTGAAAATAAGAATTTGATTCCTCCTTTAATATTAATTTAAACATTATTATATGACATTAATTATGTCTTTCCATGATCCATGGGTTGTTAGAAGCTCTTAAGTGCAAGTTTGACTCTTTCAACAAGCCTAGGCATTGGAAGGAGAGAAGGCTTCTTAGGAGACTTTGAGACTCTTTAAAACTTTTCCAACTCATAAAAACTGATCCTTTACTTATTCCTACCTAATTTTTGGTGTGGAAAATTTGTATTATACTTTAAAATTTGTATTATAATTCTTATACAATGATTTAGTGTTTAGGCTCATTGGAAAGCTCATTTTCATCATGGCATAGAAGGTAAAAGTGGAGTTTATCTTTAAGAATAAAAACATATTCCATATATTGTATTTAAATATCATATCAGACCTATAAAAATACCTTTTAAGACATCAAACACTCATAAATACTTGGTTTTGCACCAGAACCATGAATTTCTTCTCAAATCCTTGTAACCCTAAAAATAGATAAATCTCCATGTCTAGAAGAATATGGATATTACTATGGAAAAATTAGATTATTTTTATAGACCCTATATCCCTTAACATATCCACACAAAATTTGGTGATCATATCTTGAGTGTAGATGTACTTTCTAGCTCATTCTCTCTCCCAAATTAGGCCTAATTAGCCCTCATAAGTCTAAAAAGTAGAAAACTTGATGATGGGAGATCCCATACATGTGAAACTCTCTAAAATTATTTTATTAACTTTTCCCACACTATCCCAAATCTCCATGTCAATTTTGGGGTCTTGATACCTTATGGAATTGTGAAAACCAAGAAACCACCTTACTTCTTAGGCTTATTTTGAGCCTATTTGGGATTACCTCTAAAGACAGTCCTAGTTTGATCACCTACAGAATCTCCCATGAAAAAATTTGGAATTTAATAATATAAAAATTCCAAAATGACCTCACCCCATTATTTGGAATTTATCCCCTTCTCATAACACCTAAAAAACACCAAAAATATGCAAAAATAGGTTATTTTGGGCAGTCCATATAGTAGTTCATACAAGTGAAGTAGATTTTAAGAACCTAATTAAAGTCCTAAACAACATTAAAGAGTTTTTAGGATAAAATGGTGGAATTTTATGTGTATTTTTATTCCATTTTTCTTGACTGGTCACAATCAAGGTTTTAAAAGGGTTTAAGACTATTAGTGTAGGTTTTTATTTTTCCCTATTTTTTAATTAGGGAAATTATATTTCTTGTGCTTACATGGAGTTTTCCTACATTTGTGGGATAGGCTAGCTTATGTGGAGATGTGTGTCATAGATGTGTCATAGGTGTCATAAGAATGTCATAAGTAACTCCCTTGATGGGAGTTACTTCTCTATTCTTAGCACCTTGTCACCACCTTTCATGGAGGAGTTACAGTCTATTCTTGGGGTGCCTTGGCCACCTGTTGTGGAGGAGTTACTTACGTGCTCTCCTATATGTATTCTTCAATTTGGCCATCTCATGTTAATAAGATTTTGGTTTTCTCCATTTTGTCTTGTGCAATTTATCTTCTTGTGTAATTTCAAATTGCTTTAGCATATATGTGGTGTGCACTTGCTTCATCTCATGTGATCACGTCTCCATTGCATTCGCATTATCTAGATTCTGGAAACAAATCTGATATAGTATCAGAGCCACTCTAGTAATCATGTGTTTGGTTATGCTATTAGTTTATTCTAAAATTCTTACTTTGCTTCCTTAGTAGTTTTTTTGTTTAACTCCGTTGCATTTGAGAGTTTTGGTAGAGTTTTTTGAAAACTCATGCAAATCCATACGGAAACTTGTTCAAAAAATTACTTTTGAGTTAGAATTTTCCAAGACATCTTGTTCAGATCTGTTGTGGCTTCAGCAAGGTAGTGGAATTTATTTTTTTCTGCTCACTCTACCAGAAAAAGATAGATCTCTGCAATCTAGTTCTGCTTCTTGGACGTTGGAGGTGCTGACTTTGTTGCAAGCTGTTAGGCGCCATTGTTGTGAGCAGAGGGAGGAGTAGCATCAGCCACACCATAATAACTACACATTTTTTCTTGTTACAAGTGCCACCTTTACTGTAAGCTTATTCACCAACGGCTGCAAAGGCCACCTTTGTTGCAAACTGCTTGCAAGGGGCTTTCCTTCCTGATTGATTTCCTTGTTGTCTGCCTTGTCTGTGCCATCAGAAATGCCACGCCAAGCTTTTGCAATGCCACGCCAAGTCCTTCTTATAATGCCTTCAGCAACAACAAGGCACCAATCAGTGATATGGCATCCAGCGTGCAGGTCTACAGTTCATTCTTTTTCTATTTTCTGCCAGCAAATCAGAACTATTTTCCTTTAAAAATGGTGCTCCCTTTTTGGTCTCCAACGCCCATGTGGTGGGCCCTCTCTCTCTTGCTGTTTGATTGATAATTCTGATTTTGTCCAATAATTTTTTTGATATTCATAAGTCAATAATTTGATTTTTTAAATTAAAGACAAATTGGAAATTAGCATTCAAAAAAAATAGTTTAGAGGTTTTTAAAAAAACTTGTATCTTCAACCTACGAAGACGAAGGGTGAGGCCCGAGTTGGTAGGAGGCCAATTCCCCCTCACACAAATGTCCTTTGGATTCCTCATTCTATTTTGAATCCAACGAGTGGTTGGAAGGCCACTTTCTCTCTCAAAACATGCATTTTTTAATGTTTTAGTGCTTTTTTTTGCAAAAATACTAGTTTATGGGAAAATTGAACCTTTAATATCTTGCAAATGGTAGCTCGGATTTGGGTGCCATTTTTTGAAAAAGTGTTTTTAATTCAATTCTCCACAGCATAGGCTTGTTATTTGTCAAAAATTCACTAGTTTATAAAGTGCCTAAAATTTGGGTCTCTCGAGATGCATTTTCGACTGAGTCTGACATCCTGTTTTCTTATAGTCTTGCACTGATTGCTCTAAGATGCATTCTCAGCTGAGCCTGACATATTTTGAGAATGCACTTGCATATTTTTGAGGAGCTCAACATTTCAAGGGGGTGTGATTGCTTTTCTCAGCTTGCAAATCTTTGCTTTCATTCTCCTTTCTACATAATTTCACAACTTGCAATCAACACAACTTCACCTAAATTCAGCTTAAAATGGATTATTTTCAACTTAAACCCCTAACACCCTTCAACTATCATGAATTGAAGGTTAAAATTTCAATCATTCTTAGAAGCAAAGGGTTGTATAGGATCACCATGGGTACTGAAGTAAAACCCAACACTGATGCTGAAAAGGTCAAGTGGTACAACCGTAGTGATGAAGCCTATGGATTACTGAGCTTGTCTATGTCTCCAAAACTTATCTTCCATTTATAAACCTCCAAGACTCCCAAAGACATATGGGACACCTTATAACTCTTATTTGGGAAGCTTGATGAGATGAGAGGACATGAGCTTGAAACCGAACTCATAAGTCTAAGTCCTAGCAACTTTGACACCCTACAGGACTTCTTCACTAATTTTAAGGCCCTTAGATTGCAATTGAAATAATGTGGGATAGAGAAGAAAGATGATCAAATCATCCTTTCTATTCTCACAAAGTTAGGTCCAAGCTATTCAGTCTTTGTCTCCACTTTCCATGCCACAAAAAGTGCCCTTGGCACTACATGGAAAATGCCATCTTTGGATTCATTCATTGCCGACTTGACTAGGGAGCAAGATAAGCTAATTCAAATGGGCACAATGAAGTCTAATCAACCCCAAGCTTTGATAGCTGGAAATGGTAAGGATAAGACTTCAATAAAGGAGAAGAAGAAAAAGAACAAGGACCAGGAGAAGAAGAAAGAAAACAACAATCCTGCCAAAAACAACACTGAGTCTTCCTCCTCCAATGCTAAACCTAATAAGGAGAAGGTTAAGTGTGCCTATTGTAAAAATATAGGGCATGATGAACACAAATTCATGAAGAAACAAATAGATCACCTAACTCATCTTCTAGAGAAGCACAACATAGGTGTTCCTGAGTCCATCAAGCAGAATTCATCTACCCAAGATTCTACCAAGGCAAAAGGCAAGGGTAAGGAGAAAGAAAAGGGTAAGGCCCTTGTAGCTACTAAAACTTATACAACATCATGGGTCATTGATTTGGGTGCTTCTCACCACATGGGCTCTTCACTAGTTGAGTTTTCATCTTTAGAGCCTTGTAGCATTACTTCAATTAGTTTGGGTGATGACACATCAGTTTCTGTTGCAGGGAGAGGGTCAGTTGAAATGGAAGGAGGAACATTCAATAATGTTCTAAGTGTTCCTTCTCTTTCAACCAATCTCCTATCAATGTACCAAATCACTCACATTGGTCAGGGCATGAGAATTGAGTTTTCACCAGATTCAGTGGCTATTAGGGAATTGCATAGTGATACTACAGTGGCAATGGGTAGGGCAAATCACCAAGCTAGGTTATACACCTCACATTTTGCACCTAATTCTTCTCCAATAGCATTGCTAACTCATTCAGATGGAGTTAGCAAATTGTGGCATGAGTGGTTTGGCCACCTTAACTACCGCTACCTTGAGAAACTTTGCAAACATGACATGGTCATTAGCTTGCCTCATGTCCAATTCTCAAAAGTACTTTGTGAGGGGTGCTCCCTTGGGAAGCATCCTGAAGCAAAATTTGACAAAGGCAAAGCTTGGAGGGCTTCACAACCTTTGGAGTTAGTCCACAATGATGTATCAGGACCCTTTCCCAAACCATCTTTCACAAGGGCCAAGTACATCCTCACTTTCATTGATGATTTCTCTAGATACACTTGGATATATTTTCTCAAACAAAAGTCTGAAGTGTTTGAAAATTTTCTAGACTTCAAGGCTCTTGTTGAGAAATAGAGTGAGAAATCCATCAAGGTTCTTCAAACTGATAATGGAGGGGAGTATATTAGCAACAGGTTTGAGCAATTTTACACCATGAAGGGGATTGATTTGCAGTGCACAGTCACTTATAGTCCTTCACAGAATGGGGTTGCAGAACACAAAAATAGGTTCTTGAAAGAGATGGGTAGCTGTATGATTCACTCCAAATCTTTAGCATCACAAAGCTTTGAAAGGGATAACACCCTTTGAAGCTTGGCATAAAAGGAAACCTGATGCTGAGCACCTTAGGGTTTTCAGATCCCTAGCCATGGCCCACATTCTGAAGAAGAAATGCAAAGCTATGGAATGCCAGTCCAAGCCTTGCATCTTTATAGGATATCCAAATGGTATTAAGGGGTATCACCTTCTAGATCCAGTCACTCATGAGTTGTTCATCGAGAGAAGTGTCCACTTTCAAGAGAGTCCTAGAGACTCAACACTTGACACTTCTTCTCCCTCATCAGATCTACTTCTTCATGATGATTTCTCATCAGATTCAGATTAGCCATAGTAGGTTCTCAAGCCAAAGACATGTTATTCTTTGAGTTTATATAGTGAGGATAGTGATGCAGGGTCATCCACCTCTAGTCAATCAGAGGATGAGGAGTTAGCACCTGACTTGCCCACTTTTGGGCCACTTTGGGCCAGACAGACACTTAAGAGTGATGGCACTTAGGTAGGAGATCTCATAGATGACAGACATACTAGGGGAGATTTTTAGAGAGATCCACATGCCTTCTTTACTTCAGTTTCAGATCCATAGACTTTTTGAGAGGCATCAGGGGTACCTAAGTGGGATAGTGCTATGGAGGAAGAATATTCTTCCTTAATCAAAAATCACACTTGGGATTTGACTTCACTTCTTAAGGGAAGAAAGATGGTTCGATGTAGGTGGATATATTAGACCAAGTTTGCAATAGATGGGTTAGTTGATAAGTACAAGGCATGATTGGTCGCTAAGGGGTTCTCACAGGTGGCAGGCATTGACTACTCAGAGACCTTTGCACCCATTACAAAGATGACCTCTATCTGACTCACCTTGGCTATTGTCGCAGCACATGGTTGGGATGTGCACTAAATGGATGTGAAGAGTGCCTTTCTTCATGTAGACATAGAGGAGGATATCTATATGGAGTAGCCACCAGGATTTGTTCAAGATTCTTCCTTAGTATGCAGACTTAGGAAATCTATCTATGGCCTCAAACAGGCCCCTCAAGCTTGGTATGTCAAGATGGATTCCTTCCTTCTCACAATAGGTTTCACTAGGTGCCATTCTGATCCCAATGTCTACTTCTTATGGTAGGATGATTCGCTCCTAATTTTGGTTCTACATGTTGATGACCTTTTGATCACCGAGAGTTTTTCATCGGCTATTGCAGAGGTGAAGGCATCTCTCCAGGATAGATTTGACATGATAGACTTGGGTTTGCTACACTACTTCCTTGGCATCAAGATCTCACAGTCAGATTTAGGGATTTCTCTTGCATAGCCTAAGTATGCTCTTGACTTATTGGCTCAGTTTCACATGGTTGATTGCAAGCCATCTCTGACTCCCTTTCTATCAGGAGTCAAGCTTGAGGCTGATTATTCTTCACCATTGGTTGATGCCACTAGGTATCGACAACTTGTTGGTAGTCTCATCTACTTGACTCAAACCAGGCCCAACATATCATATATAGTGGGACTTGTCTCTAGATTCATGCAGGAACCTCATGAGATGCATTGGAAAGTAGCTAAGAGGATCTTGCATTACATACAGGGTTCACAGAGATACGGGATTCATTACAGATTTGTCATAGAGGTTGACTTGGTTAGATATACAGATTCAGACTGGGCTGGTGATTCACATACTCACAAGTCTACTTCTGGTTATATTTTCTCTCTAGGTTTAGGTCCTATCAGTTGGTCTAGCAAGAAGCCGAATGTTATTGTTATATCATCCACAGAGGCAGAGTACAGGGGAGTTGTTAATGTAGCTACTGAGGCTATTTGGCTTCAGGGGATACTTTCTAAGTTTGGCATTCCTATCAGGTAGCCCACCATCATTTATTGTGACAACTAGAGTACCATTCAGATTTGAAAGAATCTAGTTCAGCACCAGCAGACCAAGCACATAGAGATTCACATGCATTTCACTCAAGAGCTTATTCATAGTCAGGTCATTGACTTGATATTTTGCCAGTCTTCGGAGCAGGTTACAGACATCTTCACCAAACCTTTCACTGAGAGCAAGTTCATTCATCTATGAGCTCTTCTTGGGGTGCAGTCCACATCTATAGTAGTAGCATCTTTGGGGGGGCCACTAGCCTCTTCTTTCTTTTATGTCTCTCTTTTGGGGGGGGAGTTTTTTCCTATGGGTTTTCTCCTTTTCTCTATCTTATGGGAGATTGCATTTGTACATGGGTACCTCATCAAGCCTAGTTGTTGGGACCCATTTTATATTTCCACACTGCCCACCTAAGTTGTGCTTATGGGGGGGTATTAGTGTAGGTTTTTATTTTTCCCTATTTTTTAATTAGGGAAATTGTATTTCTTGTGCTTACATGGAGTTTTCCTACATTTGTGGGATAGGCTAGCTTATGTGGAGATGTGTGTCATAGATGTGTCATAGGTGTCATAATAATGTCATAAGTAACTCACTTGATGGGAGTTACTTCTCTATTCTTAGCACCTTGTCACCACCTTTCATGGAGGATTTACAGTCTATTTTTGGGGTGCCTTGGCCACCTTTTGTGGAGGAGTTACTTACGTGCTCTCCTATATGTATTCTTCACTTTGGCCATCTCATGTTAATCAAATTTTGGTTTTCTCCATTTTGTCTTGTGCAATTTATCTTCTTGTGTAATTTCAAATTGCTTTAGCATCTATGTGGTGTTCACTTGCTTCATCTCGTGTGATCACGTCTCCATTGCATTTGCATTATCCGGATTCTAGCAATAACTTTGATAAAGACTTGTCTTGGGTCTTTACAATTTTTCATAAATATGGTATGTCTAACTTACCTCCTTACACTTGTAAAACCTTATTTACTAACCTCCTCATTTATCCCAAATGTCTCATCTTCCCATGCTAAGTGTGAGATATGGTACTATCATCTGAAGTTACTCTTTGAGTGGCTTGCTTAGCTCTTTTCTAACTTGAGAGAGGTATAATCTAAGTTTTGAGATATATAAGTCACTCCCACTACTATTAATAGTTCATAAATATATATAAAATACCTTTAAATTATTCCACATTTCTTTTAAGTGTTGGTTACCCCTTTGTATGCAACTGATACACTGATCAGGGTACTTGGGGTTTAAGATTATTCTCTCTTTGCTAGCCCTCAAGGGAACTTGGATGAAAACCTACTATTGAGTACCTCTTGTAGGTAAAAAAACATTTTTCATGTTTCTATGTTTCCTCAAGAGCCACTCGTGAGGTTTATAAACTTGTTTCTACCTTTGACATCAAGTGGACTCCTAAGTCTCATGGTTACCCCTTACCAATAGAGTGGGCAAGGGATGAGACAAAATAATGGATATGTCCAATGATGATATAATCTTGAGGTTACCATTATTATATTAATCCACTCATTAACAATATTTTTATCAATTTTTAAAACCTTATCACACCAATAGAGCTCTCAAAACACCATTTCACCTCATGACTGGTTGGGACTGGCTACGTACAAAAAGCCTATGAAAGCTATTTGGGTTAAAAACCTCAGAAGTCACTTTAATATAAAATTAAGATATTTATTATGTTTTATATATTCCATGAAATTATCCATGATTAATTTACATAATAATTTACTTTTAAAAGGGTCTAAAACATTATTATTTCATCACTTAGGGTTTTTGTGCAAATAGTGCTTATTGACCCTAAAGGTTTGTGAACTGTGTTTTTATCCCTAATTAATGAATGATAACTTTGATGGAAATATTTTTAAAGGAATACACACTCTCCTTCAACTATAATAATCCAAATTCTTATTGAAATTCATGCTTTCTCACTTAGTTTGTGAGTAGCCCTGTAGGTCTAAAAGGGATTGTGTTCTCCACCATGTCCATGTTGATTGTGTTCTTTATTTTACTAAGACATATTCACATACAAAATCCAACAATATTATCTTCCAATTATTTTTAAACTCATTTATAACACTCTTAAAACTCATAACCTTGACTACTCAACAATGTTGAAATTTGTCCTTGACTATCTGTTATAAGTACTTGGTTGTAGGTGTCCTGCTTAGCATCTTAACTGTGTGAGGTTTAGAAACCTAGATTGAATCTTACCTAATTAATATTATCCATTATATTTATATTTATTTAATTCTAAAAATTATTTAAATAACCTTCAAACATAACCAACACCTCTTATCTCATTCTCCCAGGCTTAGAACTAACTTATCTTCACTTATAGCTTGTGTATGCCCTTATAGAGTCAAGTGTAGGAGGTTTTAAAACTTAGTTTAGTTATTATTTAATATGTATTTTGTATTTTATCCCTATATTTAACATCAATACCCTATTTAGTTTCTTAAACATGTATGAATACCCATTTGTTCAGAGTGCCTTTTAAACACTACTTTGTTCTTGACCTTAAGTTTAAGGTCAGTCTGCCTTCTATTTGCCACCTATAAGTGGCTATTTAGTATATTGACTTCACCTTGTGATTTTAGACCTTATATTTCACATACCGTATAAAATATTTTATTATCTTACTTTCTCTTTTAACTTCTTTAGGTCTGAGAATGAAATGGTCTACACTAAAGGTCTGTAGGTATCACATTAGGGCAGTCTTGATTATATTTTGAAGCTTGAGGCTTTGCCTTGAAATCACTGACATTCTCATAGTATTTAAATTGGTTGTGTATATAAATTGGTATTAATATCCTTTCAAACACATCTAAACACTTCTTATAACTTATGACCCCTTCTCACATCTCTACTCTTGCCTTTGACTGCCTAAAGGTCACTAAATGACTGTAGGTAGCTTTTTCAGTGTTTCCCTTTGTTATAGGTTACTATTAGGCTTGAATGTAGTATCCAAAAGGGTTATTTTTACTTTTAATATAATTAAATATTTTCACATAAAACTCTATCAACTTATTTTAATTCTTCAATAAACCTTTGACCTTACCTTTGTACTCTTAGCATCCATTATCCATAGAATTCTTGTTAAGTCTCTAAAAGTTGGTTGCAGGTGTCTTAATAGGGTTTTAATTGTGTTCTTGATTATTTTAACCTCATCTCATAATTACTAACCTCTTCAATTTTTTAGGAATTTATTTTCAATCTCAGTTGATTCCAAATACCTTTAACCACTTGTGTATCTTGACATCCTTTGGTTTTGAGACCAGACTACTAGCCACTTGTAGATGTCTCTCTTAGGGTTAAGACTATGTGTTGGGTTTAAGACCTCACACTTATCATCACTAACCTCTCTAATGATCCATGAACTCTATTTAAGTTATACGTGAGTTCAAACACCCTTCACACTTATCTGTTAGCACTTTTGTTACACTTTCAAACCACTTATCCTTTTCCCATTTTTATATAGTCCTATAGGTGAATATTTTTCAATCTATTAGGACTGTCAAAAACTTGTAGATTCTTAGTTTTCATTTTATTTTTTATTACATTATATTTACTTGTAATTAATTTAGTCTCATTGTTTTGTATTGTCCTTTTTGTCCCCTTAATGTTGGTTTGATCCACAATGAAGACCTATAGGCCTAGGGCCAGTAGGTCACTATTGGACTATTTAGGAATGATAAACTACCTTTTGAGTTCCTTATCTCCTTCCATACCTTTCAAATCCATGACACTTATTTTCACTCCTTGAAATACCCACTATTCATATGACAAACATATGACTATCTTCTCACTTAAAAAGGCGGCACTATGACAAGCATATGACTATTAGTGAATGTTTTACTATACCTATATGGTTGTAGGTGTCTTTTAAGATGCAATGAGACCTATAAAACTTAGAGATACTAAATTTAACCTTATATTTTCTCTTTAAAATACATTATACTCCTTCATCATCCATAAACAAGATATTCCACATAATAACATATGATTGACTATTGTAATTAGATCATGGTTGTAGGTGTTACTATTTGTACAGACTGTCAGGAAGTCATCCTGGTCTACCTCCACTTTGGACAACCTTATTAAGTCTTAAAAAAATTAACTAGTTAATTTTCATCATACATAACATAAAAATATCATATTTCACCTTCTTCATCTTCTTGAGTCCTAATTTGCATGAAAACTTGACTATATTTCCATTTACATAGATGTTGGTCATCATGGTACTTATACGAACTGTCATCTCACAAAACCATTCCACCTACCTCCATGATATCTTATTTTTTGAGTATTCATTTTTCATTAGTTAATTTTTCCATAATGAGGTCATCATATTATGGAAACAAGAAATAACCTATTACCTTAAACAATGCAAACTTACCTTAAATTCTCTAAACTGAGTTTTAGGGAAGTTTTCTTCGTGATTTTGATGAACCTTAAAGCTAAACTAAGCACTCATATCTTACTAAATAAACTTATACCACTTTTAATGTTCATAAAAATTATTATGAACATGTTTATGATGATGTACATTCTTTTGGAAGGTCTTACAAGATAACAACTCAGTCACTTATAGTCTTTTAATGTTATTTAGGCATTCAAGGCTTATGATAAACTAAATCTTGCTCCCAAAAGTGTTTATAGTCATTTATAGGATTCCATGAACACTATAAAATAATTTTATGAACTTTAAACTAACCTATTAACCCTAATTAATCTTTGTGACTTCCATTACCTTCCATGATATCCTTCTAGTCATCCTATTAGGCCTACAACTGAGATTTTGAGCTCTTAAGAGAGCCTGGTCCTTTGAACTCATATGGAACATCTTATAAAGTAAAATTAATACTTAAAATAATTTATAATCCCATAAATATCATGAAAATATTACCAATATGCTCTTTATACACTGAACATCTCATTATATCTGCAATTATACCTTGTGAAAGGGTCAAATGACTAAACAGGTTATCTCAAAAAAGAGATTTTTAAAAATTAAAGTACATGAAACCTCTATTGGATGAAATATATGTGATAATACCTGAAAAATGATATTTTAAACTCTTAAAAACAAATACATTCCATTGATATATCAAGATTGCTTGAAATTACCAAATTCCAAGCTAAGATGGGCAACTAGTTTCCTATCAAAACTCCCATTATAAAATAAAATTAGATTATGATACAACTATTAAAAATGTATTATTTACCTGTTAAATCATCCCCATAAAACCATTTTTCTCCATATATTTCAAAAGTGAAGGAATGGAAGCAAACCTAGACCCTATCTGGATGACTAGCTCATAGTGACCCCCTTACTCTCTTAGTGATTTTTAATAAATAATAAGATAAAAATATTGAAAAAATTAAAATAATTTTAATATTAATATTTCCCCTAAAATTTTCCAAATTTCAATCTCCTAACTCTCTCTCATTTATCTATATCAAGCACTTGAAAACTACCCTTTTAGAGTTGTTAAGGAGGTCGATATAAGAGGCAAATTAGTTTTCTTCCTTTTTATACCTAAAACCTATTATAAAACACTTTTTTGACCTTTTCATGGAAAAATAATGTCCTTAATATGCTTTAATCACAATTTTACCTTGAATAACTATACAAATGGCATCAAAATAGGCCTTTTTGGCACTAAAACTACTAGAAACACTTGAGAAGTCTGATGAAACTATTGAAAAATGGATCCATTGTACTATTAATGCCTTAAAAATTACACCATATTATTATTATAATCTTATACTATCATTCACAATCAAAACCCACTCCAAAAGCCATAAAATGATGTAAAATGCAAGTAACTGAGTCATAAAGTTAGTTAAACCTTTTACCAACCAATTAGATAAATTATACATCATGATATAACTCTAATATAATTCATAAGGACTATTAATATGTTCTATACTAATTTGTCCTCTTGACACAACCTAAAACTGGTAAGAAGGTGACTAGACAAGCAAGTAACTATGATGATCAAAACCTTAATTTCATCAAAAATTACCTTAAACTCTTCTAACCAAGGATTTGGATGAATATTTAAAGTAAATTAGAATACCAACACACCAATTAACAATGCAAACACATAACAAGAAATTTTTTAATGATAGGGGTGATAGTTTGACTTGTGAGGTCAAACTTGTCAACATTTTTGATGGCTTAACTGGGAAGCATGCTTGCTATGCCTGAGAACCAGACCATTGACATATATTTTAGACTCATGAAATCACTCTTAAATTATGGAATGAAAGTTAAAAATATGATCCATGACAACAATAATTATTTGACTTGAAATAAGATAATTTTCTCCTCCAAAACAAGGAAATAAACACATAAAACAAGGGAAACTAACTAACAAAGCAAATGTGCAAGCAAAGCACTTATTTGAGATTAAAAAAAATAAACAAACTACTAAAACTAACTGACCAAGACAAAGCATGATCCATCTAGATCAAAATGAAAATTCATGAACTTACTTCCTCCAAGAGATGGTATAAGTTGCAAATCAAGGTGTTTATTAAACATGATCTTTGATGAGCCACTATAATTACCTACCAACTCTCTTAAAATCTCATAAAGTGAGTCATCAATAGAAAACTAGTTACCAACAAAGACCTACTCATCTTGTACTTTAGGATCTTTCTCATACTACTTATGAACTACAATATCATCAAGTGATACCTCATCTAAGCATTGTCCTTAAGTCTCTATGGCATCTTAAGTGACCTCATTCTTCTCATATGTTGTTGAAAGTTCATCAATCTCTTCAAGGATATTTGAATATTCAACCCAAGCTAAATCATTATCTTTAATAGGTGTTTCTTGATCAAATTTATCATAAGCATGCTCTCCAATGGTTGATGTATCTTTAAAAAGGTCTTCAAACTCTTGTAAAAACTCAATGTACAGCTACCAATCATCCTTTAGTTATCATTCCTCACTTTTATCAACCTAAATGAGATCATCTTGAATGGCATCTTGAGATTTTTCAATAGGATACATCTCAAATTCATTTATGACTTCTTCTTGTACTATATCATTGAGTTCTTCCACATCAAGACCAGCCTTCTCCTACACATTTGAGATATCTTTTTCAAGACTAGCTATAACCTGATTCTCAACTTGTAACCCAAGTGAAGTATTGATGAAAATCTCTTCTTCATACACTCTTGAAGCATCCTCTTCACACTCTCCAAGAATATTACTTGCATTTTCAACCTCCTTCTCTATCCTCCATACAATAGGTTTTTCTTGAAGAAAGGATATTGTGGGGAAGTGATGGAATTCATTCATTTGAGAGGGGGTATGAGTCACGGAAGGTTAATTATGATCATATTTTATATTTTTGAGGGTAATGGAATCATATAGGGAGTTTTGAAGAGGAGGGAAAGAGAAATTCTTAAAGACCTCTACATTTTGTTCCTTCCACTTGGCCATCACCTTATGAAAATCTGAGACCTCCTTGTCCTCATGGACAAATTGAGATTGAGGGATGAGTAAGGAAGAAGTGTAGATATAAGAAGTTTCATTCTCTTGAATAGGCATATGGGTTTTCTCTTGACTCCAACTAGGAAGCTCCCTTGGTTCAACTTGAGCATGGTTAATAACTTCATGAGGATAAGCAACACAAGAAGATTGGTAAGGAATACAAGAGGGGTCTTGAAACAATTGATTTAAGTCACTTTGATTCCTCTCCCAAGTATTCTTCTTATCCAATATAATATTACACAATGCATTCCTCTCTAATGGATCATTAGACACATTTTAAAATAGCCCACTCACTTCCTCATAGTGAGAAGTTGAACAAAATTTTCTTGTACATGCTAGTATTTTTCTCTCCATCTCACCCATTTTTTCTTAGAAATAAGGTTTCTCATATGCATCATCATATCTATATGGGAAAGTTTAAGGTTGGTCATAAGACTGATATGGTTCACAAGGAAGGTAAGAGTCATATTCTTCATAGTAAGGATCATGAGAAACTTGATAAGGCTCTTGGTAAGGTTGATTAGGCTCATAACAAATCTCATATGGATCATGAAAAGGCTAGTATAACTCATTATAGGGATGATAAGGATTACCATAGTGCTGATAAGGCTCATCAACTTGAATGAAATTTACATTTTCTTTAAAATGAGCAATAAAAAAACATCATGCTAGTGTAATAAAGGTACACTTACTTGGAAACTGTGCCTAGGCTATTAGAACAAATTGATATAACATGAAGATGCCATTGATGTTTTGAATTCCTCCAAAGGATGATCAATAGAAGAATAAAACCAACAATCCTTCCACTGATTTGGACTTGGGTCCCACCAAGCATGCCAAAAACTATTTCTAATTAAGTGTGTGCCCTTGAGAGAAAGTGTGTTATTTCTTACTCCTACTAGAACATGGAATATCTCTTAAGTGTGGGTGACTTTAGAAGGTATAGAATATCCATATAGGGTTAGTTCCCTTGGTGCTATCACTAAAAATTATTCTTAAACCTACTATCTATTGATTCTAGCAATGAAAAGGGTGAAAAGAACATTATTTGCAATAAAATTGTATAGGAAAACTTGGAAATGAAGGTGATGCAACAATATTGTATGACCACTTATGCTTTCAATGAAAAATTTATGAAATGGAGAAACTTTCACATATTCTCTAACTCAAAAATGAATTCTACAATAGTGTTTCACAAGGACTTAACAGAATTAATTTTTGCAAGGAATGTAAAGGAACTGAATCCACGTCTAATGTTTGGACTAAATCTACTATAGACACTTATAAAAACCTTTATAACATCAAAACTCTTTCATGAAGCTACAAAAACTAGACAATAACATAGGAAAACAATGATTCACTATGTTATATCAATGGCAAACACATACACTTCACTTAAAAACTTGAAAATGGAGGAACAAAAGCTTCTTATTTCTCTCAAAAGGTGAGTATAAAATTTTTCAGCCTCTCATCACAACTAAAATCAAAGAGTGATGAATTAAATTTTGGAAAATGAGTTCAACTAAAAAAACAAATGTTTGGAGACAAAGTAACCCCAAAATAGGGGTCTTCAAACTTGATCTTCTTCCTCCTTAAGTGCTACACGGCATTTTCTCAAACCTTTTCAAGAATAAATATCCATAGGGGGGGCATAAGAGAGAGATTTTTATATTCATATGAGTTTTTGAGACATATTCATTATGATTGGTCAAGCCTTGACCACTTATAGAGTGCCTAAATCCTTGTTAGAGCCCCTATATACTAGGGCATGTGTCTTTATTGATGAATTAGTCTTTCCCATTGAAAATATAACTTTAAGTCCTCCTTTACTCTTAATTTAGACATTATTATAGGACATTCATGAGGTCTTTCCATGATCCATGGGTTGTTAGAAACTCTTAAGTGCATAGGCATTGGAAGGAGAGAAGGCTTCTTAAGAGACTTTGAGACTATTTAAAACTTTTATCAACTCCTCAAAATTGATCCTTGAATTTTTCATACCTATTTTTAGCATGGATAATGTGTATTATACTTTACAATTTATTTTAAGTCTTAAACAATGATTTAATGTTTCAGCTCCTTAGGAAGCTCATTTTCATCATGGAGTATAAGGGAAAAGTTAAGCTTGTCTTCAAAAATAAAAATATCTTGCATGTATGGTTTTTAAATAGCATATCATACCTATAAAAAGACATTTTAAGACATCAAATATTCATAAATACTTGGCTTTTCACCAAAACCATGAATTTCTTCTCAAATCCTTATAGCCCTAAAAATAGATAAATCTCCTTGTCTAGAAGAATATGGAGATGACTATGGAAAAATGAGAGTTTTTTTAGATACCCTCTATACCCTTTCATCTACACACAAAATTTTGTGATCTTATCCTAAGTGTAGATGTACTTTCTAGCTCATTCTCTCTCCCAAATTAGGCCTTATTAGCCCTCAGCCTAAAAAGTAGAAAACTAGCTATTGGGAGATCCCACACATGTGAAACTCTCCAAAAGTGTTTGATCCACTTTTCCCACATTGTTATAAAGCTCCATGTTAATATTTTAGTTTTGAGATCCTATGAAAGTGTGTAAACCAAGAAATCACCTTGCTTCCTAAGCTTATTTTGAGCATGTTTGGGACTAATTTGAAAATTGGGCCTAGTTTGATCACCTATATAATCTCCCATTAAATTTTTTGGACATTAATAGATATAAAAAATTCAAAATTGCCTCATCTCATGATTGGGAAGTTATCCCCTTCTTATATCATCTATAAAACATGCAAAAATGGGCTATTTTGGGTAGTCCATACAAGTGAAGTAAATGTGAAGAACCTCCTTAGAGTCCTAAACAACATTGAAGATGTTTTAGGATCAAATGGTGTCATTTTATGTGCATTTGAATTCCATTTCTCTTGACTAGTCATAATCAGGGTTTTAGAAGGGTTTAAGACTTGTCTAGGGTCTTAACAATTGTTCATAAATATGGGATGTCAAAATGACCTCCTTTCACTTGTAAAACCTTATTTATTTACCTCCTCATCTATCCCAAATTTTTAATATCCCCATGCTAAGTGTAAGATATAGTACAATCATTTGAATTTACTCCTTGGGTGGCTTACTTAGCTCTTTTATGACTTGAGAGAGGTCTAATTTGAATTTTGGGTTTTAAAATTCACTCCCACTATTGTGAATAATTCATAAACCTATAAAAACATCCAATTACAAGATTCCACTTGTATTTTAATTGTTGGTTACCCCTTTATATTTAGTTGGTACACTGATTAGGGCAATTGGGGTTTAAGTTTGTTCTCTCTTTATTATACCTCAAGGGAACTTGGATGAAAACCTAAGATTGAGTACCTCCTATAGGTACATGGAAACATTTTCATGTTTTTATGCTGCTTCAAGATCCACCCATGAGGTTTGGAAACTTGTTTCATGCCTTTGAGCTCAAATGGACTCCTAAGTCTCATGCCCTTACTAATGGAGTGGGCAAGGTCTAAGATAAAATAGTGGATATGTCCATTAATGCTATGACCTTGAGGTGATCATTATTTTCTTAATAAACTCATTAACATGTTTTTTTAACAATTTTCAAACCTTGATCACACCTATAAAGCTCTCAAAACACCATTTCTCCTCATGATTGGCTAGGACTACCTGCATGCAAAAATCCTAGGAAAGTTATTTGGGTTAAAAACATCATAAGTCACTATTGGAGACATAGATTGCACCCTAGCTAAGAAAATTATTTTTTAGGTCCTCTTACTCAAACCTAGTCTAACATGGTAATGACCCTAGGCTGTGGATCACCTGATCTTGGGTCAGACCTCTAGTATTTTTAATGAGGTTATCTCCTCTGATGTATCACTTAGCTCATTTCAACTAAAACCTACTAATTACTTGGGAAAAGGGAGAGAAAGATAATTGAAATGTAAATATAAGCTAATTTTGGTGATGCACCTAAATTGATTATTCATCCACTCTATTTGAACTTCTAAAAACACTAATGAGACAAACAAAACACTGAATCTACAACTCCAAATGTCTATTATGCATCAATATTTCATGTAGAGGTTCACCAAGTGATCAAAACCTGAGAGAAGTGATGGAAAGGCCTCATTCAAGGCACTAGCCAATCAATGTATCAAATTTATACCTTTAATCAAATGATATTAAACACTAAACATGACTTGCATAACAAGATAAACTATTAGCTAGGTGAGATCAAAACTTGATAAGGGAGAGATTTTTACCATGTATGCAAATCAAACTGACATTAACACACTATACCAGAATAATGAAAATGATATAGTCATCTATTTATCTCAGGAGGTTACAAATATCAATCTTGGTAGGGTCTAATCATGCCCAAGAGAGGGATCCATTTCAAGGCTTAGAAGCCTATATTTATAGCATAAGGAAATGAGAGAGATGGGGAACATGCATGGGAGAATGGATAAGAAGTCATTAATGATCAAGACAACAAATGTACCAACTCCTCAAGCTCCTCATACATTAAAGTCACTGGGACTCTGTGCCATCTTCTACTTGACTTGTTTACGAGGACAAAATCCTCATATCTTTACACCTGATAGAACCATGACCATGTCTACCTTAGGTGGTTGAATGTTCCTACTAAATTATGGATGATATGAATATCATATTTATGCCTTGATGTGATCTTTACTATAATCCTTGGACATATATCTACTATATATGAAAACCAATCTCATTTACTAGTTTTCATATAGTCATCATATCTACTAGGGTATATTTATGTTGCTTGAATAGCTTAATAGCCCACCTTTGATTTTTATTAAACCCAAGATATCAATTCTACATCTGTAGAACTTTAATGGCATCATTCAAACTTGAAATATATATTTTTATTCATTTTTGGATCATTCTTGAACTTGGATCTATGCATCCATCTGCTTGGGTTTGGGTCAAAAACCACCTCATCGACCTCTATCATAAATCTCCTAGGCTCAACTTTTAATATCACTCACTAATCTTGATTTAGGCCTTCAAGATTAAGACACTTGTAAACCTTACACTTGATCTGATCTCTATTTACTTATTGACCTTTCTCTCATAATTGATCTTTATCTATAAGAATGAGCATGAGACATAGATCTTCTACCAGTTTTATGCACTTAAGGCACTTATCACCCATGCATTTGCTATTAGGATCTATTGACCTTTTGACCCACCACTCACCATTAGATTTTATTTTTACAAGTGGACATGCTTCATTGATCTACCTAGACCCACTAATTCTATCTTTGTATGTGCATCATTAGATCCACTTTATATGATTTCACATGTACCATCAATTTATTTGGACCCACTGGCTTTGTCAATCACTACAAGCTATTATATCTTCATTTGGGAACCCAAGATCTTGAAACGCGTTAGCTCCACATTCATCTTTGGAAACTTTTGAATCCAAATGGATATTTTACAAGGCTTAAACTTAATGTTTGCACGCACATTTCACTTTGTAAGTCTAACTTTAAATGTTTATATATTGAGATAGATAACATATCAAGACATTAAATTTTCAGAGGTTATTTATAGGACTAAAATAATAATGTATGTGTGGTCTTTTATCCTTAACCAATTTTCTAAGTGATATTATGAAATGTGCAACTAGACTGATCTATTCATTCTTTCATGATGTGTCATGATGCTCTGGCTCCTTAAAATCACCAAGTTCACACTTTAAGCTTGTTTTTAGTGTTTCAAAAGATTACAGCTAATAAATGATCTGCATGAAGGTCATTTTCTCCTCCTATTGGATTTCTTCTCAACCAGGACCCCACTCAACTTCAAACCACATCCAATCAAAATTTTCTTATGTTGGCCAAATTTGGCCAACATGTTTGGAGACTCAACTGGGAAGCATGCATGTTATGATTGAGAACCCAGACCATTTGTCTTGGCTAATCCATTGGGCATGGATTCTCCTCTCTGGTTCAACATATTGATCTAAAGCTAAAAACTAGCTACCAACCTCTAGATAACTCCTCTTGAAACAAATAAGGACCACTAACCTAAGGAAATAGGTAAAATAAGATAAAAGGGAAGCATATTACTGCTTGTAATAATCACTTATTAAAACAAGGCAAACCTAGAACAACTAACGTACAGTGACAAGCTTCCCTCTTGGATCAAATAGAAAGCTATTTGGTACACAATGGAACTTTGAAGCATTCTTACCTTTTCTTGGTAGCTTTCTCCTACATCTAAGAGCAACTTGATGCTCATGTCTTCTTGGGGAAGCAAGTGGTTCCTCTACTATCAATTTTAGGTGCATGATTTATAGACATGATTCTAAGACCCAATCATACTCCTCCCAAATTCATGTATTTTATAGGAATATCTTCAATTCTTCTTCATTTATGAACTACTAATCATGAACATATAGACCAGCTTGATCTATCTCCTTTATCATATCTTCAAGTCTGAACTCTAGGGGATATGGATTTGATTTTGGGACTTCTTGAGGCCATTTTAGCTTATTCTCATCTTCCAAGAGTAGAGAGATGTCTAAAGTTGAAGAGAAAAGTTAATAACCATGTTTGAAATTTTCAAACATGTCATACCCTAAGAGAACAACTACTTCTTTCTCTATGAAAGCACTTTCCTCAGCCTGTAATGGACCATATTTAAGTAAAGTATAACCTGAATGAAAGACATCAGACAAATATAAAGATTTGTTCTCATGAAGCTACAATTCAAATGGAGCTTCTTCAAACTAAATGTTAGAAGCAAGCATATCAATTCCTTGACCATAATCATGAGGCCACAAGTCTATTTTTTATATCTTAGTTTGGTTAATCAACACTACTTCATCTTCAACATCAAGTTAATGACCGAGCATACTCTCAATGTTATCTTGTTCTTCACCTTATTTTTATGATTGGTACTTGTGTTCTACTACTTCTATAAGCTCTTATACTTCATGGTGAATCATAGTTATTGAGTCATCAGAGAACTCATGGGAAACACCTTCAACTTGTATAATTAGTGTCTTCCTCTTGAACATCAACAACCTCCTCTTCATGTACTTGTTCTTGCATTTTCATCTCAACCTCTATCTTATCTTTCTCTTGAACTTGTTTCATATTTTCATCATTATATAAGACTAAAACATGTTTTTCCTTGCCAAGAGTTATTCTAATCATGATTTCTTATTTATGGTTACTCAAGTCACCTTTATTTTCTATTTATTTAACTACATCTTCTTGATTTTCCTCACAAAGGAGAGGCTCTTTCTTAAAGAGTAGCACACTATACCCTTGAAAATATTTATTAAGATGAGAAAGGTCAAAAGGAGTTACCATAAATAACTGATTTTTCTCATGAAGTTACTCTTTTTGGATCACCTTCACCTCCACTCTCAGTTGTATTGTTTCTTGAATGGCTTTCCATGAAATAAAGGCTCTAGGCTTTTGAGGGGAAAGGAATAGAGGCTAAATGATCTTCTTATTAATCTTAGATTTAGTATCTTGTCTTATGCTTGGATGTTCTTATTTCTCTCTTGACCATTGAATATGATTCCAAGTCATAAATTTAGGTTTAGAAACCTCTACTTCTACACTTGTTCTTGTTATGGGTGGGAAAGAAAAAATTTGTTGGTGTGTTGCCTTTGTAGTTACTATTAAATGTTGGAGATGATGATTTTAAAACTCAATTTTCTTGGCTAAATTAACCTCTAAAATCATAGATCAATTGGTTAGATATGTCTCCTTGAAAAATTGAAGATGAAGTCTCATGTATGATCTATTAAGAAACATGGAGATTAGTATCATCAACACATACTTGTTTATCCTTTCAAGGCCTCTCTTGGATAGACTTCTAGTAGGAAAGTTAGCCAAGGTCTAAATGGACTTTTTAAGGCTATGATAAACATTGGTTTGGAATTCATGAAGGGAAAATGGCAGCTCTATGCGAACATGATGATGATTATGATGACCCTGGGGTTCCTCATAAACTACTAGCCTCTCTTCAATGCTTACTATTAGACCACTTATGTCTATAATATCAGCACTAAAATTTGAGTGGCCTTGCATTATGAAGGATGCACCTACCTATTTATCCTACTTAAAATTAGCTTTCATGCTTTGAATTTCGTGCTTGGAGATCTCCTCTCTATATCTCTTTCTAGTGTTTATGCTTATCATCTCTTTCTCATATCTAAATAGAATTTTTTGGAAGCTTGAGATGGATTGATTTGGGCTTGAATGGGTTGATCAAGAGGATAACAAGATTCATGAGGGATTTTATAGGATTGGTATGGGACACCATACTATTGGTAAGGATATGTGCATGATTAGTTATGCTCACCATAAGGGTGATAGAGATTATGGTAGGGTTGATATGAGTCATGAGGAAGGTAAGAGCCATGATCTTGATAATAAGGATCATGATATACTTGATAAGGCTCATCATAGATTTGATAGAACTCTTATTAAGGCTGATTAGGCTCATATGGATCATGAAGATCATGTTAGAACTATTGATAAGGAGGTAAATGATAGGGGTATTCACCATAGTTGTTCATATCAACCTTAGATGCAAACACTGATTAAAATATTTGATGAGGCATACCTAGGATGCTTATAACTAGAATATTTGATTTGGAGTCATCATTGGTTCTAACTTGTTTACTTCCAAAAGCTCATTAGAGGAAAGACACACCAACAATCTTTCCACTATTTTGGATCTTAGTCCCACCAGGTGTGCCAAAACTATTGGAGACCTAGATTGCACCCTAGTTGGGCAAAGGATTATTCAGGTCCTCTTGATCAAACTTAGTCCAACATGGGAATGACCCTAGGCTATGGGTCACCTAATCTTAGGTCAGACCTCTAGGATTTTTAATGAGACTAGCTCCTCTCATGTATCACTTAGCTCATTTCTACTAAAACCTACTAATTTTGGGGGAAAAGGGAGAGAAGGATAACTAAAAGGGAAATCTAAGCTAATGTTGGTGATGTACCTAAATTGATTACGCATCCACTCTATTTGAAATTCTAAAAACTCTAATGAGACAAGCAAAATACTAAATATACAACTCCAAATGTCTATTATGAATCAATATTTCATGCAAAGGTTCATCATGTGATCAAAACTTGAGGAAAGTGATGGAAAGGCTTGATTCAAGGCACTAACTAGTCAATGTATCCACTTACTAGCTTCAATCAAATGACATTAAACATTAAACATGACCTGCATAATAAGATAAACTAGTAGCTAGATGAGATCAAGACTTGACAAGGGAGAGATTTCTATCATGTATGTAAATCAAACTAACATTAACACAGTGTACCAAAACAATGAAATATTAAATAGTCATCTATTTATCTTAAGAGGTTACAAAGATCAATCTTGGCAAGGTCTAGTCATGCCTAAGAGAGGGATCTATTTCAAGGCTTAGAATCTTGAATTAATAGTAGAAGGGAGTGAGAGAGATGGAGAAAATGCATGGGAGAATGCATAAGGATTCATCAATGATCAAGACAAAAATTTTACCAACTCCTCAAGCTCTTCATGCATTAATATCATTGGGACTCTGTGCTATCTTCCAATTGACTTACTTATGAGGACAAAATCCTCATATCTTTAGACCTAACAGAACCATGACCATGTCTACCTTAGGTGGATAAATGTTTTTAATAAATTATGGATGATATGACTATCATATTTATGCCTTGGTGTTCTCTTTACTAAAACCCCTAGACACATATCCACTATAAATGAAAACCAATCCCATTTATTGGTTTTCATATAGCCATCATATCTATCAGGGTACATTTACGTCACTTGAATAGCCTAGTATCCCACATTTAATTTTTATTAGACCCAAAAGATTGATTTTGAATTTTTAGAGCTTCAATGGCATCGTTTAAACTTGAAATATCCATTCTGGTTTAACTTGAGATCATACTTAAACTTGTCTCTATGCATTTGTTTGCCTGGGTCTGGGTCAAAAACCACCTCATTGACCTCTATCAGAAATATCTTTGGATCAAATTTTAATATCCATTGATGATCTTGATATAGGCCTTTTAGATTAATACACTTGGCAAGATCACACTTGATCTGAGCTTTATTGACTTATTGACCTTACTCATACTATAAATATTTCTCTGTATGAATGGATATGATCCATAGATCTACTAGTTGAATGTGCTTAAGACACTTATCATCCATGCATTTGCTCTTAGGATCTGTTAACATTTTGACCCATCACTCACCATCATATATTCTTTTTATGAGTTAATTTACTTTTTTGAACTACCTAGACCCACTATTTTTATCTTTGCTTACATGTCATTAGATATTTATATGATAATATGCATTCCATCGATCTGCTTGGACCCACTGACTTTGTCAGTCACTACATGCCATTATATCTTCATTTGGGTACCTAATATCTTGACACTTTTCATATCTACATTCATCCTTTAGAAGTTTTGATTCCAAATGGCTTTTTTATGAGGCCTAAACTTGACGTATGTGCACACATTTCACTCGACAAGTCCAAATTTGAATGCTTATATCTTTAGATAGACAACTCATCAAGACATGAAATTTGTAGAGGGTGTTTATGATAAATCATCATGTACATGAGGTTTTTGGCCTTGACCAATTTCTTATGGGCATTTATGAAATGTGAAACCAGACTGATCTATTTATTCTCGCATGATGTGTCATATTGGTTTGGATCCTTAAAATCACCAAGTTCACACTTTAATCTTGTTTAAAGTGTTTCAAAATATTAAAATAAATAAGTGATCACATGAAGGTTATTTTCTCCTCCTATTGGATTACTTATCAACTAGGACCCTGTCAACTTCAAACCACATCCAGTCAAAATTTTCTTATGCGGGCCAAATTTGGCCAACAATCACTTTACCATCAAATTAAGCTCATTCTTATGTTTTATATAGTTCATTAAATGATCCATAATGACTTTACATAAGCATTTAATTTTAAAAGGGTCTAAAACATTGTTATTTAATAACTTAGGGTTTTTGTGTAAATAGTGATTATTAACCCTAAAAGTCTATGAACTGTGTTTCTCTCCCCAATTACTAAATGATAAATTTTATGTAAGCCTTTTATAAGGCATCTACACTCTCCTTAAATTTTCATAATCCATATTCCTCGTGAAAGGAATTCTTTCTCTCTTAGTTTGTGAGTAGGCCTTTAGGTTTAAAAGGGATTATGTTCTCCACCATGTCCACATTGATTGTGTTCTTTATTTTATTAAGACATATAATCCATTCATATTGTCCTCCAATTATTTTTAAACTCATTTCTAACACTCTCCAAACTCATAACCTTGACTTCTCAATAATTTTGAAACTTGTCCTTGACTATCTACTACAAGTACTTGGTTGTAGGTGTCTTCCTTAGCATCTTGACTATGTGAGGTTTAAAAAACTATCTTAACTCTTACCTTAGTAATATTTTACATGATATTGATCTTTATTTAATTCTCTATATGATTTAAAGAACCTTAAAACATCACCCAAAACCTTTGTTCTCTTTTTCCTAGGCTTTGAACTAACTTATCTTCACTTGCAGCCTGTATATGCCCTTAGAGAGTCACTTGACTATGTAGGAGGTTTTGAAACTTAGTTTAGTTATTCTTGACTATTTTTTGTGGGTTTTATCCCTCTCCTTCACATCATTTTCATCTTTAGTTTATTTAATAGGTATGAAGTCCCATTTTTTTAGAGTGCCTTTCAAACACTACTTTATTCTTACCTCAAGTTTAAGGTCAGTCTGCCCTCTATTTACCATATGTAGGTGGCTATTTAGTATCCTGACTGCACCCTATGATTTGAGACTTCATATTTCACATACCATCTTCCATATTTTATGAACTTACTTTATCTCTTAAATTTTTTAGGTCTGACAATGGAATGGTCTACACTAAAGGCCTGTAGGTATCACATTATGGTGGTCTTGACTGTATTTCAAGTTTAAGGCTTTGCCTTGAAATTGTTAACCTTATCTTGGTCTTAAACTTGGTTTAGGATCTCAAGTTTCTTTAATATCCTTTCAAACACATCTCAACACCTCTTATCACGTATGACCCGTTCCCACATCTCTACTCTTTCCTTTGACTACCTGAAGGTCACTAAATGACTATAGGTAAGCTTTCTTATTGTTTCCCTTGGCTATATTTTACTATTAGGCTTGACTGTAGTATCCAAAAGGGGTATTTTTCATTTAAATATCCTTAAATATTTTCACACAAAAATATTTCAAACTATTTTAAGTCTTCAATAAACCCTTAACCTTAGCTATGTACTATTAGCATCCATTATCCATGGAATTCTTATTAAGTCTCTAGAAGTTGGTTATAGGTGTCTTAAAAAGGTTTCAACTATGTTATTGATTCTTAAAACCTCATCTCCTCATTAATAACCTCTTCACTTCTTTATTATTTTTTTTACAATCTCAATTGAGTCCAAACACCTTCAAACACTTATGTATATTAACATCATTTGGATTTGAGACCAGCTTGTTATCTAGCCACTTGTAGATGTCTTTCTTAGGGTTAGGACAATGTGTTAGGTTTAAGACCTCAATATTATCATAAATAACCTTTCCAATGATCCATTAACTCATTTAAAGTTCTAAGTGAGTTCAAACATCCTTCACACTTCTCTATCAACACTTTTGTTACACTTTTGAACCACTATCCTTTGCCCATTTCCATACAGTCTTATAGGTGAATATTTTTCAGTCTATTAAGAATATCAACAAATTGTATATGATTATTTTAAATTTTATGGTTTATGACATTGTATTTAATTGTAATGAAGTTAGGCTCACTTTTTTGGATTATCCTTGCTATCCCCTCAGTGTTGGTTTGATCCACAATGAAGACCTACAGGCCTAGGGCCTATATGTCACTATTGGACTATTTAGGGATGATAAACTACTTTTAAGTTCATTATATCCTTCCATAATTATCAACTCCATGACACTTGTTGAAACTCCTTGAAATACCCACTGAGCATATGATAAACATATGATTATCATCTCACTTAAGAAGTTGGCAATATCACAAGCATATGACTGTTAGTGAAGGTTTTGTTGTACTTATACGGATATAGGTGTATTTCAAGATGCAATGAGACCTATAAATCTTTGAGATAATAAATCTAACCTTATAGTGTCTCTTTAAAATACATTAGACTCCTTAATCATCCATAAACAATATATTCCACACTATAACATATGACTAAATGTTATAATTAAATCATGGTTGTATGTGTTATTGTTAGTATGGACTATTAGGAAGTCATCATGGTCTCCCTCCACTTTGGAAAACCTTATTAATTACTCAAACAAGTCACTAGTGCATATTCATCATCCATAACATAAATATCTCATATTTCACCTTCTTCATCTTCACGAGTCTTGATTTGCATGAAAACTTGACTGTAGTTCCACTTACATGGATGTAGGTCATCATGGCACTTGTATGGACTATTAGATCACAAAACCATTCCACCTACCTCCATTATCTCTGATTACTTTAGTATTCATTTCTAATTAATTAATTGGCCATAATGAGGTTAGAATAGTAAGGAAACAAGAAATAGCCTATTACCTTAAATAATGCAAACTTAGCTTAAATTCTGCTAAATTGAGTTCTAGGGAAGTTTTTTTCATGATTTTGATAAACCTTGAAGCTCAAATAAGCACTCATATCTTCCTCAATAAATTTATACCAATTTTAAGGTTAATAAAATACCTCGTGAACATGTTTATGATGATTCAAAATCCTTTGGAAGGACTTATAAGTTAACAACTTAGTCACTTATAATCTTTTAGTGTTATTTAGGTGTTTGAGGCTTATGATAAACTAAATCTTACTCCCAAAAGTGTTTATAATCATATTGAGGACTCCATAAACACTCTAAAATAATTTTAAAACCTTAAAATTAATCTCTTCACCTTCATGAATCCTCATGACTTCAACTACTTTCCATGATATCCTTCTAGCCTGCCTATTAGGCCTAAAAATAAGATTTTGAGCTCTTAAGAAAGCATGGTCCTTTGACCTCATATGGAACATCCTATAGATTCAAAGTCATAATTATCATCCTATATAATCCCCTAAATATAATTACAACCTTAACAATATTCTCTTCATACATTGAACATCTTATTATATCTGTAATTATACCTTATAGAAGGGCCAAATGACCAAATAGGTTGTCTCAAGAAAGAGATTTTTCAAAAGGAAACTAACTAAAATATTTATTGGATGAAATATATGTGATAATAACTGAAACACTATCTTTTAAACTCATAAAAACAAATACATTCCATTGATATATCAAGATTGCTTGAAAGTTGCCAAATCTCAAGTTAAGATAGGCAACTAGTTTCCTATCAAAAATACCCTTATCAAGTAAAATTACCTAATCATACAAAATTTAAAAAGTTATTATTTACCAATGAAATTATCCATATAAAACCACTTTTCTCCATATATCTCAAAATTGAAGGAATGGAGGAAAATGTGGACCCTATTTGAATGACTAGCTCATAGTGACCCCCTTATGCTCTTATCAAATGTTCATAAATAAGATGGAAAAAATATGAAAACCAATGCCCATAATTTAAATATTACTATGGATCCTAACAATTTAAAAAAAAATAGATCCTAACTCTCTCCCCTTTATCCATACTAAGCACTTGAAAACTGCCCTTTTAGAGTTACCAAGAAGCTCAATATGAGAGACAAAATGATTTTATTCATTTTAAGACCTAAAACATATTAAAAACCACTTTTATACCTTTTCATGGACAAATAATGTCTTGAATATTCTTTAAGATCAATTTTACCTTGAAGAACTATATGAATGGCCTCAAAATAGGCCCTTTTAGCACTAAAACTGCCAAAAACACTTGATAAGTTTGATGAAACTAATAAAAAATGTATCAATTTTAATTTTAATACTTTAAAAATTAAACCATGTTATTATTATAACCTTATACTATCATTCACAATCAAAACCCACTCCAAATTCCATAAAATGACCCAAAATGTGAGTAACTAAGTCATGAAGTTAGTCAAACCTATCACCAACCAATTAGATCAATTATAAAGAATGATATGATTCTGATACAATACATAAGGCCTCTTCTAATGTTATATATTCATTTATCCTCTTTACATAACCTGAAACTAGTCACAAGGTGACTAGACAAGTAAATAACTATGATGATCAAAACCTTAATTTCATCAAAAACTACCTTAAAATCTACTAACCAGGGCTTTGGATGACTATTTTAAGGACATTACAAGACCAACAATCCAATTAATAAGGTAAATAACATGATAATCAAATTTTTGAATAATAGGGGTGAAAGTTTGACCTATGAGGTCAAACTTGTCTACAGGTATGAATATAAAAGGTTGACAACATGTCAAAAGAACTAATCAATGATTAATTTATAGATGTTCCAAAAATAGTAATCGAACATAGGAACTTAATGAAATTTCACCATATGGAAAACAAACCAACCTACCAAAGTTGAGTAATAAGTTCAAATCAAAATGGGGAAAAAATAATTCCTTATTGGTATCAATGGTGCATGAATGCATTCAATACTTAGGTTTTGGAATAACATATTCAAAATCTACACAAAGGGGGTATTCACTTTGCCATTACTCTTTCAATCTAACAATCTTGTTTTTTAGCTCCCTAACATCTCAAAAGCCTTAATTTCTTCAAAAATCAACCACTTAATGAATTAGTCAATTTAAATAGACAATTATGGTAGTTATCAAGGAATAATGGCTTATTCTAGTAAATAGGGAAAATCTACAATTCCCTCTGCTTATTCATAGGAGGACCCAAATACATAATTATTGTATTTAATAAGCATGCATTAGATTTCAAATTCCTACATTACTTAATTCTCTGGGAAGAGATAGAGTATGTAAAACCATATTCTACTTAGGACCAACTGTCTCTTGAGGAGAAAGAATACATAGATGACCTCATACCAATCAAAGAACAAGGCCTCCACCAAGCTACAACCAAGCCTTAGGTGATATTATGTATTGATTTACTCTTATTTGTATTTTTTAATGCAAATATATTTGGAAATATATTTCATGTTATAAAGGTTAAAAATGTTATTCCATACATCTCAAGTAGGGCATTCAAGAGATATCTTAGGCTCCCCTTACCTGAAACTAATTATAATAAGGTTTCATCCAATGTTTGACTTGAGCATTACACATTAGATGAGAATTTGAAAAAATGGATTGATAAAGGCCAAAAGATGAATCCCAAATGGGCTATTTTATCCAATTGCATCATCAAATTAAGGCTTGGAAATAGGATAGTTATGATCTTAATAAATATATTGTATGGTTTTATTGGTATTGTAAGCATCTAGGTTGAGTGGGTTATGCTATTACATATACTCCTAACTTTGGGAAAACTAGTGGCACTATGATAAATTACTAGTGTCAAACTAAAGTCATAGCTCCTTCATCCTAGTCAGAGAGCAACTAAAAAAAAACTTCTATATGATGTCTTACTTGTTAGACACAATTTTATTGTATGGTATACAATCCTTACAATCAAAAATGACAAATGTCAACTAAATATCTAGTAAATGGCGTAAGACAAGACTACTATTTTATGTTTTTACATACATAAAAAAATGAAATCAAGAAGATATGTGAGGAAGTCTATCCTCAAATATTTTAGGATATATAGGACACTACAATGCCCAAATTATCATAAAATATAAGAAAAACCTGAAAAAAATAGGAGACTATTGGTAATACCTTGATATCACTATTATCAAGGTAAAAGGAGCAAGAACCACTCTCTTACTATTACCACACCATGTTCAAGATCACATAGTGGAACAATAAATTGCATACCAAATTTATAATAACATTAATGAGGAACTAGGTCAAAGACATTCAGCCTACTATTTCAAAACTCTTCTAAGCATTAGACAACAACAACATGTTGTCAAATCACATTTTCTTCATGTTGTCAAGGCCAATAATCAATACAATTTATAGGTGGCACCTTTTAAATAATGGGACCTAGGGATAGAGTAAGGGGGTATCTTTTTTTACTAAAGGAGAAGAAGAAAGCACAAGTTTCTTATGGTCATGACGAATATGAACATGACACAGTCTTTATAAATGCAACTAAAGTATGAATGAAAATGATAAATAAACCAATATCCATGGGTTGGTCATAATCCCTTTAGTATGATCCAAGGTTAATTGAGGAAAAGGCACAAGCTGCATGGAGTCATCACTGGTCTCCAACCCAACCAATTGGCATGTAGTAACATGATAAACCTCTCTCCCATTCAAGAGAGAATGCAAATGAGGAACCAAATGATTCTATCACTGAGATAGAATTAGATCCTCAAATTAATATGGAAATTATAAGGGTTCATCCAAGTCCATAAATATATTCTACATTAGTGGTAACCAACATTCAAACTTATGAGAGGACCATTACAAGGCACAGGTCAGTGAATTCTTCATGGGAACAAAGGAGGAGTTCTTTAGTAATGACACCTTTTCCACCCCTCACTATAGTCACCCCGGTAATTCTTTTGAATTTTCTCTAGACTACTTTCCTATTTGTTCTTACTACCCCTAGTTCCCCTAGTTCTCCCCAATCCCCTAAGTTTCCCCAAGCAAGCTCTATACCTTCTATAACCACCTCACCACCATTCATCACATCTACTACTCCATTACCACCATCTTTAGTCATACCTCATATTACTATTACTCCTATAGCTATCCCCACATCTTAGCCACCTTTCACTCCACCCATCTTCACCTACCATAAGAATCAAAATGACTTTTCCCCTCCCTCCAAAGGTAAAAACTAGAATAAAGACCCTCACTTGGTCTTCCAGTCATATAATCTGAGGAAGAAAAAGTAGAAGAAGCTTTAGATGCAATGGAGTAAATAAAAGAAGAGAAGCTTGGGAATCTAGTATCTCTGGTTGATTATCCTACATATGAATAACTAGATAATGAAGAAGTTAAGCTTGAAAATGCTAAGACATTGAGCCTAGGAGAACATAAATTAAATTAAATGTCTCTTGATGTGTCAAAACATTAGTTCCTCACACCAAAACAAATCAAGAGCCTAGATAAGGTATTTTATTCTATTATTTCTTTAGTTTCTAATATTGATT
Source organism: Torreya grandis (assembly GCA_037957365.1). Lineage (NCBI taxonomy): Eukaryota > Viridiplantae > Streptophyta > Pinopsida > Cupressales > Taxaceae > Torreya > Torreya grandis. The sequence goes on from JARHVA010001293.1 coordinate 2,248,682, forward strand.
CAACCAAAAGTCTACCCCCAACCATTACTAGGGATATTTTATCCAGTTATATTAGTTATATTGATTTAATTATTCCTTCTTCATCTCCAAAGCTAATAAGAACTCTAAAAGCAGTCCATTTTGAAAATTTGGTCATTGTCTCTATTTTTAATCCTTGAATGCCACTAGTCCCTAATAAAATTTCAGCCTAGTTATAGCTCCCCATGCCACAACCATTACCCATGCCCTCAATAATAATTATTGTACAAGTTACTCTAGGCTTGACTAAACTTTTGATCTAAGTTAAACTATGAAGTAAACATCTCCATGGGAAAGGGTTATTCAACCACCCCTTTAATTTCCTTTTTAGATAAGTGTATCCTTGGCACCCCCATGATCACACCACCTCCAATGACTCATCCTTCTTCCTAATCCTCAAACCCAAACTAAGAGATTGAAATGGGAGAACTCATTGTTCCCCAATGGGCAAGGGAAATTCAAGGTGCAATTGATAAAAGGCATAATCTATTTATAACAAAAATTCCCACAATATCCACTTAGTTTGATAAATAGAGAAATAATTTTTAAAGGTTAAGGAAGAGTAATGTGATGAACACAAGAACCAAGGAAGAGGTGGAGTTGAACAAAGGGAGACTCTTTTCCCTTTAGCCAAGAAGCCCAAGAAAAATATGAATGACCCCATTGAGTATATAAATAATTTTGGTTCCTTTATGGATTCCACATGGGTAGAAATGAAAGAGGTGTTTCAAAGTAAATAAGATGCCTTGAAGAGGTTATGGTAGATATAAATTATATAAAAACCTCAAGAAACTATTATTGATGTACAAAGTGTAGAAACCAAGTTGTATAGTATTTTTTCATTAAATTCAGGATTTCTAGGGTAGGGAGCCAATTGAACAGGGTAGTTATAATCACATTTTGGAATGAGATGAAAGAGATGGAAAGGAGATTGAATTTTTTGGTCCAATGCTCTAAGACTAATTATTTTTATCAATTAGATCTTATGAATAGTATGGATGCTTCTTAATGCTTAAATTATGTAATGGAAAGAAGTGATTCTTCCCTTAAATAGTACAAGCAAATGAAGACCCCAATAGAAAATTTCCTCACTCATGAGGGGGAAGTGTTATAAATTTTGGTGGATATGAGGGTTAATAATGTGATAACCCTTAAAAGAGATTTGAACAATAGACCTAATTATTAAAATCTTCTTTAAGAGGCTCCAAACAACTTCAAACAAGAAGTTAAGGGCACTATTTATAGAACCAACAAAGAAATCTTATAGTTGGTAAGTTTTACAAAGGATAGAGTAACGAAGGAAAAAAGTTTTATCAATTAAATTCAAGAGCTTATAAGTTAAGCAAGAAAGATTGATGAGTAAATATGTTAATATTTTTAAGCCTTCATTACTTAATTTTGATATTATAAATAAGGATTTTAAGATAGCCTATACATTATTCAAGGAGTTGAGAGTGAAGGAAACAATTTTGGGGTCAATTCCACATACATAATTGACTATCAGTACTACCCCAGAATCATAAATCTCTCATTTCCCTAGATTTTCTATGATGCAAACTTTAATAGGCCTAGTTTTGATTCCATAGGGACTTCTAGTAGTTACATAGATTTTCACTACACTTACTCCACTTACCTCTTCAATTAGTGGTGCCACATCAGCACTATGATTTAAAAATAACCATGTATTTCATGTTATTACTAAAGTGTAAATTTTGTTCCCAATCTATTTACTATGCATGTATATTATATTTTAGCTAAAGAGGTTGTTCTAAATGAAGATATGAGGCATGCATATTTTTCATGGTTTCAGATGAATAGTTCTAATTTTAAACTTGCAATTTTGGACAAACTTGAAGAGATGAGGCATCCCCATCCCAATATATATATATATATATATATATATATATATATATATATATATATATATATATATATATATATATATATATATATATATATATATATATATATCCTCCTAATTATAAAAGGAGGAAATTTTTGGCTACTAAAATTAATAAAAAATTCTAAGAAGTTTTACTTGACTTGGTCTTTGTGTGTAAATCTTGATCCTTCTCCAACTTTTTGGATTATATGCGATGTGTTATCATTATAGTATTTTATTTATTTGGTTGTGTATGAGTTATCTTATTTAATAAAGTTATTCCTTTTAAACTATAAGTTATTTGAATGTATGTTACATGTGAATTACAATCCCCCCTTGTTGATGTGCAATAGCAATCTAGTAAATGTGGTAACCTTTAATTCATGCATATTTAATTATATTGTGTTTTGTTTCCCTTTAACTCCTTACTATGTTTTATTTTTGGTATGATATAGAATCTTAAAGCAAATATTAGTCCATTTATTTCTTATCCTACCTTAATTCAAGTGTTGGTCTTAAAGGGTTTTCATCTTGTGTGGTCCACCTACCTCTTTTTTTCCTTACCCTTCCTTCCCTTTTGAGTTTATTTTAGAATCTTATGCACTATAGTTAAAACCATCATCCTTCCACTCACTTCAAGAAGATTTAATTTAATCCATATTCAACTCACCCATGGTAAAAAATATTCTTTTTTCATCTCTATTCCACTAGTAGGTCATTATAAAGTTTAATACCTAGCAACTCGTGCCTTAGAGTGAAATATTTCACTAATTCTAAAATGTTAAAGGCTACCTTGTAAGCCTACTATGGTGTACATAAAACCCACATCATTGTAGGAAGTACTTATCTAAAATGAGTGGATGAGGTCAAATCAACCCATCCTTTTCACCCATTTTACCTTTCATAGTGATTTCATATTAATATGCAAGGAGCTAGAGATTCTAGGAAATAAGAAAGATAAAAGATTTGTTCATGTTAGATAAAAAGTATATGAATATAAATAACCAATGGAAAACATGGTCATAGTGAAATAAATAATCATAAAATCAATTTAGATATGTAAGATTATTTTATACCCTAATACACAGTATCACATAGCATAGGCATCTAAGAAAATTGAACTTGTCCAAGGTCACACAAACATTATTTTTCTAGATCCAAACATTAGCATGCCCCTTTATTATCTATATTGACAATTTTATCCTATCACAAACATGCACATTCTAGAAACAAGATAAATACCCAATTCCATGTTTCCATAAATGGTCAGTTATAACAAATTAATAAAGTTATACTAGTTACAATTTTTTATGTGATTGTTATATCTTATAAAATCTAAATTTTCTATAAATTTATCCTATTAAGTGTATTTAAGACAAAAATGGATAAAACAAGATTATAATTATGTGAGATCTCTAGGGGTTCATTTTAAAATATTTATTTTGGTTTTTAAAACCTTAGGCATTGTCCATAGGCACCTTATTATTGTAATGGATCACCTTCCAAGTCATTGTAATTTATTTTATGAATTTTAGTAGAATATAGTGATTATGATGATTATGATAGTGAATATGAAGTACATTAGATTAATTAAATTTTGATAAAGATAAGTTTGACTCCGGTTGGTCCAAGATATTATTTTGATGGTATGAATGTATTTGTTGGTAGATCTATATATGTAGGCCCTCACTATTATGGTATGGAAGAAAAAATATTCTAAGAAATAAACTAAGATAGGCAATCAATGAAAAAAGACCTTTTTCACACCAAATAATGGAAAAAAAATCTTCTCAAAAAAACCAAGCTAGATATATATGGATTTGGTTTCATATGCACATGTAAAACTATTTATCCTCAAAAAATTAGTTCTTCCATAGAGCATAAGAGACCTATAACACATATTGTAGGAGCAACTATTGAGTCAAATTCAGGTTATGATGTTCTATAAAATGTTTATTTATTGAATGCTAATTATTATAATAATTTGAATGTTAAGGGATCTCAAAATAATTGTTAGAGTTAAAAAGAGGCATATTATGATCAAGAGGCTTATTTAGATTGTCAAGGTAGGGATAAAGTTAAAGATGTTGCTCAATTTAGAAAATATCTCTTAATTTTTTGATAAATTTTATATATTTTTTAATTCTATGATAGAACTTCCATATAAAAATTTACCTCATAATGTAGTCATTCCCCAAGTTTATTCTAATCTTATTTAAAAACCTTTGTTTCTAATACTTTGTATATTTATATTGATTAAAGTATTATTTATATTTATTTTGGTATTTTTTTTATTACTATTTATTATAAGATCCTTCCAAGTACCTAACATACCATTGTTTCTTATGCTCTTCCCATATTCTCAAAATGATCTTTCTTTTGTTATTCATTTTCAACATGTTTCTACTTTTCAACATTATCTAGTGAATGCTTTTGAATATTTTCCAATATTCCTTTTATGGGGAAAAAATACACATCATGATCCTCCTAAAGTTTTTAAAATGATATAATAAGTGTTCTAACATTGAACCTTGGAAAATTATTCTTCTTAAGATCCTCGGTTTCATAATTAGTGCACCATAAGCCACTACAGGTGTCATGCACACTCTTAACAGTCAGTTTTGGAATTTATGAGGTTGTTATTAAAATTTTCACCTCCATAAAGGGTTTGATACCAATATCTACACTACCAAAAATTTCAACTCTCAAAGCTACTTATAAGGCCTCTCTTGGCTTAGTAAAACTTTTCATTGATAGCACATACCTGAAAGGTAGGAGTAAACCCCCAATGAACCATTGCATGTGCTATATAAAAAGGTGTTTCAGTGAATTTAACCTTATATTTTGAAGGAAGAATAAGAAATTGAATATGGGTATGATTGAAAAACTTGTTTGATTGTGTGTTCATTGAATCAAATGATTGTGAAGAACTCCTCTTTGGCTTGGGAGGATGACCTACAAATAAGACAACACTAAGAAGATTTATTTTTTAGACAGATAGTTGGGTAGATTACATAGAAATATCTAGATCCTAGAAGCAAGATCTTCCTCGAGGGTTGTCAATCCACACATTTCAAATAATTAATTTTATAAATATAATATAAAGTACTTGCATTAATAATCAAAAGGTACTAAAAATGAACACAAGATATGTTTGCTAGAAATGACTAATATAACAATAAGCAAATTAATACTAATGCTAAATGGCTTGGGTCTATTTTAGAAAATTAGGTAAGGGTCTATGAATAGGTATAGACATATAAAATTAGATTTAGATAGGAATAGGTAGGTGTAAATAGCTTGTTATTATTTATTACCATAGTGATCATCGATGGTTGATGTGACCGTCGATGATTAAGGTGGTCATTGGTGATTGAGACAACTATCGATGGTTACTATGTGTAGGTCTGGGTTAGTAAATGATTAGATTGATAGGATCTCAAAGTTGGATTTTGAGAGATGAATTGGTGCTAGGTTGATTATGAAAGGCAAATAAATTAACTAAATACTAGAAAACAAATACTTATCTTAAAAAACATTGATCAGGTGGGTGCTTGAGGTGGTTGAATCATTGGTGGAGTCTGACATGATTCTAGTAGATTAATAGTACTTGACACTTTGGTGGAGTGATGGTGGTAATTTATCTCTCTAATGTAATGACTAGATAGATGGATCACTGATGATGATTGACTTATAAAATAAAGGAACTCTGGATGCACAAGGTCTTGATAACAATTGTAGATGGATTTCACCTCCCTACTCCTTTTTTATTATAAGCAAGGCAAGAGAGTTGCACAAGATGTTAACTAGGCCTTGTAATTTTAACCTATGCATGCAATGGCTTGTACATAGATTTAGATAAGTTATTTTTAGAAAATCAAGGTGGGTGGTTTGTATGTTGCTAGGTAAGGAGGTGTACACTAACTATCTATGGTCAAGATGATTGTCGATGGTCAAAATGATTGTCGGTAGTCATCCTGACCATTGATGGTCGAGGGTTAAGGCAAAGAGTAGGTAAAAGGTTATGTTAGGTTAGTTGAAAAAACTAACCATGGGTTAGGCTCAGTTAGGATTCAAAGGGTCAAATTGGTCTTAAGGAGGTCCTAAAGTGGTCTAGGGGAATTTTGACTTTTAGAATCATGGTGTACATATTTTTGGCATCTACATTTTTCCATTTTTTGTTATGTGGCTTTGAATAAATAAGATGAAAAACAAAAATGAATTGCTAATTGAAGGTCTGATTACCCCAAGTATGGAAGGAGGTGTTCCCCCTCAAATTGAGAGTTGATGAGATAAGATAGAAATGGGTAAGGGTTTGATAAGGTATAAAAAGGTGATGATGAAGGTGGACATCATAAAGGTTGGTGATAGGTTGGGCACTTGAGGTGAAAATGAGTGCACAAAGTACAACAAAAGATGCAATAGCCAAGACCATGCATGGACTAGGTTACCATACATAGTTGGTAAAAATAAAGGTCAATGCTAAAAAGATAATTGACAAGTGGACCTTGTGACCACATTTAGGCATGGCAACTAGGAACACTCATAAGTCTCCTAAGTGATGTATGTATTTTAGTGGGTATTTAAGATATGAAGCGCTCTCGATGAAAACACAATTTGGTTAAGTGTTGTGGGTATCTGAGGTAAGAAGTGATACCATTAAAAATACAAATTAGTCAAGTGTCTTGGGTATCTAAGGTATTAAGTGCTCCTAAGAAAACACGAGTGGGTTTGGTATGCATGAGGGGATGCAAATTCAAAATCTATTCATGGCAATGTTATCACTATGATCATAGGACTAGGAAAAAAGTTATCATAAAACATGTTCTAGTTGGGCAAAAATGGACCAATGGTGAGGTGATGAGGTGGTCAAGTTGGGTGGAGAAGGTAGTCTCCAAGGGTGGGTGATTTATTTTTATTCTACTTTAAAAGGGATACTGACTTGAGGTATAAGGAAAAGTTGAAGACCTTGAATATTAGTGGTCAGGGTTCTAAGGAGTGACCCTTGATGGTCACCCTGACCATTGATGATTAAGATGAAAACCCTAAAAGTCTAGTGGTTAAAATTTAAAAGTGAATGTCATTTTGCTCATTTACACTTTTGACTATAGAGCTCTAGAATTTGGCATTTTTAGGTGAAAAGGTTGTTGATGGTGACTACTGAGGTGGACCCACTAAGTTGGTGTGAGTGAGAAGACTTAGGAGACTAGTAAGGATGCAAGGAACATGTAGACATAGATGAGGATGGGCAGGTTTACATTTGACTCCACTATGGTGGTCACAAAATGAGGTAGGGGATGCTTTAGAATTAGTAACTTAGCTTGATATGGCAGTTATTTAGGGTGTGAAGATTAATGGTTTAGAAGGTTATGCCCTAGTTAGGGTTTTTGTGTGATTTGGGTAAATTTCTGGGTGAATGGGAAATTTGAATGGGTAGGTAGGTGAATTAGGGTAGGTAGATAAATAAGGGTGGAAAATTAGGAGATTTTGTGGGAAATTAGGTAGTTTTGAGGGATTATGGGTAGGTCAAGGATTTTAGGCAAAATACCCACAGTGACCATCGATGATCGAGCTTACCATCAACAGTTGATATCCATAAAGTTATGGACACCTGACCATTGGTGATCACCATGACCACTGGAGGTCAAACCACCTAATTTTTTGCTCAAATGTTAGAAAAAATTTTAGGGTTAGGTTGGGTGGGATATATTATTAGATTAACATATGGTTGAGGCTAGGTATGTTAGGTAAATGTGTCTAAATGATAGAAAAGAGTGAATGGGTCATAAAATAGGAAAATGCTAGCAGGGTGATGGTCAAATAGGTAAGGGTAGGTAAATATTTTGAATAGTATAAGGAACTAAGTTATGTGTTAATGAATGTGCATAGGCTTAGGATTAAATACAGATGCACTATCGAGTGTCATGTATCTTTTCAAATATCTACTAGGGGATGACCCTAGCTGACTGGGCCTATATAAAGGAGGTTGGGATGGGAGTGATGAGGCATTATCATCATATGCCCTGGGATGCATCTATGAGTATAGCTCTCATTAAGAGTTGGGATCCAACTATGAACACCTTCTTACTATTAATAGATGATATGATGATCTTTCCTGAGGATATACATAGAATCACACATGTCCCTCTCTAAGGCAATCCAATCTATCACATAGAGTGAGAGGAGTGGGAGGATCATATTGATCTATTGTATGGAGATGAAAATGATCAAGTTATATGGCATGTTGGGGGGTTCAGCTATATCACATTTTATGAGAGGGTACAAGATGATCAAAAATTGATGACCATGATCATGATGGTCATCTCATGCTTTGATATTCTCAATTCAAGCAATGGGAGGTTCCCATAGTTTATACTAGGGATGATGGTTGAGCTCCTACTAGGGTGGATTATATTTGACTAGGCACCTATTCTCTTGGTATAGATATACAGGGATCTATGGGGATTTAGGGCCCATAGGAGGTATGGTATTAGTGTTCATCTAATTTTACACTTTTAGGCCTATGAACACATTGGGTGCTAAGGCCAGTGGGATTATTGTGGGTAGGATACATGGATATTGAGTTCCCAATTGGTTTCATGTGGTGGAGAGGTGACTTTGCCACTTTAGGTGTAAGGGTGGTACAAACAATGTGGATTGGTTTAGGGGTGCATTGGGTGCACTAGTGATCAGTGACATTATCTAGATACCTTATGTCCAATTTTTGGTATGGCCTAAATATAGGAGGTAGACCTTATCCTTATAGATTTATAGGTGGATTCTTAGCTAGAGGGATGGAGAGGTGGAGCTCATCCTATTTGATAGGGTGTGGAGGTAGTTTAACCTTATACATGGCATTCCAAGTTTATTTCCTAGGTACAGGCATGAGGATTCAGAGATCTTATTATGACAGCCACATCTAGTCCTGATTTTGTTAAATCATGAGGAGTTTCCAACTAGGCCATAGATAGATGATGTAGGTTTTTTTAATGGCTACATGGTATGGTACCAAGAATTATATGCAATAATAAATTTTGGTGATGGTCATGGTGTCAGGGGGCCTATGGATGTGGACCTAATTGGGAGAGGGGACCAGAGGGCATAGGTATAGGGGGTGCCCCAGATGCTTAGGCAAAAGTGGTGTTAGCCACTACATAGGCATAGATCATGGTAGTATAGGGTCAGGTGACTATTCTAAAAGGTTAGGTTGCTACTATTACAGGTGCTAAGGACCAAGCAAGGGATTCACTATCCTTAGTTACATAGGAGAGGGACCCCCTGAGGTAGAGAGGAGGAGTAGTGTCACTTATAAGACCATCAAGCACCATCCCCATGGCATGATACCTAGTTATAGTGGAGGAGTTATGGTATTATGAGGCTATAGTTTTGAGGTGGTATCCTGATGAACCCTAATGGGGTGAGTATAGAGTGAGCTTGGTAGGCAATACTAGTGTGTTAATACCAAGGTAGTAGGTAGCATCTGTATGTGGACAAACATGTATTATAGATGGATAGACACTGGGGCCTAGTGGTACACTAGGAGATAATGGTGCCCCAAGGGCATAGCTCATACATATCATATATTATTATATATCATTTTGATTCTAGCCTACTAGCTGATGCGATGAGATGTACATTTTGAGAGAGAGAGAGACATGTATATTTATTTGTACACATTATGATGTTATTTGACTCATGAGTTATGTATATATGATCCTTATTTATTGCTTGTGTTCATGGTATATGATTTGCATTGAAGTTTAATACATATGATGTGATGTTATATTGCTTATGGATTATGCTTATGTTGTGGATGTTACACACTGATGTACACTCACCTAGCTAGTATGAGATGGATTTGATTTATAGGTATTCTTCTTGACATGATAAATTTTGATGAGTACATACTTCATTATTTAGATTTAGATATGCGATGAAAAATGGTTGATTTCTTTATTGCTCATGGATGTTTTGATGTGATCATATTTATTAGGGTTATGATTATGGTTATGCTTATGTTTTTCACTTATGACACACATGGATATGTTTGTTGTTAATTTTTTTTTGAGGTAAAACACATGAGGTAGTTTAATTAACATGAGATGGGTGAACAAAGAATACAATCAAGAGATAAATGTTGTAATGAAAAGATCAACTAGCCACGATAGGATAGGAAGAGGACACACTTCTTATTCTTTGACAAGGACTAAATAAAACCAAATTTGGATTGGGTTGATGAACATAAGCCCTTTTAATTATTTGCATTAGCATTCATTAGGTATTTAAAAAGGTGTCTTAACCACATAATTTCAAGTAAGCTCAAAATCCCTTACTTATAGTGTATAAAGGGAAGATGGATGAAAATGGAACCTTCTTGTGAGACTAGCATGCCTCTTCTAAAGGTGTCTAAAGATCCAATATAAACAAGTCTATGTCATACAAAGTGTAGACTGATCGATGTAGGAATTCTACTTGTGAAAGTTGATTGCATTTTCCATCTTATTCTTTTGTTGTGAGAGTTGATTGCAGCTTTCAAGAGTAGTTTTCTTTTTTATGATTTGAAAATGGGTCTTTTGCTTTGTTGTTATATATGGGAAGTTGATCGATGTGGGAAGCTTCTAATAAATTACTATGCTTTTGATAAATGATTTACTCAACCATCCTTCAAGGGAGTGGTCTAAGTTTATTTGCTTTGTTCAAGTCTTTATGATAATTTTCCTTCAAGGGAGCAGTCTACCTTATATTTTCACAAGTTTAGTATGATTATGTAGTTGTCCTTCAAGGGAGCAGTCTATGAATACTAAGAATAATTCATGATTGCTATCAGTTTGGATTTTATTATTTAATGATTTGTTTGATTTTTTCTTGACATAGACTTGTTTATATAGGATTAAAGGTTCACCTTTATGAAGGTAAAACTAAAAGCATAAAAAGGTCGATTAGGTGTAAAGAGGTTTAGGTGACAACAATCATGGGAAACCATCTTGGGAGAGGGATAAAAAGTACCATGAAAATCATGCCATGGGTAGAGTTGTGGTACCCATTATTCAAGATTAGGTTATGATTGTGATGGATAATCATGTGATTCAATTTTAATTAGTTTCCCCTAAAATAGGGAAATGAGTGTGGTTAAAATCAAGGGATGAGCTTAAGTTAAAACAAAAGGTGAATTTGATCCTTCTTTAACAAAAAAATGGATGCAGATGCAAAGCATTAAGGGGCTCAAGTTCTGGGTTTCCTTATAGAGAAGATAATCTATAAGCTCATGATCCATACTTTTGGTTTATGATATAGGGTCCATACTAATTGAAAGTAAACTTGCCCTACTTTTTTTTCTCCATATTGGTGACATGTTGATTTTCTTTTAGGATGAGGTCTTTGATTTTGAATTCTCACACTCTAAGATGTTTTTTATAGGCATGATTGATGCACTCTTGATAGACATGAAGATAGGTAAGGGAAAATAAGTGATGTTCATCAAGTAGCTCAACCTGGGCTATGCAGGGTTGATGACAATCATCCTCAGAAATGAGACCTTGTAAAGATATGTGAAGAGAGGGTATTTGGACTTCAAGAGGCAAGACTTCCTTTGCTCTAAATACAAGAGTAAAATGTGTATCACTCGTAGGGGTTCTAATGATAGTATGGCATGCCCATAAGGTGAAGGGTATGTGAGAATGCCAATCCTGACCCAATGCATTAACCATTTTAGTTAACATGTTGTTAAGAGTTTTGTTAGAGGCCCTTGCCTGTCTATTCACTTAAAGGTGATAGGGTAAAGATAAGATTAACTTAATGTTGAAATCATCATAGAGACCCTATACTTTCTTATTTTTAAAATATTTACCATTGTTGGTGATAATCTTGTGAGGAACACCAAAATGGTAAATGATGTTGTTTCTACTCATTTTTTGCTTTTCACATTCAGAAGAAATGAGAAACTGAAGTTAAATGGTCAGGGGTTTGTACGTACCCAGATGAAGTTGCACACTGTATCTAGACGATTGAAGGAGATCTTCTTTGGCTATGGAGGATGACACCTGTAGATAGGAAAGACTTAAACAAAGAAAATGTTAGATAGATATATGGTGGACTGCCAAGCAAAGCTCGGCCCAAGAAGTGCAAAGACTTCCTTGAGGGATGACAGTCCACAAGTTGATAAAAAGAATGTCAGATAAAGAGAAATAATGAAAGACTAAGAAATAGAAAGCAGACAATGCGTACCTATATTCTACTGTAAGTCTCCCATAGTCGTTGACGTCGGTAGTTCTGCCAGCGTCGATTGGTCAAGGTTGCCGACGTCGGTTAGTCTGCCAATGTCGGTAGGGGCAATGGTCAATGTCAGTCAGGGTAATGGCCTTGGATGGGTTTTGGATGGGTTTATGGTTGACAGAGGGGTCTAGAAGGAGTCTGGGTCTGTTTAATGGTTTGTGGAGGATTGTAGGACAATTAATATGGTCTGGGAAAGGGCTAAGGTAGAGGACAGGGGTGGAAAGAAAATAAGAATGAGAGGAAGGCCCTGGGAAGAAATTTGGGTTGTCTATCAATAATACTCAAGAATATTCAATGGACTAATCACCAATGCATTCTAAAAATACTGAAATATAAAGTAGAAGAATACTTAGCTCTTGGTGGAGAACCAGAAGTGTAGAAGACTTGTTTCTGTTATGGCTGATGTAAGAGACTTCATGCAATCTTCTAATCCAATGTGGAGTGAATTCTACAGAGTTTCTTAGCCTGGAGAGTGATGATAGAATGTTGATGCCTGCAAAGAGTTGAGGAGCAAGAGAATTTAGATCCTGGGAGCAAGAGAATTCACATTCGGCTACAGTCGAGGTTGGAATTTAGTTTTAAGAAACCGACGTCGGCGATACCACCGGCATCAGTTGACTGTTAATCGATGTCGGCGGCTAGAGAATGGGAAAAAAGGCTATTTTTAGCCTTTTGCCCATTCTTCCATCTGCCAAGTTTGGTTGTCATTGTTAAACGGTCCAAAGGCAAGTTTAATAGGCACGAGAATTAGCGAGAGAGTTAAAATTAGGTCTTAGGTAATTATGATTAGTCATAGGGTGATAAATGGCCTAAGAGCTAGGAATCCAAGGTGAGGTGTCTAGGGGGGATTATTAATTTAAAATAAGTATTTTAAATGAATAAAGTATAGGTTAGGTATGTTGATGTTAGAAAGGGACCAAGGGGGGTTGACACTATTTTGGTGTCTACATTTGCCCATTTTTGTCTTGTTGGTTGTTCTTGACGAACTGCAAGACAAAAATAGGAGTAAGTTACCCCAGTTATGGGATGAGGTGTAGGTTACCCCGGGTAAGGGATGAGGTATTCTCCCTCAAAGCGGGAGTCGAGGGAAGGTAACTTGATATTGGGTGCCGATTTGATAGGTAGTGGATGTGTATGGTGAAGTCAGAGTGTGAACACTGCAATAGTTGGGATTACACGTATACCACTTCACATGATAGATAGGTCAAATTATCGCAGTCAAAGATCGAAGAGTGATAAAATCAAAATAATCGGTCCCCAGCATTTAGTCATAGTTGATTGGGTTAAATGATCAGAGCTGTAGCTCCAATGGTCATCATGTTCCAAGTATCCCGAGCTTAGGAAGTGCTCCTGGAAAACATGAAAATGTCATAAATATTGAGGATCAACTAGAGCGCAATCTAATAATACATGTGAGGGTCATAATGTGGGTTGTGTACAATTTTCTAACTATTCATGAGGTAGCATATATGCAAAACAACCAAGGCAAAGTTGTCTCAGAAGTGGTCATGGTCTTAGGAGATAGTCGCGATCTCCAAGGTCATTGGTCGAGTCAAGTTGAGTCATGGTATGATCTCAGGTGGTGTGTGTTGTGCTCAGGGAGATGTATGTGATCTCTAATGTGCCCCATGAGAATTTTAGGTAACTCATTCAATGTCAGGGTTGGTTGCTTGGTCATGATTTTGGGTTGGTATAGATAGTTGGTCCATTAGATGGATGGATGAAGGAATGGCTGACCTAACCTCAGAAGACCCCATGTCAACTGAGTGCTGCCTAAATAGCCCCTATTTGAAGGGCCTCAAGCCAATGTAGTTCTCCCCAAAAGGGAAGAAGAGAGTCGAGGTTATGGACTAAGTTTTGACTAGGTTAAGTCATGGTTAAAGGTAAAATAGTTGGTCCATCAGGTAGGTGAACAAACGAATCGCTGACATAATTAGGGAGACGAACGAGCAAATGGTCGAGCTAACCCCAAAAGACTCCATGTCAACTGAGTGCTACCTACATAGCCCCTATTTGAAGGGCCTCAGGCCGATGTAGTTCTCCCCAAAAGGGAGGAAGAGTCAAAGTGGTTGATAGTTGTCTTGGTCAGGTTAGGGTTGTTAGCATTTCCCATAGGTGTGATGGTACATGCTTGAAATTGATAAGTGTATGATGATGTTACAGCCTTTTCCATATTATGTGATGGTGTATTCTGTAACATTGGTTATGTTTGGTTGATAGTTTCCATGTGTATTGTTGTCCATAAAAACTATTGTGAAGGGGTATGATAATTCATATAACACAAATTGGTATTTGTATTAAATAAATTATGAGGTTGTGCTAATGGTTAGAAAATGTTTTGGTTTGGTTTGGTTTGGGTTGGTTTGGTTAAAAAATGATTTGGTTGGATGTGACAAAGGTATGTAAGAAGTGAAAGGTGTTGTGCTCTTTCATTGACAGGGACCATAATGGTAGCATAGATAGGAGTTTTTGCAAACAAAAGCCCCATTCATGCATTGCGTCATTGACCATTGGTTTGTATTAGAGAAGTAGTCAAATCACTTGACATTAAGTGAGCTCGAAATCCCTTGAGTATGTTGGGGTAGGTTTGATTATGTGAGATGTGAGGATAGCGTAACCCTTTTTAGCAAGGATAACTTTGCCCCTTTTATAGGTGACCCTGAGAACGACTATAGGCAAGTCCATGACTTAATAGTTTGTCAGTCAAATTTTTTTTTTTTGGTAGACTGATCGATGCGAGAAGTCTACATGGGGATGTTGTTTTGTTTTGTGGTCATATGTGAAGCTGATCGATGTGGGAAGCTTCTGAGAGTGTGTTGTTTGTATCAAAATTTGGGTATAGCCATCCTTCGAGGGAGTGGTCTATATTCTGCTTTTTATGTTTTGATGTCTTTGGATATCTGTCCTTCAAAGGAGCAGTCTATTAATTACAACAATTATGCAGCTATCCTTCAAGGGAGCAGTCTACATTGATAGTTTATGACCTTTGAATAGGTATCCCAATTTTTATGTTTTTTTGTTTTTTTTTTACTGGACTTTTGGTCATGGACTTGGCTATAGAGGTTTGGAGGTTTCCCTTTTTATTAAGACAAAGCATTCATGCTTTACAAAAGGGTTGACTAATGTTTGTAGGGAAAAAGGGTTGAAAGGAATAGGGACAAGGATGATGGGGGTTGCCTAAGGGATGAGCTCAAGTTAAATGTCAAGTGAATGAGTACTTGATTAACAGTAAAATGGTCAAAGATGCAAGACATTAAGGGGCTCAGGTTTTGGCCAGCCTTCAAGAGAAGATAGACGATAAGTCTCTGATCCATACTTGTGCGTTATGATATAAGGTCCGAGCCAATTAGGAGCAAACTTGCCTCATTTACTTCTTTCCATATTGGTCACGTGTTGGTTTTCTTTGAGGACAAGATCTCTAATTTTGAAATCTTGTTCTCTCAGACTTTTGTTATAGGCACGTTGGATGTGATTTTGGTAGATATGGAGATGGTTGAGAGCAGCAAGGTGACATTCGTCAAGTAACTCAAGTTGAACCAACCGATCTTGACAAAAGTCATCGTTAGAAAGTATGTCATGCAAAGAGATGCATAAAGAAGGTATTTGTATTTCAAGAGGTAAGATAGCCTCTATTCCATACACTAAAGAGAAAGGTGTATCACTCGTAGGGGTTTGGATGCTAGTGTGGTAGGCCCACAAAGTGAAGGGAATGTGAATGTGCCAATCCCTTCCAGTATCGTTGACCACCTTCATTAGAATTTTGGTTAAGATTTTGTTGGAAGCCTCGGCCTGCCCATTTACTTGTGGGTAGTAAGGCGAGGAGAAGCTGAGCTTGATGCCAAATGAGTCACAAAGTTTATAGACATTTTTGTTTTTGAATGATTTGCCGTTATCGGTGATGATCTTGTGGGGTACACCAAAATGACAGATGATGTGGGTGTTGATGAAGTCGATGATTTTGTCAGCTTTAGTGGAGATGAGGGGAATAGCTTCCACCCATTTAGTGAAGTATTCAGTTGTGGTGATAATGGACTGATGTTGAAGAGATGAATGAGGGTTAATCTCACTGATTAGATCTAAGCCCCATTGTGAAAAAGGCTAGAAATCCTTAGCGACTTGTAGAGTGTGGCTAGGGACGTGAATTAAGTTAGTGTATTATTGGCATTTGATACAATGATAAACATAGTCACTGTAGTCTTGGTGAAGAGTGGGCCAATAATAGCCCAGGTGAAGGATGCGCTTTGCAACCGAGTTACCACTAAAATGCCCTCCACAAATCTAGTCATGGACTTGTTTGATAGCATGAGATGTTTCAGTGGAGGTTAGACATCAAAGAAGGAGGCCATCAAAACCTCTTTTATAGAGAAGACCCCATAGCATGGTATACCTAGCAGTGCTTTTGATAAAATCTTGTCACGCATTGCTAGAGAGATCAGGGGGGATAATAAAATAAGTTAAGTAGTCCATGAGTTGTTTATACCAAACATCCTGTGGGCTAGAGTCAATGGTGCTGACAAGATTGATGTTAGTGGAGATGTATGAAGGTAGTGTCAAACAGTGTACCATAACATAAATTCTTGAAGAAGAAGATGAGGATAGAATGTATGAGGCGAGAGAAGCCATATTATCAGCAAACTTATTCCTAGATCAAGGAACAGTTTGCAAGAGGTAATGGTCAAAATATTCTAGCAGGGTGTCAACACAGTGTTTGTACCTTTACAAAACTTCATTTTTACAAAGATAGGAGCCGTTAATTTGATTGACGACTAGTTGTGAGTCGACAAAGATGTTGATGGTCTTGACACCTAGAAAATGGTGGTTTGAAGTCCCAAAAGTAAGGCTTCATATTTAGCCATGTTGTTTGTACATTCAAAGTCAAGTTTGAAGGATAGGGGCATGGGCTCACCCTCATGAGGGATGAGAATGACCCCCACACCCCCACCGTGTTGACATTTAGACCCATCAAAGAACATTGTCATTTGATAGAAAATGTCATCAGTGGATAACGTGGTGATGGATTTGTCAGGGAATTCAAAGTGAGAGGGTTGGTTGTCAGGTAGAGGGGCATCCGCTAGTTGGTCAGCAATTGTTTGTCCCTTTATAGATTTTTGTTGGATGAATTCCAAATTAAACTCATCAAGAACCATGAGCCAACGAGCCATACGTTGGTTTTGGTAAGGCTTGGAATGCATGTATTTGAGGGGGTCAGTGTGGGTGATGACATAAGTTTTGTGATTGAGAAGATAATGACAGAGTTTGGTAGCAGCAAAGACTAATGCCAAACAAAATTTTTTGGTATGAGTATACCGAGTTTCATAGTTAGTGAGCATTCAGCTTATTTAATAAACCACCTGCTCATGATGTTGTTCATCTCGGTGCGTGATCATGGCACCTAAAGAATGATTGGTTGCTAAAATGTAGAGATAGAAGGGTTGGTCGTCTTTTGGTGGAATAAGGACTGATGGAGAGACAAGATAGCATTTAAGGGCTTTGAAAGCCTCGTGGAAATCCTTATCCCAATGAAAAGAGACATCCTTCTTGAGGAAGTGATGAAAGGGTTGATATCGGTCGAAAAGTTGTGAGATGAAGCGACGAATAGATTAGAGCTTCCCTTCCAGGCTACAGAGCTGCTTTAGATTGGAAGGTGGTAGCATCTTGAGTATAGCTCGAATCTTAGCGGGATCAATCTCAATGCCATGAAGAGAAATGATGAAGCCCAAAAGCTTCCCTGAGAGAACCCCAAAGACACATTTCTTTGGGTTAAGGCAAACATTGTATTGGAGGAGGCGAGTGAATATGATTTTGAGAATGGTTAAATGGTCATGACGAAGTTTAGATTTGCCTAGTAGGTCATCCACATAGTCCTCCATGATTTTATGTAGGAGATCATAAAATATGTAAGTCATGGTGCATTGATATGTGGTGCCTGCATTCTTTAGGCCAAAAGGCATGACCCTATAGCAAAAAGTCTCCCATGGGGTGATGAAGGTAGTCTTGTGTTGATCTTTTGGTGCAATCAAGATTTGGTTATATCCTAAAAACCCATCCATGAGTGATAGCATCTCATGACCGGCCGTAAGATCAATAAGTTAGTCGATGTTGGGTAGAGGAAAATCATCTATTGGGTAAGCTAGGTTGAGGTCCCGATAATCGATACAGATTTGGATCCCCCCGGTCACTTTTGTGACAGGGACGATGTTTTACACCCATTGTGGATAATCAATGGGTTAGATGAAAGATATGAAAAGAAGACATTGAATCTCCTCTGTGACAAGGAACGCGATGCGAGGATGCATCTTGCAAAGCTTTTACCTGACAGGCTTAGCCTCTGGGTTTGTGATGATGTTATGGATGACAATGTTAGGGTCGATGCCAGGCATATCACTATAGGTCCAAGCAAAGGCTTTGCTATGGTCTGAAAGGAATTTGGTATAGTTAATTTATTCCTGGGCATCCAAAGATTGACCAATCTTTAAAATATGGGGAACATCAGAAGATGGAAGGTTAATGTCAATGGTTGATTCATTTAACATAACCTACATTTATGAACGAAGTGATCGTTGAATGAAAGAATCATTTGCACCCATGTAGGTGAGAATGGCGTCATCATCTACGCATTAGACAGTGTTGATGGTAGCAAATTCATCGTCTATCATGTTTGGATAGGTGAGTTTGGAGGTGATTGTTCTATGATAGGTTTGGGGCGAGGGTTTTTAGAAGTTTTAGTAGGTTCTTCAAAACCCAGGCCATGTCACTTCTTGGCATTCTTTATGGCCTCATCATTTGGTGGTTCGACAGGCTGGTGGGAGCCTTGTTCGTAGCACCCAAAGCCAAAGCCCTTCCACGCACACCTATAAAGATAGGTATGAGAAAATTTTGGGTTGCCAAGAAAAGAGAAGTCAGACGTAAATAGTTGGGGTGATGAAAGAGGATTCCCATCAGTGGGAGCTCGATTTAGCCCTCCATAGATGAGATTTGTTTGAAGATTGGGAGGACCATAATGGATGACCATTTCGATATGATGGTCATAGCTATGATTGTGATGAAGTTGTCCATACTCTTGAGGAGTTTGGAACATGTCCAAGGTGAGTAAACGATACTCCCCAAGTGGAAGACGTTGGAAGGTATCTTCCATAGGGTCTTTTGTTGTCACTTGAGGAGGTGGTGTAGGTGTAACCACCATTTGCATACTTGTTGAAGCTTCCACGGGTGGAGACAGTGTTTGGGTCAATGTTTTTAAAGGAATGAGAACATTTTGGGTCGATAAGTTGTGTTGCATGTCTTGAAAGGGGAGGGGTCTGCGGGAATGACATGGACTTGACCGTCATGTTCAAATTTGACACAATGGTGTAATGTACAAGGGACATAGGCCATGGCACGGATCTAAGGTCATCCTAATAACATGTTGTATTGGAACTCTCCCTCGATGATGTAGAAGAGCTCTGGGATTGTTTATGGGAAAACACAAATATGTAAGACAACGGTGCCAATGGTAGTGGCAGTGGAGTCATTAAAAGATCGAAGAATTACGTCAGTTTTAGAGATACAATTCTTTGGGAGGGATAATTAGTCATAGGCATGGGTGGAAATGATACTGATGCTAGCGCCCCCATCAATCATAACTTACTTAATGTGAGTTCGATCAACGTAGGCTGTGATGAAAAGGGTAGTATCCTGATCTTCTAAGTTGGAGGTAGGAATTTTAGAATCACTAAAGGTAATAGAGGTGACAATGGGTAATGATTGGACTAAGGCAGCTAGTGGTTGAGGATCTTTAGGTTACACCTCTACCGCTTGTAAAGCTTTAATTAAAGCTTGGCGATGGTTTGGAGAGCTTTGAATGAGGTCATATAAAGACATCTTCATGGGAGTTTGGTGAAGTTGTTTCACCATAGAATTATGGATTGCCTCTGAAGAAGTGGGTTGGGATGTACCCAAGATAGAAATCTTGGGTTTGGGTGGTTGAGCAAGTTTGACAAATGGGTAGGTCCAAGGAAGAGCAACTTTCTCTTTTGCTTTATCCATTAAAGTTTGTGACCTAGTGGCCACATTGATGGTGTTAATCTCGAATAAAGGGGACGAAGAAGCTAAAGGGACCATAGTCTGATGATGGGATCCCAATGAAGGTGGAGAGGTTGGGGAGACATTAGACGGTGTTGGATATTTGTTGACAGTATCCTCAACAAGAAGGGTGTCTTTTTCCAAGTAATGGTGAATGATAACCTTGAGGGCACAACAATTTTTAGTGTCATGCCCAGGTGAGTGATGATATAGGCAGATTTTAGTGTTATCAAACCATAATGGTTTTGATCTGAGAGGTTGAAATGGTTTAATAGGCGGAAGAGTGATGCTATAAGTTTGCAAAAGTTGGCGTAGTATCAAAGCATATGAACCCACTAAGGGGTCCATGCTTGTTGATGCACTAGGTGTTGATGACTTTTGTTTGGGAGTTGTTAAGGGAGATTTTTATACCACCTTTTGGGTTGGTGGTGTGGCCACTCATGTAGACGACACTTTCTTTGTGAGGGGTGCCAAATTTTTTAGAGGAGGTATGTTTTTGGTAGGTAAAAGGAGTAATGGAGGCAACTTGTTTTTGTTAGGTGTTGGAGTAGGGAGAACTCTTGTTAAGGTAGAAGGGTGTCGGCCCAAAATTGAGGGCAATGGTGCTAGTGGGGGAGGATTTCTTTGACATGGTTTAGTAGCCTTCTTTAATACGGTGTGAGGACTACTATTATGGGGGGTGAGATTCAAATCTACCTTCACTTGTGGGTGAGTGAGGTTAGATATGGAGCGAACACTGAGGGATTTAATCGGTGTTGGTATGGTGGATGTTTGTGAGGGTTTAGGTTCAGATGCGGATGGTTGAGCTTCTAAAGATTTGGAAGTAGAAGCCTAGTCCTCATTGGAGACTTTGGGAGATTTTGTCAAAGGAGGGTCATTAGTACAAGATGAAGTGGGATGTGTAATATAAGGAGCTTTGAGTCACTCCCATAATGCCTCATGCTCTAAGTTACTTGAATGGAGAAATCCTAAGTTCTCAGCCAATCGAGAGAATGGTTTGGAAGATGTTAGACGAGGCTTTATAATTGGTTTTTTAGAAGATTTAGGTGGTTGTGAGAGTGGAAATGTGTTAGATACAACAATCTTAGGCCAAAGGTGAGAGAGAGCCATTACTAGATCGTCTTCGATTAAAGTAGGTGAAGAGACAAGTTCTTCTCTTGGTGGAGAAGGAATTGGAGAATGGGGTTCTTTGAGAGGGAAGAGGGCAGGGATGATTGTACCTTCTACTTGTGGTTGAAGAGTAGGAAAGGTATGGTCCTCCATTGATAGTAGGAAGGATGAAGGTGGGGTTAGTGGCGTTGGTATGGTTAAAGTGTCCTCCAATATAAGGGGGGTAGATGGAGGACTATTAGGAGAAGAAGGCTCTTCTTCCTGTGGTGGAGGGATAGGTTGACTAACCTCTTCAGTTTGTGAAAGAGGTTGGTTAGGGACAAAAGGTGAAACCATATCGACTGTGCATATATTACGCTCTTGTGAGTCAGCGGCCATGGTTTGTACATTGTTTTGATTGGGGGGGTGGTTAGGGAAAGGTTGTCTAAATATGTCTATGTTTTGGTTAGGTGGCACATTTGGGTTATCCAAGACAAGATCACCTTTATCTAACATGTCTTGAATGATATTCTTGAGGGTTTTACAATTGTTTGTGTCATGGCCTTTGATACAGTGATAATTACATAAGTCATTCTCCCTATACCATGCAGGGATGGCACGCAAGGGATCAAATTGAGGTGGTGGTCAAATTTGGGGGAGATTGAGGACTCCCTATTTGACTAGTTTATCCAACACGGACGTGTATGATTCTCCTATTAGAGTATATTGACATTGTATGTATCATTGTTGGAATTATCATGTGATGTATTCTGATGTTGAAGGTTGAGGTTGGTTGGTTGTTGTTGAAGATGATGGTCTAAGTACCACAGCATTTGCTGATCCCTTAGACTTGGGATTAGAAGAAGAAGATTTGGATGAAGGGTCATTTGATTTTGCATTAGTATTTTTACTACGTAGTTTGACTTTATTTTTTTCGATAGCATAGAGTTCAACCTTCCTAGCCATGGTGAAAGCTTCACCAAATGTGCGAAATGTTTGGAACCACAAAGTAGATGAGATGTGTTTGGCACATGCTTGTGAAAAGAGCTCAATGAGCTCAGTTTGAGGTAAAGAAAAGGAGAGTTAGTTGATTAAACCTCTCTAATGGGCAATGAAATCAGCTATTGACTCATCATCGAATTGTTTAATAGAATAGAGGTTTGTAATGGAGACCTTCTTAGTGATGTCGATTGAGAAGTGGTCAAGAAATAGTTGAGCTAGTTGAGTGAAGGTAAATAGAGAGTGACTGGTAATAGAACTATACCAATCGAGGGTAGTGCCAAAAAGCAACATGGGAAATGTGCATAGTAATAATGCATCATCATGTGCTATAAGGTAACAAGCATGTCTAAACACTCGTAGATGTTGTTGTGGGTCCTCTTTACTCTGAAAGCGAGTAAACTTGGGAAGTTCCTACTGACTAGGATATGGTCGGATTGGGACTGAAGGATGAATAGGTTCATTACAAATTTGTTCATATGAGATAACATTTCTTGAACCCGAAATGGATGTCTCAAGATTAGACACCTTATCCATCAACATCTTGATTAGATTGGTTGATGGATTTATAGGTGGGGCATGCCCTAGGTTGTAAGGCATTTGGAAGGTGTTAGGTGGAGCGTATGACATAGTTGGTTGCACTTGTATAGGTGCAACATATTGGTAACTAGTCATAGGGACTGATGTTGAAGTCAAGGGTGGTTGTGTCATGAAGCTAGAGGGCACAACTTGACTTGATGTCGCCAAAGGTGGTTGGATGGTGGCAACACTAGCTGACGGATAAGTAGTCACTCTTGTATTTATGGGTGCAAGAGTAGGTGGGATGGAGACAATTAAGTTCTGGAATGGTGTAGGACTTTGTTGAATGGTTTGTGGTTGAGGGGGTACAAAAACCCCAATGGAGGTAGGTCCAAAAATAGGAGAGGCCACACTTTGAATATTGGTCATGGTCAGGTTGTTAGTTGAGGCAATGGCCTGGGTGACCATGGGTTAGGTTACAGAAGCTGTTGATATGATTGTTGTTCAAACTAAGGAAGTTGGCATCCCATAAACTGGGTTTCCTGAAGGATCTCACATTTGACTTCTCACGAGATAGTGCTGAAGAGCCTTGACATTGAGGTCAAGGAACCTTTCAAATTCTTGGTCCCCTTTGGGAATAATAGGGGGTTGAGTTGGGGTTGGTTAGATAGGAGTACATTCAATTTTTGAATTATACTCCATTTGGAGACTTGATATAGAAGGCGAAGGTGGGAGTGGTTGTTGCCTTGCATGGTCAATAAGAGTTTTGGTTTGACTACGTGTCAAAACCATCCAAGGCAAAATAGATTCAGGTTTTAAAAACTGTATGTTTCAACCTCAAAAAACTAGAATTTGTTTTTAACAGCAAAAAGGTCAAGTTTTTAACTTGTTGTTTGAGAAAAAAAATTGACAATGACCGACGTCGGTAGAAAAATTGATGTTGGTGAAGAACGTTGCCGATGTTGGTCAGATAACCGATGTCGTTGAAGTTAAGTTGCCGATCTCGATGGAAAAATTGATGTCGGTCATTGTGTATTTCTAAAAACTCAAAAAACTGAAAGCTTTTGGAAGAAAGAAGAAAGTTTAAGTTGTTTTCAGATCTCAGAATGTGACCTCACCAGCTCAAAAAATTAGATACAGATAGAAAAATAGATGATGGCAAGCAACCACTAAACGTTAATTCCTAAGAATAAATTTTAGAGTCGTGGTGGCTTATGCCTTAGAAGAGTGTATTTGGGAAGTTGGGCTTTTAGAACGGGTCCTAAAAGAGGCAGTCTAAGGTTGGTTTTGGGTTATGTTTTGGTGCTCAAAATATGTATTGGGTTCCATACGTGGCCTGGTGCTAGGAGCTTGCTCCCCTCACTTCACGAGCCTAGAGACAAGCTGGGTCGCTTAACCAGTATATACTTCCCCTAGAGTTTATACTCTGCTAGAGAACAGAGTGGGTTCTCCCCTTGGTAGTGAAGTTCAAGTGGGATTGCCAGGAAGGGTAAGGTATCTGCTAGGTGATGAAATCCTAGTCGGACCTTGTCTCAGGTATGTTTAGATGTTTGATTTTGTGAATGTGGTCAGGTTGTGTAACATATGTGCACTACAATTTATTCATAATGCATTTTTAATTACTAGATGAGAAGGCTAAATATGCATTCAAGCAGGAATGAAATGCAATATATTTTTAACCCAAATTGAAATGTTTTTGTTCGGATGCAAAAAATTAGGAAAAGGTTAAGAGCATGAATTTCACTACTCTAAGATGTAGAAAAGAAGTGACATGAAGAAAAAGTTCTTTTTAACTTGTGCTAATGGTTTCTTTTCAGAATAAGGAGATAGAAGAAGGATACAAGGAGATAAAATTTCCTAATGCACCTATATGAAAGTTTGCCTTTAGAAGAAAAAGAAATGAACCCAAGGAAAACTTCAGGGTCCCACCAGGTGTGCCAAAATGTTTCTACTCATTTTCTGCTTTTCACATTCAAAAGAAATGAGAAACTGAAGTTAAATGGTTAGGGGTTTGTATGTACCCAGATGAAGTTGTGCACCGTATCCAGACGATTGAAGGAGCTCCTCTTTGGCTGTGGAGGATGACACCTATAGATAAGAAAGACTTAAACAAAGAAAATGTTAGATAGATATATGGTGGACTGCCAAGTAAAGCTCAGCCCCAAAAGTGCAAAGACTTCCTTGAGGGATGACAGTCCACTAGTTGATAAAAAGAATGTCAGATAAAGAGAAATAATGAAAGACTAAGAAATAGAAAGTAGACAATGCATACCTGTATTCTGTTGTAAGTCTCCCATAGTCACTGACATCGGTAGTTCTGTCGGCATCAGTTGGTTAAGGTTGCCGATGTCAGTAGGGGCAATGGTCGATGTCAGTCAGGGTAATGGCCTTGGATGGGTTTTGGATGGGTTTATGGTTGATAGAGGGGTCTGAAAGGAGTCTGGGTCTGTTTAATGGTTTGTGGAGGATTATAGGACAGTGAATATGGTCTAGGAAAGGGCTAAGGTAGAGGACAAGGGTGGAAAGAGAATAAGAATGAGAGGAAGGCCCCGAGAAGAAATTTGGGTTGTATATCAACAGTACTCAAGAATATTCAATGGACTAATCACCAATGCATTCTAAAAATACTAAAATATAAACTAGAAGAATACTTAGCTCTTGGTGGAGAACTAGAAGTGTAGAAGACTTGTTTCTGTTATAGCTGACATAGGAGACTTTGTGCAATCTTCTAATCTAATGTGGAGTGAATTTTATAGAGTTTCTTAGCCTGGAGAGTGATGATAGAATGATGATGCCTGCAAAGAGTCGAGGAGTAAGAGAATTCAGATCCTAGGAGCAAGAGAATTTGCATTCGGCTGCAGTCGAGGTTGGAATTTAGTTTTAAGAAACTAACGTCGGTGATACCACCAGTGTCGGTCGACTGTTAACCGACATTGGTGGCTAGAGAATGGGAAAAAAGGCTATTTTAATCCTTTTGCCCGTTCTTCCATCTACCAAGTTTGGTTGTCATTGTTAAACGGTCCAAAGGCGGGTTAATAGGCACGAGAATTAGTGGGAGAGTTAAAATTAGGTCTTAGGTAATTATGATTAGTCATAGGGTGATAAATGGCCTAAGAGCTAGGAATCCAAGGTGAGGTGTCTAGGGGGGATTATTAATTTAAAATAAGTATTTTAAATTAATAAAGTATAGGTTAGGCATGTTGAAGTTTGAAAGGGACCAAGGGGGGGTTGACACTATTTTGGTGTCTACAGATGTGATGGTTGATAAAATTGATAATCTTCTACATTTTAGTTGAGACTATAGGAATAGCCTCTACCCATTTGGTAAAATATTCAGTCACAGTGATGATATAATGATGTCACTATGAGGAATGGAGGTTAATTTCACCAATAATGTCTAGACCCCATTATGAGAAAGGCCAAAAATTGATGAAAATGTGAAGATTATGGCTAGGTACATGATGCAAATTGGCATGTTGTTGACATTTAACACACTTTTTCACATAATCACACCAATATTGGTTAAGTTTAGGCTAGTAATAGCCAAGGAAAAGGATGTGTTTAGCTACAATGAGGCCACTAAATTATCCCCCATAGATATCATCATGTGTTTCTTTGATAGCGTGAGAGGCTTCATGACTATGTAGGCAAGAAAAAAGGAGGCCATCAAAGTTGTGTTTATAAAGGATTCATCCCATAAGGGTGTAATGTGAGGTACTCTAGATAAAACACTCTTTGAGAATTATTATAAAGGATATAAATAATGATGAAAAGGTTGAGGTAGTCGAAGGTCTAATCATACCAAAGCTTAGGTTGGGTCTCTTCCACATTGAAAATGGTGGGAGAATCTGGTTTGACATAAGAAGGTTGGGTAAGTTTATGGATAATGATAGATAGGTTAGATTCAAAGGGTGTTGATAGGATTTGAGAGGTGAGATAAACCATGGTATTTGTAAACTTATTGGTAGATCATGGGGTTGAATAGAAGCGGTAGTGTTCAAATGATGCTAAGAGTTCATCAACTAGTTATTTGTACTATCACAAAACATCATTCTTACACTAGTAAGATCCATTGATTTAATTGACCATAAAAGCATGATCCATTTGGCCATACATTAGTTTGTGTATGGCTTAGAATGCATGTACTTGAGAGGGTTGGTGTTGGTTATGACATGCATTTTATGGTTAATAAGGTAATGGCAAAGTTTGGTGGCCATGAAGACTAAAGCTAAGCAAAGCTTCTTAATATGGGTATACCGAGTCTCATACTCTACAAGCATGCAGATAATGTAATAGATGACTTGATCTTTGTGTTTTTCATACCAATGAGCAAGCATTTCCCATAGGGAGTGGTCGATGGTAGAGATATAAAGGTAGAAAGGTTGGTCACCCTTGGGAGGGGTAAGGATAGGTGGAGACAAAAGGTACTATTTGAGTGAATCATAGGCCTTTTTTTAGTCACTATTCCACTTAAAAGAGACATCATTATTCATAAGGTGGTGTAAGTTTTGGCATTAGTCTAAAAACTAGGAGATAAAGTGATGAATGGATTGGAGCTTCCCCTACAAACTATAGAGTTTCTTGAGGTTGATAGGAGGAATCATGTCGAGGATTGCTTTGATCTTGGTAGGATTGAATTTGATTTGTCAAAGGGAGATAATAACCCCAAGGATATTTATTAAAAAGACCTCAAAAATACACTTATTTGGGTTAAGGTAGACATGGTAATAGATAAGTCACTCAAAGATGATCTTGAGAATGGTTAAATAATCCTTTTAGAGTTTGTATTTTCTAAGAAGGTCATTCACATAGTCCTCTATAATCTTATGGATAAGGTCATGAAAGATGTAATTCATGACACGTTGGTAGGTTGCACCAATGTTATTTAATTAGAAAGGCATGAATTTATAGCATAAGGTCCCCCATGGGGTGGTAAAGGTATTCTTGTGTTAATCTTTAGGGGTAATTAGGATCTTATTGTAACCCAAGAATCTATCCATGAGAGATAACATCTCATGTCCAACTATAAGATCAACTAGTTGGTCGATGCTCGATAGAGGAAGGTCATCTTTGGGGAAAGAAAGGATGAGGTCATGAAATTCCACATAAATGTGTAGTCCCCCTATGGCTTTGGTGATAGGTACAATATTTGAGACACATTAGGAATAGTCGATGGGTTGAATAAAATTGATATATAGAAGATGTTGAAGCTCTTCTTTGATGAGAAGGGCTCTGCAAGGATGTATGTATCAAAGTTTCTGATTGGAAGGGTCAATTATAGGCATATCTCTATAATACCAAGTGAATGTTATGCTACGATCTTAGAGGAAAAAGGATAAATCCTGAAGTTCCTCAACATTTAGTGATTGGCTGATTTTAACAATGTGGGGTTCTCTGGAGTACCCAAGTTGATATCTATGGTGGATTCCCTCAACATGGTCAAAGTCTCCAGAGGAAGGGATTTTTGGATGGAATAATCTAGGTTACCAAGGTAGGTGAGAATGGAATCATCATCCTGACACTAAATAGTATTAATGTTAGGGGAGTCATCTCTTATCATCTCAAGATGGGTCAAAAGGATGGTTATGGTTTCCCCTTCCTTTTGATAAGTTAGGGGTCTAAGACTAATCATGTTGATAAAAAAAAGTTAGGTGGGATGATGTCATCATCCTCACACATAAGTGGGGGAGAGTTTGGTGAAGAAGGGATGTCTTCTTCAACAATGGTGACAGTAGGTGGTTTGGCTTTCTTCTTATTGGGTAGGATGAAACTGAGTCTATGTTTCTCATGAGTATTTTTGGTTTCAATGAAAATTAACTCATGTGGGAAATACTCATATCATCCAAGACCAAATCCTTTTTGAGCACACCTATGGAGGTATGTCTTGGCAAAGCTCAATCTATCTAGGTAGGAGAAACTAGTGGTAAATGGTTGAGGTGAAAGAGAGGTGGTAGAAGCACTAATGGTTTTGTCGAGTCCCTTACAAGTGAAATAGGTTTGAAAATGGGGAGGTCCAAAAGGAACAATGGTCCTGACATTGGGGTCATATCTCAAGTAGTTAGTCAGTTTCCCATACTTGTGAGGAGTAGGGAAGGCGCCAATGGCTAAAAGGTGATATTCCCCAATGAAATTCAGTGGAATGTTGATTCCAAAGGACTTGAGGTGGGAATCTGATCGAAGGGGATGGATGAGCCAGTGGATGCCTTATTGGTAGAGGGGGTAAGGATTCCTCTTTCATGTTTGAGTTCTTGGTTATGGCTAAGGAGGGTGTGCTAGATGAAGGTAGGAGGATGTCATTGGGTTGATAAGTCATGTTGCATGTTGAGAATGGGATTGGATCAGCTTGGATGGTGATGACTTGGCCTTTATGATCAAATCTAATGTAATGATGAAGGTTAGAAGGAATGTAACCCATAGAATGGATCCAAGGTCATCCAAGCAAAAAATTGTATTAGAATTCACCTTCCACTACATAAAAGACTTTAGGGAGCATGTGAGGTCATATATAGATATGAAGGACAACCATTCCTAGGGTAATAGTCATGGTGTCATTAAAGGATTGGAGGATGATCGATGTTTTAGACATGACATTATCTGGAATGTTGAGTTGGTTATAGGCATGGAAGGAGATGATATTAATAGTAGCTCCCCCATCAATCATGACCCATTTGATGTAGTTTTGGTTGATGTAAGTATTTATAAAGAAATGGGGATATGGGTCATCTGGATGGATAGAGGTATTTTCAAATCCTTGAAGGTGATAAGGTTGGAAATTTGGAGAGTGCCAATAAAGTTTGATAGAGGTTGAGGGTCTTTAGGCTGAACCTCTAGTGATTGTAATACCTCTATCATTGCTTGGTGGTGATGAGGTGAAGTGGTAATCAACTCATATAATCTCATCTTCACTGAGGTATGGTGAAGTTTTTTGAGAACCACTCTCTTAATGGACTCTGAGAGGTTGGATTGGGGAGCACCTAAGATAGATACCTTGGGTTTGGGTGAAGGGGAAGATGTTTGAGTAGGGTTTTATTGGGACGTAGAATATGGATATGTCCATGGGATGGACATTTTGGCCTTACCCTTATCCTTTAGTTGCACTCTCATGACCACATAAATGGTATGAATAGAGGGAGGAATTGAGGTAGGATATTTTTTTGGTTCCTTATCACTCTAATGTGAGGGTGGAGGAATAGGTAGGTTTTGGCTAGTGATTGGTGGTTGTTGGATCAGTAATGGGCCCATGGGAGGTTCATTTGTTAATAGATCCTCCTCATCATAGAGCCAATGTATAATGATTTGGAGAACTTTATAGTTCTTTATGTCATGCCTTGGTGTCTTATGATAGGATGACATGTGATGGTCATTATACCAGGTAGGTTTTGAATTGAGAGGATTGAATGGCCTGATAGGGGGTAAGGTCAAGCAAGAATATCATATTAACCTTTAGAAAATGGTGGAGTAGTATTCATCTAAAGGTGGAAAGGATTTATGGGTTTTAGTCTTGGTTGGTAAGGTGGAATTCATTTTGGGAGCAAGTTTAGTGATGGAAGTTTTGGGTAAGGTGGTGCATTTGGTTGGTAGTTTTGGTTTTGGTAAGGTGGAGGTTGATAATGTGGAGGTATAATGTTGCAAGGTAGGTATCTTGGTTATTGATGGTTCAGAAAAAATAAGGGTGTCTAAAAGCAAGTGTGTTGGTGTAACCAATAGTGGTGGTTGGGTTTTATTTAGGACAATTGGATTCCTACTCAAAGTGGAGGGATGAGGTCCCAAGATGGAGGGTAGGGTGGAAGGAGGTAGGAGTTTGGCCCTCTATCCTTTTGCTAGCTTTAATTCCTTGGTCAGTTTGGATTGGTGTTTGGTTGTTAGGTTCAATGAGATAAGCTCCACATTCAAAGATGGGTGATTAAGACTCTACATAAGGAAGGTGCCCAAGTTCTTGGTTGGTTTGGTCAATTTGGTTGGAGAAGGTTATTTGGTTGCTTTGGGATTAGGTGCCTTAGATGACTCAGGAATTATTGCATTGGTAGACGCTATCATTAATTTGGTTGGTAAGATAGGGGTTTGGATAATACAAGGGATAGGTTGGTCTGCTAAAGGTGTGGTTTGAGGTTCTTTCTTGGTGATATAAGGTATCCCTAATTGCTGTTATAAGGTGGCTCAATCCATGTCAGGGTTGGAAATAAATTTCAACTTCTCTACTAACCTAGAGAATGGTTTGTAGGTTGGTTTTATCCCCTAGATAGTGGACCTAAGAGATATACCCCTTCCATTGAGATAGAGGGATGGTAACCTCATATTTTTCCTCAATCAAAGGATGTAAGGTTTGAATGGATGACTCCTTTATAATAGGTGTAGACATGGGGGCTTCTTCTTTCGGAATGATTCCCAAAGGGGTAGTAAGTTACTCGATGTTTGAGGGAGAAGGTAAAATGGGTACTTGTTATAGTATGTTGGTCGAATGAGGGATTGATGACTCCACTACCTCAATAAGTGGAGGAGGAGAAAGGGGTATTTCCTTAGTTTGGGTCTCCAAAAGAGGATAAGGTAACTCCATTATCTCAATAAGTGGAGAGGGTATGAAATAGATAAGTTGGGTGGTAGGTCTTCAGTGATGAGTGTGCCAAGAACCATGTTAACAGCATGGGAATTATGAGAACACTCAACCATGTCCCTCTCATTTGTGGTAGGTGGATAGTTGGGTAAAGGTTTCCTAAAGATGTTAAGGGCTTGTTTTTTAGGAACATTGGGGTTATCCAACACAATCTCTTCCTTGTCAATGAGAGATTGGACAATGCTATTGAAGGTGTTACACCTACAAAAGTCATGCCCTACTCAATGGAAGGCACATAGATCATTCTCATTGTACCAAATAGGTGAAAGATGAGAAGAATCAAATTACTAAGGTGGTTTTATAAGAGGAAGCTATATGATATTAACTTTCAATAGTTTCTACAGGATCAAAGCATAAGATTCTTTGAGTGGAGTAAATTGCTTCTGGGTGTTCTGATTTTGGTTCCTCATGTTTTAATTTAAGGAACTAGAGGATTTGGTTGGTTGTAAGATGATGTAGAAGTGGCTTTAAGTAAAACTTCATTCATAGTTCCCTTGATTTTGGTCTTAGTGTTGGTTTGGTTGCTCAATTTGGAGGAGGAAACCTCATTGGTTTTATAATTAGAGTTCTTTTTTTTTAGTTTTAGATTTCCTTCATCGATGGCTTGATTCTCTAATTTATGCATCATGGTAAAAGCCTCATCAAATTTTTGGAAGCTCTGAACATGCAATGTATAAGATATGTGCTTGGCACATGCTACAGCAAAGATTTTGATCAACTTGGGTTGGGGTAAGGAGAAGGAAAGTTGATTGATTAAGCTCCTCCAATGGGCCACAAAATCGGTAATAGAATCATCATCAAACTGTTGAATAGAGTAGAGGTCAGTGATGGAAACCTTCTTGGAGATATTTATCAAGAATTAATCCAAGAAATTTTGAGCCAATTGGGTGAAGTAAAAGATGGAATGATTGGTTAAGGCACTATACCAATCTAATGTTCGTCCTGACAAAGACATAGGAAAAGTGTAGAGGAGGGCATTATCATAAATAATCAAATAACATGAGTGCCTGAATGCCCTAAGGTACTATTGGGGATCCTCTTTACTCTAAAACTTGGATTACTTGGGAATTTCTCATTGAGGAGGGTACACCCTGATAGGCACAGATGGGTGGATGGGTTCATTATAGATTGGATCATATGATAAGATGTTATGGGATCCATAAATAGATGACTCTAAGGTATTCATCCTGTTCATGAGCATATTCATGAGTTCCACTTGGGGTTATGCACCTGGAAGGTTGTAAGGTGCATATTTTTGTGGTGTTTAGGTGACATATTGATAGTGGGTAGGAGGTTAGGAGGCCACCACATATTGGTATGCAAAGACCAGTGGTTGGGTGGAAGATATATAAGGGTAGGTGGATACAGGTGGTTGAATACTAGGTAGAGGTACATGCCCTTGTGAGTTAGGGATGTAACCTAGGTTTGGTGTAATGGACACATGTTGGGTAGGAGCAATGGTTATTTTGGTGACCAAAGGAAGGGTAGTGACCTTTGTGCTAACTAGGGGTAAGGTAGAAGGATAGTCACCATAAGAGTTTGAAGTGAGGCATTGCTCAAAGGAAGGTTGGCAATGTTAGTGGTGGGTACCCCCATAATGAGGGGAGTATAGGTGGATAATGATTGGGTTGTTCCTAAGGTGGAGTTGTCGGTAGGGGTGGATGGTTTAAGGGTATTCATAGGTTGTGTGGGTTAGTTTTCCATAGTAGTATCAAAGGGATTATTGGTGGATGAGGAAGCTTGGGTAGCCAATGGTTGGGTGGTAACCATGGAAATAGAAGTGTTTCCCTTGAGATGGGAAGGTCTGCCATAAGGTGGGTCCATAGGTGGAGATGAAGTAGGGGTATGGTGAGGCATAGTGTTAAGGTAATGTTGAAGGGCGACAAGATTATTATCTAGGAAGGTGGTAAAGTTTGCATCTCCTTGGGGAACCTTCTAAGGGAAAGGAGGACTTTCTAAAGGGGGAGGGGAGTTTACTAGTTTAGAAATGTAGTCCATGGGTGAGGAGGTGGAAGAGGTAAATCAATTTGGAGATGGGTTTTGATCTACTAGATTCTTTTTCTACTAGTAATTTAGAACCATCCAACGTAAGGGGGAGAATTCACAAACAATCTCACCACTCAAATAGAGAGAAGACAAGAAATGATCAAAGAAAGAAAAATCACACTCCAAAAAGCACGTTAAGTCCTAAAGGTTCTTTTTATTCTCTCTTTTGGATTATGTCTTAAGCTTTGAAGAATTATGTGACTGAAACTTGGCCTATAAAACATGTACTAGAAAGGAAGTTTATGGTTGGTTTCATGTTATTTAGGTGCTAAATAAGAATCTATACTGGGAATCAATACATGGCTTGGTATTAGGGCCTACCCCCTCACTTCACACATTATAGTGACAAGGGTATTAGGTGCTTAGACAATATATACTAATTTCCCAAGTTTATACTCAACTAAAGAGCTAAGTTGGTTCTCCCCTTGGTAATGAATTTCAAGTAGGATTTTTGAGAAATGCTAAGGTGACCACTAGGTAATGAAATCTTGTTCGAGTCTTGTCTCAAGTTTGTTTAATTTTTAATTGATGAAGGTGGTTTGGTTTAGTGTGTGCAACAAAATTGATGCTATGATAAAATTATTTTGATTTAATTCAAAATGTGCTAAAATTAGAACCAATAAATGGATGCACTTGATTTTAAACCCAAAAGAAATTTTAGTTTCATTAATGAGCATAAATAGAGAGAAAAGCATATAGGTACAAAGAAAAGAAACCCAAAGTAAAGACTCAAAGTCTTACTGGGTGTATCAGAATGTTTCAGTGAATTTTAGTTTATATATTTAAAGGAAGAAGAAGAAACTAAATATGGGTATGATTGAAAAACCTATTTGATTGTGCATGCATTGAATTAGATGATTGTGAAGAACTCTTCTTTGGCTTGGGAGGATAACTTGAAAATAAGATAGCACTAAGAAGATTTATTTATTACATAAATAGTTGGGTGGATTGCCTAGAGATAGATAGATCCTAGAAGAAAGAGCTTCTTCAAGGGTTGTTAATCCATACGTTTCAAAAACTTAAGTTTATAAATAGAATAGAAAGTACTTGCATCAATAATCAAAAGGTACTAAAATTAAACACAAGAATTTCTTGATAGAAATGACTAATATAGAAATAAGCAAATTAATACTAATGTTAAATGGCTCAGGTCTATTTTAAAAAATTATGTAGGGGTTTGTGCATATGCAGGGACATAAAAAATAGATTTAATTGGGAAAAAGTAGGTAAAATAGCTTGTTATTTCCTTTCATAGTGATCATCAGTAATTGATGTGACCATCAACAATAAATTTGACTATCGATAGTCAAGCTGAGTGTCAGTGGTTGAGACAACCATTAATAATTACTGTGTGTAGGTCTAGGTTGGTAAATGGTTAGATCGATGGGATCCTAAAGTTGGATTTTGATAGATGAATTAGTATTGGGATGAGTGCAAAAGGCAAATAATGTAACTAAATACTATAAAACAAATACTTATCTTGCATAAAATTGATCAAGTGGGTGATTGAGGTGGTTGACTCATTAGTGGAGTTTGATGTGATTCTGGTAGAGTAACGGTACTTGATGCTTTGGTGGAGTGACAGTAGACAGTTGGCTCTTTGACATAATGGATGGATCACTATATCATTGATGATGATTGATCTATAAAACAAAGAAACTCTAGATACACAAGCTCTTGATAACAATTATAGATGTATTTCACCTCCTTGTTACTCTCTTCTTATAGGCAAGGCAAGAGAGTTGAAATAAGATGTTAACTAGGCCTTCTAATTTTAACCTATTCATGCAATGGTTTGCATGTATATTTAGACAAGTTATTTTTAGAAAATCAAGGTGGGTGGTTTGCATTTTGTTGGTTAAGGAGGTGCACCCTGACCATCGATGGTCAAGGTAACCATCGATGGTCATCCTAATCATCGATGGTCATCCTGACCATCAATGGTCGAGGGTCAAGGCAAAGAGTAGGTAAAAGGGTATGCTAGGTCAAATGAGAAAACTAGCCATGGGTTAGGCTTGGTGAGGGGTTGAAGGGTCAAATTGGTCTCAAGGGGGTCCTAAGGTGATATAGGGGAATTTCAACATTTAGAATTGTAATGTGTGGATTTTTGGTGTCTACAAATGGATCTTATATGATATTTTGGAGATAAAGGTTTTAAACCTCTCATAATATGTTCAAACACTATTGTTAAGGTTTTGTCTAATTTATTTTAGAGTGGAGATGTTCTACCACTCTAATTCTTGAATATCAAACTTTATTAAGAATACCTCCTTCAAAAGGTCATAATCCAAAATATCTTATTATCGATCAAATTTTCAATATCAAATATGTGTATAATATAATAAGGTATTTAAAACTTGGATTTCCTTCCTATTTGGTTCAATGTTTCCTTTATCATGCCATAATATTTCACATTTATGGACATGTTTTATGGCATTCTCCACTCCTCAATAGTAGGTAGATTCATGTAAAGTTTTTAGATGAAATGTTGAAGGAAAAAGCTTGTGATGATGGTGCATTACTTATTTTCTGAGCATTCAAAATATAACTTCCCAAAGGTTACTTCCACTTGAGCCACCAATATTTCCTTTGAGTGGGGGCACACATCTTCTAACTCCAAAAATGGGTTATGTTGAGGCCAAATTCATATCTAGGTTGATTGTCACTATGTACTTAGCCATTTTTACTCTTACCTTTTTATTACAATCCTACATGGTTAGATTACCACTTTTAACCTATGGCATTCCCAAAAAATTAGGGATCTTAGATCTTACTAATGGTTTTATTATTGGTCTTATTGGTTGGTATAGTATTATTTGTTGTTAAACACTTTTTGTGGCTTCTTATTTTTTAAACTCTACTATTTGAGACCATTGCACATGATTACTTTGTTTACCTAAGAAACACATGGGTTGGCATTGATGAGGCCAAAATATACCTCATTATATCCTAAAATTACCCTCTTTTCCCATCCATTTATCATCCCTAAAAGTGGATTTATTTATAATATTTAGAGCTCATAGTGTTAGGAATAAAACACTTAAACCAAATTTACTATTACCATAAACCAGATCTAAAGCTATACAATAACATGCATCATGGAAACATTCCTTAATTCACCATTAATATGAAATCATAAATGAGATCAAGATAAAAACATAGATAACATATATATAAAGTGGTTCACATAATGTGGGCTACATCCACCAATGAAAGTTCTTAAATAAATCAATAATCTAAAACAAGATTACAATGAACTCTCACAGAGATATAAAAATCTCTTTTAAAAATGTTTCACAAACAACTTCACTTTCACCTACATCTACATAATGTTATATCTTACAATTTTCTAAACCATACCCTGAAAAGAACACCTGCACTTTGTAAAACACCTACACTTTGACTTTGATCCTCAAAGCCACATCCTGCAAATAAACCATCCACCTCTAAAGGCCACATCACACCCTATATATATAGTAAAATGAATAAAATCTACAAAAGGAGGATAAATTTTCAATTCTTATCCAAGATAAGCATTATCCAACATGTGACAACCCTCCTCCACCTCATCAAGCTTATCCAAAATCTCTCCCAAGGAGGAACATGTCATATTCATCTCTCCACCTTATAAGGGCACATTTTCCCAAAAACATGTGATCTCAACCATTTTCACATAACAAGGAAGGTATAACATATTCCAAGAAATAACCAATCTCCCTAAAAATAAGGAAGATAGACCCACTTCCAATAAAAGAGGAAGTCACATGGAAATAAATTTCTAACAACCAATTCCACAAAATATGGAATACATAGAAATTAGGAATACAAGGAATATTCCACTCACATGTGGAGAACATGAAAATTATGCCCCCAACATCCTTGGAGATCTTTAGGCCCCCAAAAATTATTCCTATGGTTATGTGATAGCCCCAAAGGGCTCCACACTCAACAATCTCCCACTTGGAGACCATTTCTCTTGAACAGAATCTATCAAAGCTCCATGACCACTAAGGCCAACCAAATCTGAACATAATCTCAATTTATCCAATGTGACCACCTTTGTCATCATATCCACAATATTTTTGCTAGTATGAATCTTCTCCATCTTCACCAAGTTCTCCTCCAAAGCTATCCTGATGAAGTGATAATGTAACTGAATATGTTTCATCCTTGAGTGGAAAGCAGAGTTCTTTTCCAAATGATTAGCACTCTAACCATCACTGTGTAGTCTCCCAACTTTTATCTCATGTCCTAACTCTTGAAACAACTCCTATAACCAAATCATCTCTTTGCTATCCTTCAGGGTAGCAACATACTCTACCTCTGTGGTTGACAAAGCCACAACCTTCTATATCCTAAAAATCTAACTAATCATTGTATCTCCAATAGTAAATATATAACCTATCATACTTCTCCTATTATCAATATCCCCTACCATATCTAAGTCCACATAACCACACAAAGTGGTATCTAATCCATCATAACATAATGCAAATTCCATAGTTCCTCTCAAATACCAAAGAATCAATTTCACTACCTACCAATGCTCATAACCTAGATCACTCATATACTTACAACTCCCACTGCTTGGGCAATATCTGGCCTAGTACAAACCATGACATACATCAAGCTACCAACTACTGATGAGTAAGGTACTTTAGACATCCTAAGATTTTTAGCTTTCATCTTGGGACACTACTCCTTTGATAATCTAAAGTGGCCTACCAAAGAAGTACCAATAGATTTAGCATCCAACATGAGAAACCCCTATCTCAAATTGAAAGCCAAATTGTAGCCAAATGGAAAGTTTTAAACCAAATCCCTGGGTATAATAACTCCAAAATACTACAGATACTTAATACTAAATAGATCCCCCCTAAACCTAACTGGATGAAACTCAACTTTGATGGGGCATCCAATTTGGATGGTAAAGCTAGTGGAGGAGGAATTATAAGGAATGATAAAGGATGGATGTCTGTTGTCTATGCTAGTGGAATTGGATGCCAGAGTAACAACTATGCTGAAGCAATAGCTTTACTATGGGGATTAAAGTTAGCTATATCCCTAGGAATAAGGAACTTGAATATATAAGGAGACTCTAAGATGGTCATAGATGTTGTTAATAAAGCTTCAAATGTGGGAATCAAGCTAAAAGACATCATTACTAATATCCAATTTCTTTTACAAAAGTTTTCTGAAGTTGAGATTTCCCATACCTACAGAGAAGGCAATAGGGTAAATGATGCTTGTGCCAACCTTGGGCAGCAATTTTTAGGTTGGAGGGTGTGGCGACAAGGTGTTCATATTCCCTTAAACATTAGAGAGATCATTCAAAAGGAGATGACTTGTCAAGAATGAGGCGTATTGATGACCCTTAAAAGACCCCTGTTGATACCCCTAGCTCCTTTGTGAGTAAGAAGGGAAAGAAGAGAAAGGTTGATGAAGAGGAAGAAAATATTAAAGAGACTATGGAAGGGACCCACAAGAATCTAGGTAGGGCCACGGGGGCCAAGGTGGCAAATCTCACAAACCTTCCAAAATTAATAAGGAAGGATTCCCCTCCAGAGTGTGAAGGTAGAGACAGATTGCTGGTAAACCAGCCCCAAAGGCCAGACTGATTGATTATTCATAAAGTGCTTTGGAAGAAGCAACCCAGAAGGAAGAGTCTGAGGAGCTGGAAATCTAGGAAATTTTAGAGGACACTGGAGGGAAGTAGGCTACTAGGGATTTTGAGGTTACTAAGGAGCAGGGTGCTGACACTATGGAAACTACTGACAATAAGGGGAAAATGTATGTTGAGGAAGCTGGTGAGGGCACTGAGAATGAG
This sequence comes from Torreya grandis, assembly GCA_037957365.1. NCBI lineage: Eukaryota > Viridiplantae > Streptophyta > Pinopsida > Cupressales > Taxaceae > Torreya > Torreya grandis. Next base: position 2,288,006 of record JARHVA010001293.1, read on the forward strand.
ACTGATTGGAAAACTAAAATTGGGGCCCTGAAGGACCGCATTTAGAAGCTGGAGAAGGTCTTCACCAAAGGGCTTCGTAATACAATTCTGCTGAACATGTTTATGCTAGAAGTGGTGGGTAATACTGGGTATGCTGACAAAATAGAGAATGAGAAACTCAATGATCTTATCAAATCAATAGTTATGAAAGGGGAGACCTCTCTGGCTTTGGTCTTCCTGTGGCTTATGTTTTATTTTTGTTTATTGTTCTCAGCTGTGCTGTCGTCTCTCTGAAGGCATTTTTTGTTTATTTGTCTTCTTGTCTTTTTTGACTGATAGGGTTCAGCCCCTAGTTTGCTACCTTACTTTATCAAAAATATGCTAAACCTTTCCAAGACTTTATTCACATACTCTGATTTGGATAAAACTAGCTTCCTCTCCTTCCTATCACAAGAAATACTCATATCAAATATTTGCTTTGTAACACCCAAATACTTCATATAAAAGGAGTCACTAAGATTTTTATTGAGCATATGAATATTTTGTATGTTATTTCCTGCAACTAACATGTCATCAACGTACAAGCATAAAATAATAAATAAACCATCATCAAAATGTTTGATGTATATTCAATGTTCAGAATGACACCTTTGATATTCTTGTTCCAACATGAAACAATCAAATTTCTTGTACCATTGTCATGGAGTTTATTTTAGGCCATACAATCTCTTATTTAGTTTGAACACATAGTTCTCCATCCCTTTGACCTCATATCCCTGTGGCTACTTCATATACAACTCTTCATCCCAACCACCATGAAGAAAAGTAGTTTTCACATCTAATTGTTCTAAGTGCAAATCTTCAACTGCAACTAAACCAAGAATAGTCCTAATAGAAGTCATTTTTATAATAGCAAAGAAAATATCATCAAAATCAATACCTAATTTTTGTGCAAACCCCTTGACCACCATCTTGGCCTTATACCATTTTCTCCCTTCATCCTCTTCTTTGATCTTGAAGATCCACTTGTTTGGAAATGCACTCTTACCCTTGGGTAGCCTAACCAAATCCTAAGTTTGGTTCTCCATGAAAGATATATGCTCCTCATCCATGGCTTATTCCCATTTCAACTTGGCATATACCTGCATTTCTTCCTCATAACACTTTGGTTCCCCATTATCAATGAGTAATAAATAATTCAAAGAAAGAGAAAAATGTTTAGGTGCTCTTCTTACCCTTGAATATATTCTTACCATAGGACTTTTTGGTCCTTGTGTAGAATATTCCTGAACTAAATCTTTAGATACTTTGCCATCCACAATGTCATCCAATACTATGTACTCTTTCTATTCCTGATCTTGTTCCTACAACTGATCCTTATACATGACTTTTTCATTAAATACATCTCTAGACTAAAATAATTTCCTATCTTTAATGGTCCATAAATGGAAACCAAAGTCATCCTCACCATAACCAACAAATGTGCATTTCTTTGATTTAGCCTCTAACTTGGTCCTATCCTCTTTCTTAATGAGATCAAAAGCCTCACATCTAAAGACTCTAAGAAAAGAATAATCAACATTCTTACCAGACCAAGCTTGTTCCAAAATACCTCCATCCAAAGGCATAGAAGGTCCTTTGTTAATCATATATACTATCATGCTAACTACTTCTACCCAAAACTATAAAAGCAACCCTACATGTAACCTCATGCTCCTAGCACGTTCCATTATTATTTTGTTCATCCTTTCAAATACCCCATTCTAATATGGAGTTATTAGAACTATCTTTTACCTAAAAATTGCATTATTAGAACAATAATTAAATAAATCATTACTACAATACTCACCTCCATTATCTAATATGAGACATTTCAACTTAAGACCTATTTTATTCTCAAACAAGGCTTTCCACTTCTTAAAAGTGTCCAATACATCATATTTCTTTTTAATTCAATAAACCTAAACTTTCCTAGTTGCATCATCAATAAAAGTAACATAATAATTGGATCCACCAATAGAAGATACCTGAGCTGGTCCACAGACATCTGAGTGTACCAGATCTAACTTGTGATCTTTCTTTATGGGTCCAACCTTCAGGAACTTAACTTTCTTATATTTTATGTACACATAATTCTCCTATAAGTCTAGATATATGTCTTTTAATCTAAACAGGTTATCTTTTAAGATATGCATACCCTTATGCCTCATATGACCGAGCCTATAGTGCCACATATTTACATCTCCATCTACAACAACTAAATTAAGATAATTAACACTACTAATCAAATACAAAGTACCAACTTTTTTACCTCTCAAAATAATAAGATCACCTTTGATAAATTTCCAAGAATCTACAGTAAACAATACTAAACATCCCTCACTTCTCAATTGCCCTACTGAAACCAAATTCCATCTCAACATAGGCATGTGTCTAACATCCTTAAGGATCCATGTGTTCCCATTTTGCATCTTAACCTGAACACAACCTTTCCCTACTATCTCACATGGTTTATCATCACCAAGATATACATGTCCTAGATTATCTTGAACATAATCAGTAAAATAATGCCTATGTGGGGTGGCATGAAAAAAAGCCCCCAAATCTAATACCCAAGACTCAAAAAAACTATCCATAGAAATAATGAAAGCATCCTGACATGATTTACCTGATGTCACATTTTCCTCATTTGTTTCCTCCTTGTTGGCATTATTATTCCAAAGTGACCAACAAGCCTTCTTTGAGTGTCCACTCCTCCCACAATGCTAGTATATCATCTTAGATCTAGATCTGAACTTAGATCTACCTTTTGACTTTCCATGGTTGCTTTTGCTCTTGTCTTTTTGCCTCCCTCTAGTATCAATGGATAAAGCATTACTTGAAGATGATTCACCAATGCTTTTCCTTTGCATCTCCTCACTAAGGATCACACCTACAACATCCTCAAAATTCAAGCTTCCCTTGGTAGGGACTGCATTACTCACATCCATAACCAAACTATCTCAACTATCAGGCAAAGAACATAATATTAGCAAAGTTCTAACTTTATCATCAAAATCAATTCCAACTAAAGTGAACATACTTAAAACCATATTAAAATCATTTAGATGGTTAGCTATTGAACCATTCTTAAATATTTTCATGTTAAAAAATATTTTCAATAGAAAAAAATTATTAGAAGTTGAAGATTTTTAATACAGCTTTCCAAGTTTATCCATGAGATCTTTTGTGGTTTTCTCATCAAAAGTATTAAATGAAATAGAGGATGCAAAGCATAACTTAATGGTTCCCAATGCCTTCCTATCAAGAATGAACAATCTGCATCACTCATACTTACAAGTTGTTCTACTTTCCCCTCCAAGGGGAGATGTAGCTCCTTCTGATATAGGTAATCCTCCATCTAGATTTTCCACAAACCAAAATGCTTACCATCAAACTTCTCAAATTTGAATCTGATCTCTTCTCTCATAGCTCTCACTCAAGCTAATAGCCTTCTTATGATTTACCACTTCAGTAAAACACATAAACCAATGGCTTTGATACCAGTTGTTAGGAATAAAACACTTAAACCAAATTTACTATTACCATAAACCAAATCTAAAGCTATGCAATAACATGCATCATGGAAACATTCCTTAATTTACCATTAATATGAAGGCATAAATGAGAGTAAGATAAAAACATAAATATAATGTGGTTCACCTAATGTGGGCTATATCTAACAATGAAAGTTCTCAAATAAATCAGTAATCTAAAATAAAATTACAATGAACTCTCACAAAGATATAAAAATCTCATGTAGAAAATGTTGCACAAATAGTTGCACTTTCACCTGTACCTGCACAATGTTGTATCTCACAAGTTGTTAAACCACACCCTAAAAAAAACACTTGTACTTTGAAAAATGCTTGTACTTTGACTTTGATCCTCAAAGCCACATCTTAAAAATAAACCATCAACCTCTAAAGGCCACACCACACCCTGTATATATAGTAAAATGAATAAAATACACAAAATGAGCAGAAATGTGCAATGCTTATCTAAGATAAGCATTATCCAACATGTGACAACCCTCCACCTAATCAAGCTTATCCAAAAGGTTTTCCAAGGAGGAACATGCCATATTCATCTATCCACCTTCTAAGGGCACATTTTCCAAAAAACATGTGATCTCAACCAACTCAATATAACAAGGAAGGTATAACATATTCCAAGAAATAACCAATATCCATAAACATAAGGAAGATAGACCCACTTCTAATAAAAGAGGAAGTCACATGGAAATATATATCTAATAAAAAAATTCCACAAAATATGGAATACATAAACATTAGGAATACAAGGAATATTACACTCACATGTGGAGAACATGAAAATTATGCCCCCCACATCCTTGGAGATCTTTAGGCCCCCAGACATTATTCCTATGGTCATGTGATAGCCCCAAAGGGCTCCACAATCAACACATAGTTGGTTTAAAGTGAAATATGGGATATAAGTATTGTTTATTCCTTAGATATATTTATTCTCTAATTTTTAATAAATCTGACAAATTATGGGAAATAGATGTCACTTTTTGTATATACAAGCTTAAATAGATCATTAATAAGGATAGTAGAAGTTTGAGCACCAAAATACCAGCTATAGAAAAAAAATTACCAGATCCAAAATCTTACAATAGCTCGAGAGTCCCACGTAAAACTGGCTCTAGAGTCTTTCATAACACTAGCTTCAAATTTGTTTAGAACACTAGCTCTGAATTTCTTGAGAACACTAGCTCCGAATTTGAATAGAATAATATCTTCAAAGACCCTTACGAAACTAGCTCCATAGATAAAGAGTTGTTAGCTTTGGATACCAACTATCTAGAATGTTAAACATGAATATCTAGAGAAGATTGAAATGAATATTTTTATATAATTTTTTAAGGTCACATATATAGTATTCTTAAAATAGGAATTTCTATAAATAGATATTTCTAGAAGGAGGTAGAGTATTTATAGTATCTTGATTTTGTTATGAATATCTTTACGTAAGTTGTTAAGACACCATGAGAGAATTTAGGAAACTAAAACTACTAGATTTACACATGATTCTCAGCAATAAAATAGAAGATTACAATCTAAATATGTTCCAATTTTCTTTCCTAGTAAAGTGAAAACTGATGTTGTTATGCCAAAAATACAAGTTTAGTTGTAACCACATTTATTAAGGTTAAGTCCAGAATAAGGAATTGGTTGTTGATTTTATGTTATTAATATAATCTTCCAATTTAGTAGAATTAGAGGATTATTACTATAGAATATAATTTGGATCATTGTTTAGGTGTAATATTTTGTAAGCATGTTCATCTATTAATGAGAAGTTGAAGTATTCAAGAATTCCATGTTTTCTAATTAGTTGTTGCTAGTCCTATTCCAAATCCAAAGGAAAGGGCCCACTCCACCTAAGGAATAAGTACATATTCTATGGTATTTTTAAATTAGCATTCTTTCTATTTCATTGCCATCTTTAGTATATTCTATATTGATTTCTTTGTATAACTTGCAGAGTGTGTTGTGTGTTTAATATTAAAACATTTATTATAATTAATTTCATTGTAATATTTACATTCAAGCATTCTAATTTTAGTTATGTTGTTTTTAATTTGATAAATATAGTTTTTATTTAGATTTGATTTGGTATCAATCATGTGTGATTAGTTTGATTTAATTAGTTGATTCAGCTTCATGAATGTTATTTTCAATAGATCATATTGTTAATTATAAGCATAGTCACCACATTCGAATTTGTGTTTGAATTCACTGAGGAAAAAATTTGGAACTAAAAAATTTGAGATAAAATTCATGATTAAATTTGGCTAATAGAAATATACTTATTTTATAAAATATAAAACATAAATATAAATATATTATATATAATATTTTTATATTCTATATTATAATATTATATTATAAACTATAAAAATAACCATATTCTACATTCTAATAACTATAAATATATGTTAATGTAAATGTTTGTTTTTTTTTAAAATATACAATCATAGTCTATAGACTATAAAAATATACACATATATAAAATTAATATAATAATCTAAACAACTACTTAGCCTATAATAATCCCTGAAAATATATTTAAAAAATTATGTATTAAGCTAACAATGTAATGTAAAACTTAGGGTAGTCATACAAAATTGTGGATGTAGAGCAAAAGTTCATAGTTTGTGTGGATGTATGATCAATTCGACGTAGGCATCATGTAGGTCATGGATGCAACAGAGAAATGATGTCATAGAGAAATGAGAAACTTAGGGCAGTCACTATAGATGTGGACCTATTTAGGGCTTTTCCATCATGCAATATAGAAATGATGCCAGGGTTCATTCACAGTCTTCATCGACAGAAAAAAATAGATAACAAGATGAAAAATTAACCCTAGAATTCATGAATCCCAACTGAAATAAATTTTAGATGAATTTGAATGAATTTAATAGTGTTTATTGAAATTCAATGAATTTTAAATTTATGTAATAAAATTTATGAATGTGGTGACATTGATTATAAGTATTCTACCCTATTTCATATATCCTTTTAATACTACCCCACATTAATATTATTAATTAAGTGAAGAGGTCCAATAACCCTCATCATTTTTGGTCTCATTATTAGGGATTTTAAAGAGTGTTATTAGGGAACGATTGTCAAAATTTCTCTCTTGGATAAGTTACTAGTAATTTTTCATTAGAAATATATTCCTTACTTCACCAAAAGATAAAAATTCATATGTAAATCACAATGGGTAAAATTGTCGTGCCAATTAGAGTAAGTGAAACCTGACAGGACCTTTCTCACAATATAACAATTATGCTATAAGAAAACACATAATTAACTAGTTTTTAGGTGTTTGATTTTATGAATTTAAGTGTATGAATAGGCAAAGAGATCCTAAAGGGACATTTTTCCATCAAAAACCCCCCTCACATAGTAGGGCACATGTAGCTCTGACTCACAACATGAAAGTGGGAAAGAAGAAATTATAGGGAAGGAACTACATGTTATTGAGGAAGAACCACAATTATTATCACCTAAGCCTTGGGATACGTATCCATAACTAAGAAAAAATGTTCAAAATAAGCCAAATAGGATGTAAAAAATTGTAAAACAAAGCTTTGACATAGAATCCCAATCAAGTATCCTTCTATCTATTTTAGGATAGCTTATACCACCTATAAATACCATGTATAACATATATTAGGAATGCATGGGAGATATAAATGGTAATTTGATGAATCCATAAGGTAAATTTACTCCTTAAGGGAGAAAATTTACCTATCCCATTTCATTTGACCCAAATGAGGATCATCCTATGAAAAACATATCCCATCTATACTACCTAATTCATGTGTATGGAAATAGAATATTTTAATTAATTCTTTTTCAAATTCAAGGTACTTTTTCAAACATATGACTACAAGAATGATAACCAAAAACTAAAACTATTTCCATCCACACTGAAGGATTCAACCATCGTATGGTTTATGGGATTACAACTAGAATTCATCTACGCATGGATAGAAATGGAAATAGTATTATTTGATAAATATTAGGATTATTGTAGGGCACATGAAAAAAAATATATTAAAACATGAAAGACTATCTTGATTGATTTCACTTTTTATAGAGATGATGTGGAAATGAGTTAGATGAGGAACTATGTAAAACAATATTTTTCAAAGGGTTAGATGATGATTCTCAAAAATCTCTAAACCTTATGCGATAATAGTATAGGAACAAACTTGATTAAAAAATATTTTTGAACTCTATATAAACTACTCACAAGTGAGGATTGGGATTTAAAAACTAAAATTATGAAAAGGGCGTAATGAGGTAAATCAACTCATGGAATAATTTTCAAACCTTAAAATGAATAGCTTGGTGCATCTGAGTACCACACTAGATGGAATTCAATAAAAATCCAAAGCCATTGAACCCCTAGCCATATACTATCTAAAATGTATAGATAAAAACCCTCTTCATGGTTATCTTCTTGATAAAGTAGAGATCTGTGGCATTTGTGAAAATAACCATGGTACTAAAAATTATGATCTACTTATTTCCATTAAGAATCATATTAAAAATAGTATCTAACCAAGGAATATCTTAATTATGTCTCATAAAGACAAGGGAATAAAATTTCCTCTAATCAATATCCAAATAAGTTTGTTCAAAGATCTCCTACCAATCCATGGGTTATGCCATGGTCTATTTCATAACCTCCATAACAATAGGGACCATAAGCTTGATATCCATAAGAGTGGATATCTTAACAACCATTGGTACCTCATAAAAATCAATATCCATGGATACCTCAATAAAACCAACAATGGGTGCCTCAACCAGCATTAATTAATAGTGATGATTCCTAAATTAACAACAAACCATGTTTCCTAGTCCTTACAACATGCTCCAATAAAATAAGTAATTCAACCACAATTACCCACTCAACCTATGGAAAACCCAAATAATATGTATATATCCCCTACCTAAAATTCAAATCAAGGAGAAATGATCAGGTTGAATGCCATGGACTATGACAATATCCAATTACATTTAGGAAAATTTTTGATACATCATTCCTTTCCAACCATTATATAAATTCTTGATAAGGAAGAAGAGTAGGTTTTTCCTACCAAATATCCAAAATATAATTAAAATCCTCAATAATAATCTCCTCATGTTACTCCTTCATTAGTGTCATTTCTAAAAATACTTTAAAAGGATGCTACAATTCAAGAAATGTCACATATGGTCAAGTTTGAACTAATACAAGAACTTAAACATCTAAGTATTTAAATTCCATTATTACAAGCCATAAGAGATGTTCTCAAACTTAACCAAGCTATCAAAGAGTTATGTGTCAAAACACCAGGATGGAATAAATAATATCCTAAGACCATTAAGGTGGATGTCAAGTTAGTTGATCTCTTATCATGAATATATCTTCCACCTAAATATGGAGGTCTAGGGAGCCCAGTGATAATATTATCCATAGGGACAATAGATATACATAACATTTTGGTATATTTATAGGTTTCTATTAATGTAATGATAGCTAACACACAAATCATTATCTTAGTTAGAGGTACAACTAACACCCATTATTTACAAATGGCTGATAAATCAATTAAAAAACCCAAAGGTATCATAGAAGATGTTACATTTATCATAGAAACATGGGAATACCCTATTTATTTCATCCTAGTACAACCAAGAACCCATAAATTGGGATACCCATTAATCTTGGATAGACCTTGGCTTTCCAAAATAGCTACACTTATAAATAGTAGGTCTAGAAATAATAATATTTCCTTATACCCACCTGAAAAAACCTCATTAGAATCTCTTGAACACTTGTGGGTAGATGATTTAGACTAGATTGAATATGAATAAAACATTTCTTCCTTAGCACTAATTATAGTCAATAATCAATCAAATGAAATGGCATATGGTTTAATTTATTATGAGGAATAAAATAACCATCAAATGATACAAAAAAGGTTTGGCAATTGGGCATGTAGTAGCCAAGAACCATTTATAATATCATTATATTGTACTTTAACAATATTAATCCCTTAAGGTGAGTCCTTTTTCAAAAATATCGAGACCTTTCATGTGTTGAAACCACACCCCTGTCCCTTGAATTTATTGTTACTTGTACAACACACCCTAATTTTATTACTAAAATTGTGGAACCTTTTTTTTTACTTTGCAGCGTGATATTTACTTTGATTAAGTATGTGCCTTGTGTCAGTAGTAGTTGTTGATCTGATTTAAAAAGAGTCCTTGACAAGTTACAGCTTTGATATTATATTAGCTTTACTTTTTGAACTCAGTCTGAACTTAAAATGTCTATTGTAGGCACTTGGTCTAAATTTTTTGCAAGTGAGGCTTCATTGATACAATTATTTGATTATACATAAATTTAATAAGTTTTGAGCCATTTTGATCATTGTTATGAATACATTCAAACCTTCCATTTTGTTTCCATTTTAACTTACATTCAAGTATATTATCTAATTATTTCAAGGTTTTCATGGTTTTTTGTCTAGTAATCTAGTCCATATTTGTACCTTTGTCAATGTATAATGACTGAGTATTTCTATGGTTTTAATTTAAATCACAGTCACTTTTAAATAATGGATTTATTTTCATTTTAAGTTAAGCCAAAAGACTATTTTTTGTGCACAAGCTTGTCTCTTTTTGTCTTTCTTTTCATTTTACCTTAGTAATTTTTTTCTCAACATTTGAATTTTAAATCAAATGTCTATGTTATTCTCCCAATAATAGTCACTATCTTCCCTAAGATTCCCCAATCAAGCGAGGAGTGACCACTTATCATTCACCCACTTTCCCAACAATAGTCACTAGCTTCCCAAAGAGTCCCCAAGTAAGTGAAGAGTGACCACTTATCATTCACCCACTTTCCCAACCTCTTTGTGCCTTAGTCATTTTGTCATATCTTCTAAGTAAATGGTATCATGTCATGTGACACAATCCCACATCCTCACTTCCTTGGGCCCTTTTAAACTTATTTGACTAAACATAGACCTCTTAAGTAGCTGATATTTGGACAAGTGTCATGATCCTAGTTACTCACTTCATTATGGCTTCTAAATCTACAATTTTAACTGTTCAACATTCTAGATGCATGGGATCACACCATCTAGCATGATCCCACTTCATCACAAACATGTGACTCTCTGTATATTTCCAACCAATTATAGACTTCTTGGATTCCTAGGATCATGCCACATTGCATGATATTATTTCTCCAAGCCCCTAAGGTGGTTCGTATGTTTGTAAGTCTTTTGTTAGGCCCCATATGAATGAGATTTAGACACTTAGAAAGATATAGTTTCACCAAAATCATATAGGTCATTAGCCCAAGTAGGCACTAAAATTACGACTTGATTGAATAAGCAAATGCCACATGACATTGACTACCAACTAGACATAATGTTGGCATACACATCAACATTACACTTTCTTAAATTTGATGGTCATATTTGAAATATATTTAAGTCTTTTGATTCTAAGTTTAATTCACCACTTAAGAGGCCTAAAATTAATTGTTTATCTAAAAATATTTAATCATTCATCTAATTGAGTAGATCAATTAGGTCTTTGGTGAAAATCCCCTTGTCGATTGAATAATTTTATAAACTTTTCATCTTCTTTGTTTAGGTTTTTATACTTAATATATTTTTTTAGAGTTCAAGGTCTAATGACTAGTTTATTCATTTAAATTCTAATGGTTATACTTTATTTAAAATCTAATGCTTAATTTTTTGTCTATAGGTCTAGATTCATCAAGAATTACCACTTGTTATAATCTTGGATATTTGCTTCTCACCAAGAATTTAGACACAAAGCCATGACTTAGACCATTTAGATTCCTAGGATCATGCCATGTGGCATGATATCACTTCTTCAAGCCCTTGATATAAATTAAGATAGGGCAACCATATAGTGGAATTTATAGGTAACCAAGATGATGTCATATGGCATCATCTCACTTATTTGCACCTCTAGATCAAGTATGAGTAGTATGATAGAGCATAGACTAAGTGAACCTTTGAGATAATGTCACATGTCATAATATCAGAGATCCAAGGTAGACATGACATGAAATAATGAATGAAGACCTTGGAGCTCTAGGTGAGTGAGATCCACTTGTCAAGATCTTACTACATTATGGTCAAAAGAAAAGTCAAGTCCCTTAGCAAGTTATGAATTAGAAATAATTTGACATGTAGTATAACCTTAGTATATCAAGAACACATTAGCTTTATCGATGTGACAAGAACTAGACATGAAAAATGACCTTTATAAAGAGGATACATGGACCTCCATGAATAGACTCAAAAACTAATTTAATACTAGTTTTGCCTATCTAGCCCATTAAAATCTAGAAATTGAACTATAAGTCCAATCAAATTTATACAATCATTGAATATTCCTTATATAGTGAAAAACTAATCATGGAAATAGATTCAAAGGTAGGCCAAATAGTGGTTTGAATCAAAAAATGCCATGAAAATCAAGATCAAACAAGCAAGGATCATGAAAGGACAAAATTTCCTTAACTAGGCATACTCACCACAGTGAAGCATTTGATCAAACTATCAAGAGAAGTATTCATAACTAAAAGATAAAACCTATGCCCATGTATTTAATACAATAGTATTCCATCAAAAGGAGTGGAATTTAACTTGAAATTGTGTCAGTTGAAATGATGCATCAGTCCAATATTATCATGTTACTAATATTTATGGAAAAGGGTCCATCCATCAACAAAGTAGTTATCTAGAAGATCAGCACACATTAAATTTGTGCCTTAGTTGGTGCCTCTTATTTAATGCTTGTAACCACTTTTTGGGTGGGTAATACATTGAATATTTTCAACCACATAAGGGTTAAATGAGACTGTTGAAAATCTATTTAAGGTCAACCATGATACTGAGTTGGGGGTTGGTTGATTAGTGTTAGAATAGAGCATAAAACTAGACATTTTTAATGTTATTTCTTATTTTATTAGTTAGATTTTATTGTAGGTAATGTTGTTATGAAGCATTTTCTATAATTCCCCTAACTAAGGTGGATCCAAACACTATTTTTCAAGCAAATATCTATCAGTTGAAAATTTGTGAAGATTGTTGTTAAATATTTGCACATGTATATGGTGATTTTGTTAATATTTCTTCATAGTTGAATACCTTTAACCCTTGCACCATTTTTATCCATGGTCTTGTATATATTTTCAAAGAAATAGATTGGTTCTATGGAGTTCATCTAAGTCAAATGAATCAAAATTACTCTAGTTACAAAAAAGGCTTACATCTTTCTCTTTACCCTCACCTTTTGATTTTTTCCATACATATGTTAGAGTATGTGGAATAGATATAAAGTTTCATTCCATGTTTGCAAGCTCTATCTTGAATGTAAATATTGTCATTATTATCAATGCATTGTGAACTCATATATGCAATGAATAATTATTAGATCAATTATATCTTCAAAATAAATTTATTTTTTCTGATTGTATCATAAACTGATCTACATGACCATATTTATCATTTATCTTAGCTTATTCAAAATAGGCCCCTTGCAATGGAATAATTTTACGTCAACTACTAAGCTACCTTACAAGCAAGATTTGGTAGTAGTAAACCTTGGGGAGATTTTGTCTCCTTTCAAGAGAGGTTAAGTGGATTTCCACCTAACCTAAGCTGGTGTGATAAGTAGACCATCAACAAATTGGTGCTAAAAGGAGGGCATGAACCTAAATATTTCTATAGATATAAAAATGGTTTTAGTCTTGTGGCTATGTTTTATATACCTTGCTTTGTGCCTAAATAATACACCAACAGATTGGTAAAATAAGGAGGCATGTATAGGATACTATCTAATGTTTGTGTTTTATTTTGATCATGTTTCCTACCTTTGAACCCACCTATGGCCTTAGCTTGGCTTGGTGGAAGTTTATGCCATGTGAACATTCTAGGGATTGCTCATGACTTTCCTAATAATCCTAACAAATTATGTTCAAAATATACATGTGGTGGGATTCAAACTACTAAAGAACACATTTAGGCATTTAAATAGGTCATCATCCTAACCCAGATCTAACATGAATATGTGGCTTGTTTCCTATTTCCTTATTCTCTAGATGAAGATGCATATTATTGGTACATAAGTTTACCAAATGGGTACATCACTTCATAGACTAACTTTTAAAATCTATTTGTCAACCATTTTAGTGTGCTTATTGATCATGTTACTTTGTACTACCATTTTTCTATATCCTTTAATGATACTAATGAATCCATAATTTCATTCAATAGTCATTTCTATCAGTTGTACAGGAGGTTGAAATACCCATTCCTATAAATAGAGGTGGTGGCTATTGAATTTTATCTTAGAACACTAGATCCCCTAATTGTTATGCTTATTAAGAAGACCCCATCTATACTCACATCCTTGGCATCCACTTATTAAGAGGTGTTCATCATTAAACAATAAGTTATGCTACATACTTATAATGTTTATCCACTCTACTCATCAAAATAGCTAAGTGTCCATACCCAAAATACTCAGACTTATATGCATATATGTCAACCTATGGATGAATGTGTTCCTTATAATCAAACCTTGCCTCAAGCTTATGTCCAACATAATTCCCTATGATAAAATAGATACCTAATGTGACTCTAAATGTAAATAATTATGACTTTTCAACTCTCAATCACTAGATTGTTTTTCCTTATGTTAATAATCAAGTCTCTTTTGGTGTATTTACTTATCAAATGTCATTTTCTGTATGAGGTTATACACAACAATGCATAGGATGAATTGTGAGACTGATTTTTCAAGTTTACAACTTAGAGTATATGGATGTAGAAATGGGTTGGATGTTGAAGAAGTCATGTTGACTTAGAATGTCCCATTAAAAAGGAAAAATCTAGTACCTGAGAGTGGTGATGAGGATGATTTTGATGATGAAGAGATAGAAATCATTTTAGGGGAGTTCACATATGAAAATTTAGTATCAAAGAGATGTTAATAAGAATAAAAATCAAATATTTCTTGCGGTCAGCCTAAAGATGAAATAGAAGAGTTGGATTAAATAGATTAAGAAGATGTATGTTATGCATCTAAAATACTCATATCATATGTTGATGCTCCTACATTTGAAAAACTAACTCTAGAAGATTAATAACTTGATAGTATTTAATTGACTCGCATCTTTTATTCATTAAAGATGGAGGAAGTAGAAGAGATTCAAGTGTATTTCCTTGCATATAAATACTTGGACTCTATGAATTAATTCATACAATGGGGATGCAACATACATGAAATTATCTTAGTAATAAACATAGTCAAGTTTGATATGAGTATCCATGAGCATAGTGGCTATTAACAGAGGTTCCTGATACAACAGAACATGTTAAGGATGAGGATAGCTAAGTCTTGTTCAAGTGCACAAGTTAGTACATAGAATTCATATTTAAAAAGGAAGAAAAAACATAGCATAGATGTATTTTATTGTGTTTAATAGGAGTTGGGATTAACCAGTATTTTAGTAATCATTCACAGAGTATACATAATAACTTAGATAGGATTAAACCATACATTAAACATGATTGTGCACACAAGAAATAAAATAAGAAATACAACAGGTAAAAATAACCAAAATAGTCTATCTTGATATCAACAAAAGTTCATCATCTTCTTCATATAATCATACATATTTATAGTCTTTTACAGTCCCTGACTATTTACATTATTCTCATACTTTGGCACCAAAAGAGGGGATTTTTAATCTTCTATCCTTTTACAAGTCATGGACGATAGGAAAAAATACATATAGATAACAACTAAATACATAATGCACAAATATTCAAGGAATATCCTATGCAGATTTACTTATCCAGTTTCTTCTCCCAATAATTTCCCATACTTAAAATATTGTCTCATCCTGAGACAGTGTCACAGGATCATATGATGGTGCATTCAAAGCAGAAGATGAAGAAATGGTTAGACTATTAAGAGTCATAGTAATCACTCAAGGCATCATTTCCAAATTTCGCCTATTGCACACTACTTAGCCACCCTTTTAGGTTTTTAACTAAGTAGCATACCAACCTACCACCATTTTGGGATTTTAATAGGCTAGCATAATTAGGTGATCATGTTAAGAATAAATTAGAAATTAATGCGAAATAATTTCACAAAATCACAATAATAATAGATATGAATAGAGATATATAAAAAATAAAAATAAAAATGCATAACAAGAAGACTAGATTTAACATGGTTCACCCAATATGGGATACATCCACCAAGAAACACTTACTCAAATTTTATTAAAAGCCACAACAGTAAAATCCACTCTCATATCAGTCTTCTCACAATTATAATGCACAAATATTGTTTGGAGTTGCACTCTAAAAACTCTGCTAAATTCAAACTTGAATTCACACACCCTATTCTTCCTTCTCAAATGTAATTCTATATCTAATGTATTACCTACTACATCTATAACACATCAATAGGTAACCATATAATGGTTTTACAAAATAATGGGTACTAAAACCATGGGTCAAGTTAACTCAAAATGGCTCCCCATTAATGGGGTCTAAAAAAATTGTAGGGGCTACCATCCTTGAACCCCAACTTATTGGGGGCTATCACCCCTGAACCCTCATACAATACATTTGAAATGTATAGTATTTGAAATACATTATAATATGGAAATAAGTTTAGTTTCTCCCTTGTGACCACCTTGGTCATCATGTCTACAAGATTCTGACTAGTATGAATCTTCTCCAGCTTCAACTTCTCTTCTTCCAAAGCTATCCTGATGAAATGGTACCTCAACTATATATATTTCATCTTAGAGTGGAAAGTAGAGTTCTCTACTAAGTGTATAGCACTCTAAATATCACTATACAATTTCCTTTCCTCCCGATTATGCCCCAACTCTTTAAACAAATATTATAACCAAATCATCTATTTGCTTGCCTCTGTGGTAGCAACATACTTAGCCTATGTGGTTGACAAAGCCACAAGTTTTTGTAGTCATAAAATCCATCTTAGCACTGTGTCACCTATAGTGAATACATATCTTATCATGCTCCTCCTACTATTTAAATCTCTAGCCATATCCAAATCTACATAACCATGCAAAGTGGTGTCCAATGCACCATAACTTAAAACTATTCCCATGATCCCTCTTAAATACCAAAGGATCCACTTCACTGCCTTCCAGTGTTCTCTACCTAGATCACTCATGTACCTACTTACTACTCCCACTACATGGGAAATATTTGGCCTAATGTATAGCATGGTGTACATCAAGCTACCAACTATTGATGAGTAAGGTACATGTGACATATGGATTCTCTCCTCTATTTTGGGACATTGCTCCTTTGATAACTTGGAATAGCATGCCAAAGGAGTCCCAATCAGTTTATCATCCTGCATACTAAACCTCTCCAAGACCTTTTTAATGTACTCTTCTTGGAATAAATTTATATTTTGTTCCTTATTATCCTAATTTATTCTCATACCAAGGATTTGTTTTACTTCTCCCAAATCCTTCATAGCAAAGGAATTACTAAGTTATTCTCTAAGTACCTTTATTTCTTTCATGTTCATACCTAAAATTAACATGTCATCCATATACAGACATAGGATATTGTAATCACCATCATAAAATTCTTGATATATATGCAATGGTTTGAATGACACCTAGATTATCCCTGCTCCATCATAAAACTATTAAATTTATTGTACCATTATCATGGAGCTTGTTTCAAGACATACAAGTTCTCCTTCAATTTACACACCATGTTCTTCTTCCCTATGACCTCATATCTCTGTGACTGCTCCATATATAAGTCCTCTTTCAAATCACCATGAAGGAATGCAATCTTAACATTTAGTTGCTCTAAGTGTAAGTCTTTTGCTACCACTATTCCAATAACAGTCCTAATAAAAGTCATCTTTACCATTGGGAAAAAAATCTCATCAAAATCAATTCCCTTCTTCTATGCAAACCCCATTACCACCAACCATGCCTTGTACCTTTTCTTTCCTCCATCATCTTCTTTAATTATATACACCCACTTGTTCTACAATACTCTCTTACCTTCAAGTGGGTTTACCAAATCCCAAGTCTGATTTTCCATGAGAGACTAATGCTCCTCATCCATTGCTTGCCCCCACTTCTTCCTGACATCTACATGCATTGCATCTTCAAATCACTATGGCTCTCCATTTTTAGTGAGTAATAAATAATTAAGAGATGGATAAAAAAATTAGTTTCCCTTCTTACCTTAGAAGACCTTCTCACCATAGGAGATTTGGGTTCTTGTGGAGTAGGTGCCTAAACTAGTTGTTTGGACACTTTATCATCTATAATGTCCTTCAACACTGTGTACTCTTTTTTGGAACCCTCTTTTTGATCCTACAACTATTGTTTATACATGACTTTTTCATTAAAGACAACATCCCTAGACCAAAATATTTTCTTATCCTTAAGACTTCAAACCTAGAAACCATAGTCATTCTCACCATAACCAATAAAGGTGCATTTTTTAGACTTAGCCTCTAACTTGGTCCTATCATCCTTATCAATATGAGAAAAACTTCACATATAAATACTCTAAGAAATGAATAATCAACCTTCTTACCCAACTAAGCTTCCTCAAGTATGCCTCCATCCAAAGAAGATGAAGGACCTTTACTGATCAAATATACAGACATGTTTATCGTTTCTCCCCATAATTTAAGGGGTAGTCCTACATGAAACCTCATGATCCTAACACACTCCATGATAGTATTATTCATCATTTATGACACTCCATTCTGTTATGGAGTTCTTGGAACTATCCTTTGTCTTCAAATTCCATTCCTAGAATAGTAATCAAAATTTTCATTACTGCAATATTCTCCACCATTATCTGACCTGAGACACTTTAACTTGAGACCTATTTTAGTCTCAACCAAGGCTTTCCATATTTTAAATTTATAAAACACATCATATTTTCTCTTAATTCCATACACTGAAACTTTCTTAGTTGCATCATCAATAAAAGTGACATAATAATATGAACTACCAATAGAAGATACCTAAGTCAGCCCCCATACATCTGAATGAACTAGATCCAAATTATTCTACTTCCTTATAGGTCCAACCTTGAGAAAATTTGCCCTTTTCTATTTTTTTTACACACAGTCTTCACAAAAATCTAAATTAGACCCTTTTAATATGGGCAACCTATCCTTCAAATTTTTCATTCCCTTTTGGCTCATGTGATTGAACCTATTATGCCACAAAGTTGCATCTGCATTTATAGAAACTAAATTATAATAGTAAAAACTACTTGATAAATATAGGGTACCAAATTTCTTACCTTTTTCTACCACAAGAGCACCCTTGGTCACCTTCCAAGAATCTATTGTAAATGTCACCATATAATCTTCATTACTTATCTATCTTGCAATTACCAAATTCCATCTTAGCTTAGGCACATGTTTGACATCCTTCAGTAGCCAAGTGTTCCCATTCTACATCTTGATCTGAACACTTCATTTTCCTACTATGTTGTAAGGCTCATCATCACCAAGATAAACATGTCCAAAATCCCCTTGAATATAATCAATAAAATAATGCATATATGGTGTGGCATGAAAAGAAGCCCCTAAATCTAAAACCCAAGACTCAAAAATATTGTCAATGGAGAGAATTAATGCATCCTGACAAATAATACCTGTTTCTAGATTCACCTCCTTAGTGTCTTCCTAATTTTTGTTCTTGTTTTGAAGAGACCAACAATCCTTCTTCACATGCCCAATCTTTCCATAGTGCCACCATACCATCCTACTCTTTGATTTTGACCTTTTTAGACCATTTAAGTTTCCACACTTTCCTTTTCCTCTATAATTTAATCTTTTTCTACTCTCCACCACTAAAGCATCACCTAAATTAAAAGTCTCTTTAGAGCTTTTTCTCACATTTCCTCGCTAAAGATTACTCCTATGACATCCTCAAACTTCAACTTGTCATTCTTAGAGACCGAGTTGCTCACAACCATTACCATGTTGTTCCAACTCTTTGGTAAGGAACATAAAATAAGTAGAGCCCTGAATTCATCATCAAAGTCAATTTTTATAGATTTCAACATACTCAAAACTGTATCAAATTCATTCAAATGATTAGAAACTAAACCATTTTTAGACATCTTCATATTAAATAACTTTTTTATTTAAAATATTTTATTAAAAGTAGAGGGTTTCTCATATAACTTCTTTGATGCATTTATGAGACATTTTATGGCATTTTCTTGTGATATATTAAATATGATCAAAGATGCAAGGCATAATTAGATGGCTCCAAGTGCTTGATTATCAAGTAGCTCCCAAGCCTCATCTATCATACTCACTAGTTGCTTTACTTTTCCTCCTAGTGGAGCATGGAGGTCCTTCTGATAGAGGTAATCCTCCATCTATATCTTCTATAGACCAAAGTTTTGTCTATTTAAATTTTCAACCTTTTATTTTTTATCATCATCCATAGCTCCCACTTAAACTAATAACCCTTCCTACAATTCAACACTTTAGCAAATACAACCTGAAGCTTTAATACCATTTTTAAATACTTGAAGCTCTAATACCCTGGTGAGAATACATAAAAAGTGTACAGTACATTTTAAATGTACAATATTTGAAATACATTGTGATTTTGAAATAGGATCTACAACATAATAGGTCACCCTTTATGGGTTTTCAACCATCCTAGCCTCGCTTGTCTTACTAATCATCCCTAATACAAAAATTGTTTACAAAATTTTCAAAATTTTATGCCTTGCATAGTACTTAACTAGAAGGAGGTGGCATTGTTGTGGAAGAGGACTGGCTAAAAGGATCCTTGGCCTCAAAGTGTGTAGCCTTACACTACATGATGAATTTTTTGAGCTTAAATGACGGGTTTTAAACTAGAACATTGAGAATCTGAGCCACCTCACTATAGAATAAAGCTAGGTTAGTTTTTTAGGTATGCCAATTGAGCATCACTTTTTAGACCACATAGATTAGGATGCACATTAGTGTGTGATATTTGATAAGTTTTTTTAGGTATGAGTCATTAGTGGTGCTTATTGATACCTTTGTATTACTGACCCTTGTCTATATTTTGCCACTCAGTTGCTCCAAATTTTCTATGTGGTGTTCTACTTAGAGACCCATAAATGAACTACGTCATAGGTCATCCTACCAATCGATAAGTCTATCATGCATGTTGTCCCTAGCAATGAATGATTTCTAGAGAGCAAGGTTGTTTTCATCCATTAATGTAGTCTGACTATCCATTGTTGTCTTAGCCATTATAGCTATAATGAAATCTACTTTAGAGCTAGTGAGAGAGTTGTTGAGGTGATGCTTCCAGTCTATAAGAATTCATGTAACTTGATGTGATTATAAGGCTACAATATCAATCATTCTTTGATACTTTTCCAACAAGGTTATCAAAGTAGCTACCTCAATTTTCATGCTCTAGCCTAATGTAGCCAATGCAAAAAGTTTTTGAACTATGCACCAGTCCTTTGTGAGCTCAATGACTGACATCTTGAGCCTATGGTGGTCAGACATCACTTGGTCACCAATTACTCAAGTGGCCAAGTCTGGACAAGTGTCTTCAATAATTTTTACCACTTCATGAAGGTGAGCCCTGGCTCCACATTCTCTACCTTAGACTAATTCATTTCTTGCTCTAAGGAGGTTACCTTCTATGTGATTGAATCCTAGAATGCTATGACACCCTCCAATTTCTTCTTTAATAGAAGCTAGGAGATGTCCAAGGAAGCCTATTATTTTATTGAAAGTGTGCCCAATGTTCTTATAGATGTTATTATATCTAGACATGGCATGGGGGCTAGCAGGAGTGAGAAGGTGGTTCACCAAATAGCTACTATGGGAACATCCTAGAGCTAGACATCTCCTGGTGGTAATTAGGTTACTACAATCCTAATTGAGTGGTTGATGGTACTTGTTGTTGTGTTGTGGCCTCTACTACCAACTTGGTATATATGTATCATCTTTAGCCTAATTGCATTTGACTTCCTCCTCCTCTTCTTATTTCTTTTTCTTCTCTTCTTCCTCCTTTTTCTCATCCTCTTCCTTTTCTCTTCCTCTTATTTCTTCTTCTTCTCTTCTTCTTCTTTCTTCATTTTTTCTTCATTTTTTCTTCCTCTTCTTGTTTCTTCTTCTTCTTCTTCTTCTTCTTCTTCTTTCTTCCTTTTCTCTTCATCTTCTTTCTTCTTCTTCTCTTTTGTCAGGGTTGTATCCTTGGCTTGCTCTTGTGTAACTTGGGCCTATGCTTATGCTTATGCCTGAGCTTGTGCCTACACTTGTTATTACCATAGGGCTTCATCATCCCCCTCCTTCTTCTTGGCCAATTCCATGACTTGTTATGCTTGGGTTATTGTATCTTATTTTCTCTTTTCTTATTCTTCTTCTTCTTCTTCTTCTTCTTCTTCTTCTTCTTCTTCTTCTTCTTCTTCTTCTTCTTCTTCTTCTTCTTCTTCTTCTTCTTCATTTTCCTTCTTCTCTCTCTCTTCCTATGCTTTCTTGACTACGTTATTTGATTCTTATACCTTCTTGGCCACATTGATGGATTTTTGAATGTCAACCTTGGCATCCTTGGCCTTTTGTGTAGCCTCAACTTCTTTAGCTTGTTGCATGATGTGTTGTTTATATGTTTCTTCTTTCTTTCTCTTCTTTTCCTCCTTCCTCAGTTAGTGTTTGGATGCACAAGTTGCTTCCTCCTTAGTAGCCTATTTCTCCTCTTCTATTGGTTTCTTTGGTGTAATATCTTCAACATCTTTAGCCTAAAAATATAGTGGTGAATCATATGGTCATACCTCCAAGCTAGAAACTTGCACTTTCTTTCTCTCGATCATGACCAGTCTACATCTGGGTAGTGGTGTAGTGGGTGCAGGGTAGGTTATGCTTCATGTACCATGGTTGGTCATCTAAACATGCACTCTTGTAATTTAGGGGAGACCTTGGCCTACCATCTTATTTGAGACCTATGCACAAATTATTTAGGTGGGCTCCTTGAGAGAACTGTAAAGATGTCCTTAGTTATGAATGTTGGTGCAGGTTATAGTTGAAATAAGTTCATTCTATGATGGATTTGCTCTACTTATTTTCAAAATATGTCTATAATGATGAAGGTGGGTAGGGTGGGAAATCCACCCATAGCTTAGGGAGAACTTGCTTTCACACTTGAACTATGCACATGACCTTCAAAAATAAAAATTATTTTTCCTCCTTCTCATAGTAGTCCTCAACCATGTCTACCATCATGACCTGGTAGAATTCCTACTTGTCAATGCCCATTTAGATAAAGTCACATGAACTCATGATCTATATCACCTTTGTATCATTAATTTTAGGTCATGGTGTTTCATGTCATTCACTTTAGGGGAAGGGATGTTTAATGGGGGTCTACTTTACACTTTCCCTTTTGTTGGTGTGAGCTGGTTACTTCTTTTGGCTATTGTATAGCAAGAACATCTGTACCAGGTGGTTTGGATTTCAAGGGGGCCACATGCTTAGCTATAAATGTTTATTGTTATGCCACTTCATCATGTGCCATATCCATTATCATGAAGAAAGGAATTTATTGGAAGGGTGACTATGGTAGCTCATGGATGGTGATGAAAATATCTTTAGGTAGTAGAGTGATAATGGTGTGATAACCTAGGTATTTCATGATGTTAGGGGTTACTCAAGGATGTGTTGAAATGAGGTCTAGACACTCCTCCCATCAATATTTTACTTTTCCCTCATGTGTAAGAGCTCCCTAATCTTGTATCCATGTGATATTTCAAAACTACTACACCAACCAATAGTCTATATCCAAGTGCACTTCTCCTTCTAGTGACTTCTATTGTGTGAAGTAGAGTAGGAAGATGAAGAACTGGCATTGAAATTTTTGCTTGGGCATGGTGTAGTACTTCTCAATATTTATGAGTAACTCCTACATTAATTACTCAAAATAGTTGAATTATTCATTATGGTGTATCATCTAGTGGGTGATGTCAATAATTATTTTGAGTATTTGCTTAGTAGATTTGGTTATTTACCAAAATCATCTGGTTATATACTACACAAATATGTGCATTGGATCATCTAGGATTTCATCAATGTGAATACCTATGTTACTCTACACATATAGTTCCAAAACTTCTTGAAAAAATGGAGACATTTTCATCTTGTATGGGAGTAAAGAATCTCCATGCGTAGGCATGCCCAAGGCATGGGTCATGGCTTGTGTGTTGATTATAATAGTCTCATCTGGACCCAAATATATGATACCCTTATTGTATCATCTTACTAATACTTTTAAAATATCCCCTAGGTCATTGAATGTAGGCACTCATAGTAAGCGCTCAACATCTATTTTGGAAAGGGTAGGGAGCTATGAAGGTGAGTGGTTGTGCAACATCAATAGGATCAGGGTGGAATAGCTTTTACTCAGCTTATCATTGTATTTTTTAACCTAAGGGCCATATTGATACCATGGCCTCTTTTTATACATTAGTGAGAGCCATAATTAGTTTTAAGGTATCTATATCTATGTAAAGTGATGAAATTGGAATACTTTGTGTGCTTTATGCAAAAAAAATAACTCAGCTCTTGATAATGGTAGCTTGAAAAAATATGCACAAGGATGAAATGTTGACTTGGTATTTAAACTTGGATTTTATAGATTTGGTAGCTCTTGGATTATATGTCCTAGTCATGCTTAACTATACACTCATATTGAATGCAATGGTGGATGTGGAAAATCTATATCCCATCTAGCCATTAAAGTAGTTAGTTATTGGCACATGTGTGGAGTTATGCCATTATGCTATTTGGTGTTCATATAGGGGGTATGAGTAATTGATGTTGATGAGCCACCAATTTTTTGAATATCACATCAATAAACCCTTGGATCATACATTTATTTATGGTGTATGATAGTTATCTGATGGATATCTTGTTGATGAGACATTTTTGTACCTTTCCCAAACTTAATATTTTTTAGTCATTTATCTTTGACTTTCTTGGTGACACACATGGATCCTCCTACGCATGATTGGTGCATGTTATTCTTGGTTATTTGATTTTAAATTATTATTTATGAGATCATCTACAAAAAAATATAAACAAAAAATAAACACACACAAAACATGCAAAAATAAGGAAATCCTAATCTACATGGTGTTACTCATCACCTACTTAGTTTGTAGAATGAGATCAATCAACTATTGGTGATAAGGTTTAAGCCTACATCCATTTACCTACCCTATTAAAATGGTTCCCTAAATATATCTTAAAATCATGGTTCATTATTATGTTAGGTCATGTATAATGTAGGGCCCTTTTCATCATATCTATAACTTACCCAAAAATGCTTTGAAATGATTGTCATATAATAAGACTGGCTAATCTTTATGAAATTATTTTTGGCACAAGTTCTTATCATGCCATGATTTTTGTCTCTAATTGTGCACTTTTTGTGTCCATGTTTCTATGTGTCTGAACTCATCCATTTGATTTAGGTCAAGGAATTGGTTATTAAGAGACTCATGATCTCTGAGTCACATGACCATGGTATTAAGTATTCCTAGGTATTAATTATTCCATCAACATGATTGCTTCAAGACCATACACTAACTATAATGGCATAAATCCTATATCCCTTTTGTAATGTGTACAATACGCCTAAAAAATCATGGGAATGCAATCTTCCCAGTCATCCCTCTTGATGTTGCATATTTTTGTCAACATTTAATCCAACACTTTATTGGAAGCTTTAGCTTGGCCATTAGCCTATGGATGATACATAGTGCTTTGGTTCTGAGAGATCATAAATTCCTTAGTCAGAGCCTTGATGATTTTATTCAAAAAGTGTGTTCCTCTATCACTATCTAACTTTATAGGGCATTTGAACATTTTTATGATGTTTCCATATAGAAACTTCATTGCATCCTTTGTATTGTAGCTAGGTGTTGTAGTAGCTTCAAACCACTTAGTAAAATAGTCCATCATAGTGATGATATATCTTACTTTGTTTTGCTTGCTCGATGGGTTGATAGGTCCAACAAAATCAATGCCCCATTGTTTAAAAGGTTGCTCAAATAATAGAGGTTACAAAGTCATTTCATATTTCTATAGTATTTTACCCATATTTTGGCAGACATTGTAGTGTTACACAACTCTATGTGCGTCCTAAAACAAATTTGGCCACTATAATCCACTTTGTAGTATATTTCTAACCATGGATTCTCCCATAAAATGTCCTCTTATAAATCATTGATGAGCTTCCTCTAAGAGTTGATGTCATTCATGTTTTAGAACCACCCTACATAGAACTTCATCCTTCCCCAAGTGATATAGGATCCCATTGATGATGGTATATGGTCACGCTTTAGTAACAAATTGTTTCTTATTATGTTCTTGATAGTGTGTAGGGAAAACTCCTTGTTAGAGAAAGCTAGTAATGGATTTGAAATTATCAAGAATCATAAAGACATGAAAGAAGTGAGAATTAAGAGAGTCTTTTTGTAATTCTTCTAGCTCTTCATCATTATGAATATGCCTGAGATGGTCTAGTCCCACATTCTCTCTTCCTAGATTTACATTTATGTAGAATTGAAACTCTTGAAACAAAATCAACCATCGATAAATGCATCCACATAGCATTAGCTTATTGACAATGTATTACAAGGCTTGATGGTTAGTAAAGACTTTGAATGGTATCATAAGTAGATAATGTCAAAATTTCTATAGTGTGAACACGATGGCCAATGCCTCTCACTCAATGGTTGTGTAGTTTTTCTCTATGTCAGATAGTTTCTAGTTAGAAAAATGAATAGGATGGTCAAGTCCACCATATCCTATTTATGATCCCTAAAGCATCTACATGTACATTAAAACGATTACTCTAGTTTATAAAAATAAGTATGGGTGCAGTAACCAATTTTTACTTCAACTTGATAAAGGCTACTTGGTATTTTGAAGTCTAAAAAAACTTTGCATTCTTACACAGTAAAGATTTAAATAGAGATGAAATATCTGCATAGCCCTTGATAAACTTGTGATATTAGCTTATATACCCCATAAAGGAGTGCACTCAATGAAACTAATAGGTGGAGGCATACTTAAAATTACTATGATTTTTACCTGATCTACCAAAATGCCTTCACTGCATGTGACATGTCCAAGTAAAATGCCAAAGGGTGTAAAAAATAAACATTTCTTCAAATTCAAAGTAATTTAATAAGTACAAGACTACCCAATCATCAAGGTAAACTTCAAGGATGTCATGAATGAAATCCTTGAATGCTGTAACCACTACATAAGAAAGCACTGTACATTCTTAAGGCTAAAAGGCATGACCTTGAACACAAAAAAACCCTATTCCATTGTAAATGTTATTTTAGCTCTATCTTATTTTGTGATTGGTATCTAATGATATCCACTAAAACCATCCATGAAATAATAAACTTCATGTCCTGTGACAGACTCCAAAACTTAATCTGTGAATAGAATTGGGAATGGATCATTGACACATTCATCATTCAAAATGTGGTAATCCCTATATACTTAGATTTATCTTATTTTATTGGGATATACTACCATGGGGATTACCCAATATACCTTTTATATTGGATAGATTATTCTTACATCATGCATTCTATCCAATTCAACCTTTACTTTCAGCTTCATAATTGAGCTTGTATGGCTACTTCTTTGTAGGTCATGTGCACTCCTTTAGTTCAATATGCATCTCTCCAAGAGATGGGTAAACACCTTGGACCTCTAATAATTTTATGGGGAAAAAATATTGATAATCCCTTAGATGTTGTATAACTTCAAAGACCTAAGCTTCTGTCCAATAGTCACCGATTTTTGACAATTTTGAGACCTCCTCTATCTCGATGTTTGTGACATGCTTTTTGAGAGGTTATTGATAAATGTTTCATTTTTATTCATAAAAATATTATTATAGCCTTATTTTCCCTTCTTATTCATTAATTTGGATACTACCTATCTTATCTTCTTTAGTCAGTTCTATGTCAGTGTTCTTGAATGGTTTTATAGGTCGCTCAAGCTCAAATAAATCATTAAAATCCATATCACCATCAAAATTTGAATCCTCAATGTCTTCTACCTCATATTCTATGTGGTGACATGGCTATGTCAGATATTGTTATTCATTCTTATTAGATTTATACCTTTGTAATGTTGCATTAAGATCAGAGGATGCATTCTTCTATGTAGTGGATTTGATTGTGGTGCTTAAGTCTTCTACACACCCATGGCATAAGAAATATTTAAATTTCTACAGTGCATTATGAACCAGAGGATTTTCATCTTCAAAAATAAATTTCTATATAAAATCACTTTGCACTTATGCCCAATGCTTGGTCTCCCTTTTGTGCTCTTGGTGCATATACCATGTTGCTGGTAATGGAGGAAGTGTATAGTGGAAAATGTGAACCCAATACTTTGGTGCCACATGTTCTTCATTCCAAATTTCAACATAGTTATGTATATGAATTTTAGGTCACTAACCTTCTTTAAATAATGTCCAATTATTGTAGATAAACTATGGAAACTAGAACCTATTAATCATGAGCTTGCAAGCGTCATCCCACTCAAGCTGGTTATCTTGATGAGTTGCCCACCATGTTGTAGTAACTCCTTTCTAGGCATAATTTAAAGTACTGAACCACTAGTCAATTTTTATTATATGAACTTTAAAGTTCATATTAAATTCATTTATGTCCTCAATTTCATAGTATACTATAAGTTATCTCTTATTCATAAAGGCCATTCACATCGATCGAAGTTCATGGTCACCTCAGGCCCAGTTGAGGAGGTGGGTATCTGAGTTGCCACTGATAGATGAAGTTTTTTCCCATGGAAAATGGCCTTCCCCAATAATATATATGTATTAATTCATATAATTATTATCTTGGTATAGGAATTCAACTTTTAATTGAGTAGGAGATTTTGTAGACATAAACGCACACTCTTCGATGACAAACTAGTTTACTACCAACTCATAGCTATTGGTTTGGGCCTTAATTA
Organism: Torreya grandis; assembly: GCA_037957365.1. Lineage (NCBI taxonomy): Eukaryota > Viridiplantae > Streptophyta > Pinopsida > Cupressales > Taxaceae > Torreya > Torreya grandis. The sequence continues at coordinate 2,316,700 of JARHVA010001293.1, forward strand.
TTTTGATGCCTTTATTTTTTGAGTGATAAATTATTATACCTAAGTTTTGGTATGTTGGTATATAAAATTGCATTCGTCTATGCATAAAACTTTTAGGTTTTCCTCAAAATTCACCTTCATCTAACTAGTTTCTTGCATAGCATATGGAAAGTCTAGTTCAGTTAGAAGTATGTAAGGATTTTACACTCTATTAAGAGGAATGACAACCACTTTATTTACTTTGTGTGCCTCTAATTGGTTATACACTATGTTGATAGTCATCTAACCATCATATGCCCATTTCTTACCTATGAGCATAGGGTAATGTGTTGTTAAGATTTTCATGTTGATGATTTCAAAGTCACCACTTAGTGTTAATTTTACAACATTGATCTCCACATATTCTAATCTACCAATAACCTCAACCTTTCCATAATCAACTAGACTCAAAGTTATGGGGTTGTAACTCAAAATTGGTAGTCTAATGGCTTGCCAAGTAGACCTAAGAATCATATTAATTGTGCTACAAAAATTAAAGATAATATTCAGAATCTCTTAACCAGGAACCTCAATGTTGATACGAGCATAAAAATCCTAGGTTTTATTCATTTTGATGTGCCAGACCAAATTTTTCATCTTCTATTTCCCACATTGCACATACTCTAGTAGATTATATAGTAGGTTTGTGATATTCTGTGAGATATCTTCATTGCATAATGTACTTAAAAGTTTTAGAAGATCTATGATCATAATGACAACTCCATCCTGATGCATGAAGTGCATGATCTAGACATACATTTATGCATCTATTTCTATAACATCTCCTACGGTGGTGTCTTGATGTTAAATACTTTTCAATATCTACACAGCTTCATACATGAGGCCCTTTTCTATAGCTGTATCTAGGTACTTATCATGTTTAGCTTTTTGGATCCCTTAATCCTATGGCATTTTGAGTGGGGTTAAACCTTGGTCTATGTATTTTTTTCATGTAATAGTATTCAAAAAAGCATTTTTTTAAGGTTGTGCACTCACCATATTCACATTTTAAACAGCGTTTTACTTCTCTAAGAGGGGAAAATCTTCTATGTCATGTTGATCAGAGATTCTATAGTATACACAGTATGACTGCCTTTGTGGATTCATCAAGAAATTTTTTTGGATGTGATTATATTCTTCACACAGATAAAATTTCAAATGATTCTATTGGTAGTTATTCCCTTTACCCCCTAGTATCCTCCTCTGTATCCACATCGATCTCCTCCTATGTTGGATTGATATCCACCTTGATACCATCCTTGTGGTTATCTAGTGTTTCAATGTTGGTGCTACTAATTTTTATCTCCAATTATAAATTATTTTTTTGCAGTTGATGGGGTCCAACTTATTTGTTGCTACTATATTATGGGTGAGTTCTAAGGTGTTGCATACTGGTACTGAGGGGATAGAGGTGTCCAACTCAATGAAGAAGGGGTCTATCCAACCAGACCTTGAGGCTAATATTATGGTGAAATTGAAATCCATTATGGACCCATTTGGGTCACATAACCTTTATCTATCGATGGGCCTAGGATAATCAACTTTACCAAGGACATTTTTTGTATAGTGATGGTAAATACATTTTTAGTGTTGCTTTATTTAAGCTCTTATAAAGCCCAATAGATCTTTTCATCATGATTAGATGACTTGCATAAATTGCAATAAAAATTTTGTGAGTTCTTAATATATTACTACAAAAGGTGGTAATTTATGGTCGCATTCCCCACTACTCGATAGAGTTCACAAAATTCTATCTTGATTTTAGAACAATCATTTCTATGTCCTTTTTCACACTCCATACACTATAGATTTAATTTAGGCTTATCTGCCTCATGATATTTCTCCATTTTTTTCATAAAATTCTAGTGTATTTTTAATCTTGGAATTGGCAATAGGGGCTTCTCCATAATCTTCAATCTATTTTATGTGCAGGGAAACAACTCTAGCATCTATTTTCATAGCATATTGAGTTTGTGTAGTGGCAAACCTGATCCTAGGGTGTAGTAGTTCAATGAACCATGTAGCTTTATCTTTATCTATCAAATCAAATTCTAAATTATTCATCACATTAGAGAATTTGTGGTCATAGTCATAGATTGATTCTCTTGATTTTTGCCATATCTCCTACAGGTCTTGTATAGTCTACCTAGTGCATTTCTTGATTTTAAATTCTATGATGGACCAATCCTCAACATCTTTTAGATATTCCTAGTAAATGTATCTTTGGCATATGAACTCTAGTGATCTATTAGCTAGTTTCCCTACTAATTCACACTTTTGAATAGCTTCATTAGTGACACCCTTAGCTTGCCATCTCATCTTGCAAGTTAGTAGGTACTATTCAGGATATGTGGACCTATCATAGTTGGCTAAATTTATGAATCCTCCTAGATGATTCATCATGTTTACTAGTATATATGGAGTCTTATACATAATTTTTATCAAAGGGGGATACATTCTGAGTGATCTTGACTATGTACTACTCTACGCACTAAGAGAATTATCATGTGCACTTTATCTACGCTTCCTTTTTTTTGTTTTTTAGTTTCAACTAATTTTATGGCCTTCAAATATTTTATAATAGATTTGGTATGAATTTTAGTACCCCAACAGGTCACGTGTTCTGAAAATGGTCCTTCCTAACTATCACCATCCTATCTACCTAGTTGAAAGATTCTACTAGAATATAAAATATTGGGTTATGGGGAAGTGTGCTCTTTCGATGAATGGTTATTTCCAAAAAATTATTATTATATGATTTAATCTACATTTAACCTATGAATGTGTCTTATTTATTTGCATAATTATTTTTCTTTGAATAATACCCTTTTTTTAGTTGTGTACTACATCTATCATCTATATGTTCTACTTCTAAACTATTCTCACCTTCCTCTTCACATGTCTCATATTCATCTCATTCTTAATATTTTTTATCTATCTATCAGTATTCATCATCCTCTTTATTTATTCTTTATTCATCTTCTCATTTATCACATATTCACACTCATTCATCATCTAATCTACTACCACTTTTACCTTTACTTGTAGCTACCTGGGTATTCTTATATTTTTTTTATCTATTCTATTATCATAGTTTTCTTTCTAAATATAGACTTTTATTATAACTCTTTTTCCCTTATGTCTCTCTTCTAGATTTAGGTTCAATATTTACTCACTCATCTATCCATCATTCACCTTCATGTGCACACACCCCCATATGTCCAAAGTGACTACTCCATATTGGCTAGAGTAAGCACCATGGCCTTATCCACAACCAACATCTTTATCAGGAGAAGTAGTCACTACAAAAAAAAATTAATTCTTTAGACAAAATGGTTCTATGTATCTTTGAACACTATATACCCTTTCATTATAAATTTGATGATGTATCTATCTATGATGGTATCAACCTAGTAGTCTATGGCTCTCATCCAGTCTGTTTCTAGTTTTAGCAACTAGTCTATCTTTTCTTCAGTCCAAGTAATTATTTCTTTCATTCTAGAATTGAATCAATAGTATTCTAATCTTATCGGCAAGTTAGTTATCATTTTAGGTAATTTTCACTAGAAAATTGCATATATTTCTCCATAGATATGCTCCTAAATAATTTCACTTGTGGGAAGACTAGTCATTTTAGATTCCTCTTCTATGAAATTCCATACTTTTTGGTCTAATAATGTTTTAAAGTCTCATAGGCCCGGTAACCATCTTAGCATAGTTTCCTCCAAAAGGAGTGGTTCCATGCTCACCACACCATTGTTAGCAGGGTTCCTGATATAATAGAACATGTTAAGGATGAGGATAGATAATTCTTGTTTAAGTTTGTAGGATAGTGTAGATAATTCATAGTTAACAAGGAAGATAGAAACATATCATAGATGTATTTTAGTGCATTTGATAGGAATAGGATTAAACAATATTTTAGTATTCATTCATAGATCATACAAAATAAATTATATAGAATTAAACCATACATTATACATGATTGCACACACAAGGAACAAAATAAGAAATACAATAGGTAATAACAACCAAAATAGTTTATATTGATCTCAACAAATGTTCATCATCTTCTTCATACAAGCATACATATTTATAGTCATTTACAGTCCCTAAATATTCACATTCTTCTCATACTTTGGTGCCAAAAGAGGGGACTGTTCATCTTATATCCTTTTATAAGTCATGGAAGATACGACAAAATATATATAACCAAAAATTGAATACATAATGCATGAATATTTAAGGAATATCCTATGCAACTTTACTTATTCGCTTTCTTCTCCCAACAGTGGCCTAAATGAAGGAGTGAAGCTAAAGAAAATTGAATCTAACAAAGACCTAATCCAATCCAACTCTCCACATACTTCATCCACTAATGATAAATCCAGAATATCCTTGAATTGGGAAGAACCAAGCCTACATATTCTAGATGACAAAAATGACAACATGGATACTACCAAAATTCCCATATTAGCTAAAGAATAACCAATAGTGGATTCAACACTATTCTATCACAAAAAAAACATATTTTCTAGGTTTTTTATACAAGTTACTCTAGTATGTATTGATGCCCACCCTTATCCCTCACACAATTTAATGTTTAGGTAGAGGTATTTCCTAAACTCTATCCTAGGTGCTTCATGTTAATGGAATGCAAGTGCATGTATGAGTTATATAACATAAATATGATTATCTTTCATGAAATAATTATTAATAAAATTCTTTGGGATAGTGTTTTTCATAAATAAAATATAGATGCAAGTATATGTATTCCTTTGGTAGGATTCCTACCAACCTTCTCAAAATCTTGAACATGACTATGTTTTGTTTCACATGTCTAATTCATGAGGAGATTTAGTTTCTTGTCAAAAGTCATTTCATCAACCCCTATTTCCAAGTTTGAGATAGCTTGGAATGATCTTGTAAATATTATCCTTTTGATTTATTTTGCTTTTCTTTCCTTAATTGTTTTTCTTTTCTATTTTATTACTTAATTTAGGTATATTTTCTTGTTTTAACTTTATGTTTTCCTTGTTAGGTCTGTTCCCAACTATTTTTTCCTATGTTTTCACATTAATTAATGAAAAGTGATGAATTTAAAGCTTACAAGTAGGTATCATAAGTGACATTTTATGTGAAGATAATTTTTTAGTCATTTTGTTGTCTTATATCTTGTCATTGGATCAGTCTTAAAGGTTAAGATTATTGTATTTGTCTTGGACTTGTTCTTATTTAGATAAGTTTGGGTAAAAATAATTGGTTATTAAAGGTATCCTATTGAAACCAAGCACAAATTTCACATCTTAATAGGTTTATAAATCTACTTAGGTGACCTTAATGTGATGATGACCTAGGGTGAAAAGTCTATAGTTATGCCTTTCATTTGCCATGGTGGTCCCCAACCCTAAACTAAGGTATATAAAAAAATAGTAAAGAAAATCAATTTCATAAAAACTCAATCTTGGGTGATTGAGGTAACCTTTATCGAGGCTATAGATGCCTATATAGTAGTATAATGAAGCCTTGAGTGGGATCAAAGATAACTCCATTGGGGCTATTGACATATGGTTAATAGTAGAGCAATGTCCAAGCAAATGTATTCAAGGTAAGACTCACTATCCTAATGGTTGGATCCATATCAATTAATCTTTGTAGGTCCTACAAAATGGTAAATTGAATCATTTTTCACACATCGGGTCAATGAGGATACCTAATTTTGTCACTTAGTTACTCCCATCTTTATTCTTGGATTTGTTCATGTTCCATGCACTATTTTAACCATAAACTCTAGGTTCTTTGATTATTTCTTTGATTCAAAATACTCAAGAGTATTTTCTAGAAGAGTCACCATTTGTTATTGCTTGCACAACACACCTTAATTTCATCATTAAAATTATGAAAAATAATTTTTTGCTTTGTATCCTGATATTTTCTTTGATTAATTATGCACCTTGGGTTAGTAGCAATTGTTGATCTGATTTGAAAAGAGTCCTTGACAAGTTACAATTTTGATATTGTATTGGCTTTGATATTTGAGCTGAGTTTGAACTCAAAATGTCTATTATAGACACTTGGTCTAAAAAAATTTGAAGTGAGGCTTCATTGATACAATTATTTGAGTTTACATAAATTTAATAAGTCTCGATCCATTTTGATCACTATTCTAGAATGCATTCAAACCTTCCATTTTGTAGGCCATTTTAGCTTAAATTCAAGTAGAATATCTAATTTTTTCAAGGTTTTCATGGTCTTTTCTCTAGTAATCCGGTCCATATTTACCCTTTTATCAAATTATAATGACTGAGTATTGTTATACTTTCAATTTAAATCTTAGTTGCTTTTAAATAATAGACTATTTTTGGTTTTATGTTAAGGCAAAAGACTATTTTTTTGGTGTATAGGCTTGTCTCCTTTTGTTTTACATTAGTCATTTTTTGATCAAGTTTTGAATTTTAAATAAAATGTCTATGTTATTCTCCTGACTAACAGTCACCTAGCTTCCCCAGTAGTCCCTAAGCAAGCGAGGAGTGACCACTTGTAGTTCACCCACTTTCACATGCCTCTTTTTAATGTAGTCATTTTATTAGATCTTTTGGATAAACAACATCATGCCATGTGGCACAATCTTATGTCCCCACTTCCCTAGACCCTTTTAAGCTTCTTTTATTAACTAGAGACCTCTCAATAAACTAATATTTGGACAAGTGTCATGATCTCAGTTACCTAATTCATTTTGGCTTCTAAATCTACAAGCCTAGCCCTTCAACCTTCTAGATGCATGTGATCATGCCACATGGCATGATTTTGCTTCATCATGAACCCAAGACTCTTCATATATGAATAACCAATAGTAGACCTCTCGGACACCTAGTATCATGTCACCTGGCCTAGAGTGATTTGTATGTTTTTAAGTCTCCTATTATGCCCTAGATGAATGATATTTAGACACCTGGTAAGATCTCATTTCACCAAAAGCATATAGGTCATCATCCAAACTATACCATTAAATTAAGCCCCAATTGAATGAACAAATGTCATGTGGCATCAACTACCAATTGGATAGAACATTAGAATACATGTCAACATTATGCATACTTAACTTTGATGGTCATCTCACCTATTAAGATTGTCACAAAACTAACATGCTTTTCCCTTTGGAACCAACTATTGTATATGCTTAATTCATTTTATACCAAGTTTAATTCACCACTTAAGAGGCCCAAAATTGATTGTTTATATATTCTTTTTTATCTAAAAATATTTAATCATTCATCGGATTGAATAGATCAATTAGGTGTTTGGTGAAAATCCCCTCCTTGATTGATTGATATTATAAGCTTTTTATCTTCTTTGTTCAGGTTTTTATACTTAGTCAATCTTCTTAGAGTTCAAGGTCTAATAGATAGTTTATTCATTTAAAGTCTAATGGTTATAATTTATTTAAAATCTAATGGTTAATTATTTTTTTGCATGTATAAATTCACTAAGAACCTCCACTTGTCATAATCTTGGAGCTTTACTTCTCCAAAACACTTTGGACACAAATCCAAGCCTTCAACCCTCTAGATGCATGGGCTCATGCCACATGGCATGATATTACTTCTCTAAGCCATTAAGATAATTAGGATAAAGTGAGCAGGTAGGGGAGCTTTTGATTAAATGGGATGATTCCACATGGCATCATCCCACTTATTCATGACTCCAAATCAAGCAACATTAGTACAATAGAGCATATACCAAGTGAGTCTCTGAGATGATGCCACATGGTATAATCTTGAGACACAGTGGTAGATAAGACATAGATCAGTGAACAAGGACCTTTAAAGATCTAGGTGAGTGAAATATTGACACTTGTCAAGATCTCACTACATCATAGTTTAAAATAAAAGTTAAAACCCTTAGTAAGTTGTGAATTAGCTAGAATTTGACACGTAGTAGGAATTTAGCATATAAAGAACATGTTGGCTTTATTGAAGTAGTGAGAACTAGACACGTGGAATGACCTTTCCAAAAAAGATATGTGGACCACCATGAATAGACTCATAAGCTAAATTTATGCCCATTTTGCCCATCTAGCCCATTAAAATCCAATTAGATTGTGAGTCTAATCAAATTTATACAGTCATTAAATATATCCTTGTCTAATACAAAAATTATCATGGAAGTAGATTCTAAGGCAAGCCATATAGTGGATTACATCAAATAAATGTTGTGAAAATCAATATTAGACAAGCGAGGATCATAAAAGGACAGAATTTCCTTAACCAAGCATCATTACCATAGTGAAGCATTTGATCAAACTATCAATAAAAGTATTCACATCTGAAAGATAAAACATGTCCCCCTATATTTATGATATTAATCCATCAAAAGGACTAGAATTTAACTTGAATTTGTGTCAATTTAAATCATGCATCAGTCTAATATCATCACATTACTAATATTTATGGAAAAGGGTCCATCCATCGATAGAGTTTTTATCTTGAAGATTAACACACATTAAACTTGTGCCTTATTTAGTGCCTCTTAGTTAATACTTTTAACCACTTTGTCGCTGGGTAATATATTGAATATTTTCAACCACCTAAGGGGTAAATGAGATTATTGAAAATATATATAAGGCCAACTATGAGACTGAGTTAGGGGCAACTTGATTATTTTAGAATAGAGTAGACAACGAAACATTTTTATTTTATTTCTTGTTTTCTAGTTAGATTTTATTCTAGGCAATGCTATTGTGAATAATTTTATGTAATTCCCCTAACTAAGGTTCATTCAAACACTATTTTAAAATAAAATATCTATCAATTAAAAAGTTGTGAAGACTATTATTCTATATATATGCATGTATATGGTGATTTTGTCCATATTTTTTCATAGCTTAATACCTCAGACTCTTACACCATCTTTATGCATGGTTGTGTCTATACTAGATAGGCAACACATTAGTTCTATGGATTTCATCTAAGTCAAATAAAGCAAAATTTATCTAACTACAAAATACGCTTACTTACCCTCACCTTTTGATCTTTTTCATTCATATGTTAGAGTAAGTAGAATAGATCTAAAATTGCAATCCATGTTTAGAAGATATATATTGATTGAAAATATTTTCATTATTTTTAATGCATTGTTGAACTCATATATGCAATCAATTATTATTGAATCAATTGTATCTTCAAAAAAAAAATTGTTGATTGTATGAGCAATTTATCCACATGACCATACTTATCATTTATCTCAATTTATTCCAAATAGGCCCCTTAAAATGGATTAGTTTTGCATTAACTACTGAGCTACCCTACAATCCAAGACCTGGTAGTAGTATACCTTGGGGATATTTTATCTCCTTTCAAGAGAGGTTAGGTGGATTTCCACCCTACCTAAGTTGGTGTTTGAACAGACAATCAACAAAACTCATTAATGAGTGAATACAAGGAAGTAGACTCCACCTATCCAAGCACTAAATAGATTATAATTCAACTAGGAAAAATGTTGAATATAATTATCTAGTTATCAGTTGAGCATGAGTTAAAACTAGTTGACATATTATGCACACATTCAAATGCATCTTCATGGGAATACAATGACATGAAAGGAATCCATCTTGACATTTTTACTCATTATATTTAGACATAAAATGTAAGGCCAGTAAGATAACCTAGATGAAGAATAAACCTTGCATTGAGAGACATAGTTAAAACTAAAATTAAAAAACTATCACAAGTAGGGTTTATATATCCAATATCTAATAGTTAGTAGGTTTCGCCATTGGTAATAGTACCCAATAAAATTGGAAATGGAAGATTTTTTTAGACTATAAAGAACTCAAAAAAGCTACATGGAGAGACTATTTCATTTTATTGTTCATTGATCAAATCCTAGATAATCTAGCTAAGAAAGAATACTTTTCCTTTCTAGATGGATTCAGTGGGTACAACTAAATATAACTAGTATCAGAAGACTAAAGAATAGATTCACATGTCCTTCAGGAAAATTTACATATAATTCTTACCTTTTGGACTATGTAATGCACCTACTACTTTTCAAAAAGTTGTACTTGCAATATTTTATGAGTTAACCAATGGATGTGTTGAGGTTTACATGGATGGTTTCACTATGTATGGAGAATATTTTGACAAATCCCTTAAAATTTTAAACAAAGTCCTCACAATGTGTGTGTAGATATGAAAATATGATTTTATATGACATACTAGACTTGTACACCTGATAAATACCAATCATTGCTCAACCCTTTAGTTCATGACCTTTTTACTACCAAAAGGATCGCATTCACCATTTCACTATGCTAAATTAATTATTATATAGTCTAACCCTAACATTATGAATACCTATATCAATGTAACCTTCAATCTACATAAAATCTAATTTCTATCCTATACAGATAGTTATAGATCCTTAGAATCTCCTTACCATATAGGATACTAACATCCAGATTAGGACATAGAATTGATGCTAGTGTCCCAATTTGATGCTAGTATCCTTTCCTTAAAAAAGATAAAATTAAAAATATATCGACATTCATGGGTCATCTATTTATCTTCTTGAACCCTCTATGAGATTATTTAAAAATGTGTGGTATAAAAACTAATCAAAATTCATTCATTATGGATCAAGTGATATTTAGAAAATACCAAGTAAGCACCTCTCAAGATCACACTAAACTACTAAAAATCATTTACATAACTGAGCTATACTACTATATTCTTCCCTATATCCAAAAAATTCATAGGAATATACTTATTATAGGTTTAAAGAATTCAAAGAGAATCCCATGAGCAATATTTTACAAGTTACAAGTTAAATCACTACATGCACTTGCATATATCATATTACATAATTGTTCAAACACAAGCCCACATAAGGGGGAGAACTACATCTTACTAAGGCCCTCTTTGGATTATATGGCTATGTAGGTAATGTTCATTGATAGAGGGGTCTTTGAGGTTAAATTTACTTCACTTGAGCCCACTAACCCCTATTTTTCAAGGTGACATGCCAAGTTGGAGGATTCAGGGTTTTGGGAAAAAGACTGATTCTAAGAACTTATGCATGTGATTTGAATTAATAACCTATAATTTGAAAGTGAACCATAACAAGTTTAGGTGGTTATTCTATAAAAGCGTATGTATCTTGATCTAGAAAAAAGCATCGATAATAGTGCCCAGATCACAATGGTAGTGTCTAGGTTGATAGAGAGATATTTTTCAAAATCTAACAAATCAAGGTGGAACATAAATATATCATCTTCTACACCTATTCATGTAAAATCTACATGTGTATCATTAAATAAGTTATATATTGTTTATCATTTGTATTGTAACTTTTAGAATAATGTTTGGTATTGGACTTGTCCACAGTTAACATATTCTCAAATTCAACATATTTATTATAATATTATAAATATGTATTCATTTAAAAGGCATGATTTTATAATATCTTACTCCATTACTGATTAGGTTATTTCCCCTGATCCCAAATTCTAAAAAGGGTTAAACGGTTTGAAAAACATCAATTATCCTTGAGTCACAAAAAATGTCTCATTTTGGTAGATCAAGGCATTATTTTAGGACATATTATTTTAGTTGAAGGAATGCAAGTGGACCCTAATAAAATAAAATTCATTTCAAAATTACTTCCACCTAATAACCAAATAAACATTAAGAGTTTCTTAGGTCATGTGTGATACTATAGATGCTTCATTGAAGGCTTTAGTGGAATTACAACATCTATGTTCTCTCCACTCACAAAGAATAATGATTTCTTATGGATAAATTAATGTCAACAATTATTTTATGAAATTAAAAAAAGACTCATTTATGCTCCATTACTCATAGATTTAATTGGAAACTCCTTTTCACATTCATATTTATGCTTCCAACACTACAATAGGAGTTGTTCTTGGGAAAAAATAAGACAATGGTAAAATGTATGTTATTTATTATGTCAATAAGAACTTGACTCCAACAGAAAAGAATTATACAACCACTGGAAGATAATTTATAGGTGTTGTTTATGTCATTAACAAGTTTCATCACTATATTACTAGTTTTGAGGTGTTTGTATATACATATCACTCAATTATAAAGTACTTGATAAACAAACCAATAGTAAGTGGATGAATAACTATATGGTTATTATTGTTTCAAGAATTTAATGTAAAAATAATTTAAAAAGCTAGAAAAGCTAATGTGATTTCTAATATCTTGTCTAGATTGAATATAATAAAGGAAGATGAACTAGTTGAAGATAGTTTTCCAGATGAACATTTTTTTGCAATTTTAACATACACACCTTGTTTTGAAAACATATCCAATTATCTTAATACAATAATTTTACATTTTATTTCACTAATAAGAAGAATAAATTCCTAATTAGGAATAGCTCAAGATTTAAATGGCTTAATGGGATCTTGTTTAAATGTGGCCCTGATTTTGTGTTATGCAAGTGTGTGTGAAAAGATGAAGTCTATGACATCTTAAGATATTTTCATGATGAACCAAAATGAGGTCACTATTCAACCCATAGGAATATTCATAAGGTCTTAGGTGTTTTTTATTACTCTCCTTCACTTCATAAGGATGTAAAGAGATATGTGAAACAATGTGACCAATGTTAAAGGATGGGTAAAATTACACTATCCAATGAGATGTCTCTCCATCCTCAATTGGTTTTGGAACCATTTGAGAATGGGGATTATATTTCATGAGTCCAATTAGTCCATTATCACAAAGAAAAGAGTACATATTGGTGTATACTGATTATGTCACAAAATGAGCCGAAGCATAAGCCTTGACATTTGATTTAGAGGAGAAACTTATTGACTTTCCATATGATAGAATTATTCAACACTTTGGAGAACCTTTAGCTATTGTTTTAAACCAAGCACCACAATTTACTTCCAAGATGATATAAGCTAATGGCCAAGTTGAGGTCACCAACAGAGAATTGAAGAACATTTTGACAAAAATAGTAAATATCAACATGAAAAATTGGGCAAATAATCTACATGAAGTAGTTTGGGAATACAAGACAAAATTAAAATATACTACATGATTCACTCCATATGACCTAGTGTATGGAAAAAGATCACTACTTCATATTGAATTTGAATTGTAAACACTAATGACAACAATGGAAGTAGGAATTGAATTGACACAAGCACAACAAGAAAGGATTTTAAAATTTAATGATCTAAATGAGATGAGGATTGAGGATCTTTAGTAAATATAATTCACTCAACAATAATGAAAAACATGTCATGATTGTCATATACAATAAAAGAAGTTCAAATTTAGAGATTGGGCCTTATTGTTTGACTCCAAATATAAACACTTTAAATTAAAACATTGTATCCAATGGCTAGGACCATGTGAGATCAATAAAATATTTTATAATGGAATTTTTCAACTACTAAAAATTGATGGAGAAAGAAGGAAACTCTTGGTAAATAAATATTGGTTGTGGTTGTCTCAACAACCAACCAGTAAGGAGGAGTTTACCAAACAAGTATTGTCACGTCTAAAGTTTTGTTGTGTGGAATAAGTCCCCTCTTCCACTTCAAAAAATCTATAGACCTATGGTTCCAATAAAGGAAAAGTGTTTAAATCTAGAAAATGGTGACTCTTTTCCCCAAAAAAAGAGGGAAAGAGTTGAAAACTATAAAATGGTAGATTTTCCAACATAAGCAATAAAATTGCATCTCGTTGAATTTATGCTCCTTTTGAGCATCTACATTTATGTTGACACATGCAAGTAAAATCAAAATTATATATAGTCAAGCTAATTATTCTATTGTTTTAATTTTAAATTTAATTATAAATTTTAATATTATATACAGGACCATTTTTTGAACATTTTAAAAAATGAAACCCAATCATGAGACATGTCCTCCCATCATGTCCAAAAAGAGTAATAACTAAAAAATCATAATGAGGATATGAGGTGGCATTATTTCAAAAATGGAAGATTTGATGGATATAAAATTACACTCCAATCCTCACATGGGGAAGATGATAACATAAAGTGGCTATCTAAATCATAAATTCACTTCCCACATCATCCATCACTTCCCATGTGCATAATATTTTCACAAAAACACTCCCTTATCATTTGATTATCTCGAGATCTATTTTAGTACTCATAGCACACTCCTCAATTATCAAATCATATTGTATTTCAATTAAACCAATTTTGTTCTAAGCCCATTCTTTGTCAAAAAATATATTTTGAAGTTTGTTAATTATTGCCAAAAAACCTAGTGTTACAACCTCTATGTCTTTTCAAATTCTATACCTTTTTACCTCACTTATCATGAGGCAAAATAATAAATCATATCATGAATGTAATCAACCTATACTATAACAATAAACTAATGTGGGAATGTTTAGAACTACAAGGTGGATGGAATTTATAAAAAAATTGAAGGGCACAATGAATAAATAGTGGAGGAGTTTGTTCAAAATATTCACAATGAATACTTCAAGGTTCAAGGGGTCAATATCAAGGTAACTCACATCATCATAAGCAATCTCTATAGAATCCCTAAGGTATAAAATAATTTTTCACATGTTAGGGTCTCTTACCAAAATTTAATTCATACTTTCCATAGGGAAGGGGAGATAGCTCATGAGTTAGTTTATTGTGGAAAATGGGAATGTAAAGCAATCAAAAGAGAGATCCTACTAAAAACATGGGGAATTTTTTCTCTATGGAACATGAAGTTTTTAACTTGTGATGGTCAATATGGCACTATGTTGGGGGCCACTATGAAAATGCTAAACCATTTGAGATTGGGAAAGAGAGTGAAGATTGCCTAGTGAATCTTCCTCATTTCTTATATTTTGTTATTCAAGTCATGGTTTAAATGTATGTACAAGTAATTTTAACTATAAAACACCATGTTTGATTAAATTAATATGAAACACTATTTCTTGAGTAAATTCAAAGGAGAATAAACATGGCTAGTGTTTTTAGTATATAGATATAGGAAGAAAAATCAAGGGTTGAAAACCCCAATTCCTACTGAAAATCCCACTTCAGATCCCAACATCCAAGGGGAGAAGTAGACCTCAATCCTTACTCAAGCCACTGTGCAAAATAAATAAATAGAAGACATAAACCTCAAGAGCTGATATAATGCCAAATCTAGAGTAAAGAGCCTAAGTGTCAACTAAGCCAACTCCAATAATATTTGTGTTAGAAACTAAGGAGACACTTATAGCTAAACTTGAGCCTGCTCCTCTCAGAAGAAGTAGAAGGATGAAATTAACTATGGATCAAGAAGAAGAAGTAACTAAGGAACAATCAATTACAAATTTTCTAGGAAGTCTAAACCAAGCATAAGAACTTGTAGACATGTATATGGAAGATATAATCATGGAGGAACAAATGGAATCCCCTTAGCCCTTTCCATTAATGAAATAAAACAATAATAAATGGAAGGCCCCTATGGTGGAAGAGGAAGAAAAAGAGCATCCTACCAGCCTATATAAGGTGCAACAGACATTCCAAGCCATGACCCTCTCTAAATTTGAAGCTACAATCAAAAAACAAGAGGATGATATAACATTTATGAAATAAGTCCTTTAAGGTAATAAAAATGTTATTTCTACCCTAAAAAATGAACTGCAAGAAGAAAAATTTAGAATTCTTGATAAATATAGTATGATTGCTCAATTAGAATAATAAATAGTATTAGTTAGATCAACCCTACCAATCCCTATATTGAAAGAAGATAAGAATGTACACATTGACTTAGTATACACTCAGTTAGTGACCGTATGGGATAAGAAGTGTAACTTCTTGAAGGAAACAAATGAAGAAAATAAGAAATTGAAAGAGGAACTTCAAGGAATAAAATAACAAAAACATGGGACTGGGTCTAGGTTAAAGGAAGACTATCAAATTGAGGAAAATTTACTTGCATGTAGGAGATATATGTCCATGTATAGTCTTTTTCTTCAAGAGAAGTTCTATAGATGGTAGTTATTGAGGGTGTCATGTGGAATACAACATTACTTTGAGGATGAAAGGAGTTCCTAGAAACCTTTTTTGAGATCCCTCTTGATTATCAAAACCTCCTATGTGAATTATTCTTACACAAGTACCTTCTAGGCCATATAACATCATTCTTGGCCACCCTATTTGTAGGATAAGTTCCATTTAGGGTCTACATTTCCATTTTTCAAAATAAAATTGCTTGGGAAAATAGAACTAAATAATATTATACCCAAGGAAAAACTATAGGGATTATGATGAAACATGAGTACCCTGATTCTAATGAATTTGTTAGAGTATAGGTGATTATCATATACCTAATGGATAATGGATCAGTATCCAAGAAATTTATTATAGATTGATATGGATTTTGAGGAATACTCTCAAATATATTTTGATATAGTTTTCAACGCATTCAAAAAAGGTGGGACACATTGAACATCCCTTTGAAGAAAAGAGATCGCATCTCCCCTACAAACCTAAAATGGCCTCTTAGGAGAGCCAAACCTAGTATAAAAATGATGAGATAATTATAGAATGAGTGGGTTGGCATGGGGTATGGACCTCCACACTTATTATCCCCTATACCTCTATGGAGAAGTGAATGTAATCAATTATATGAATATTTTTAAAGATTGAAAAAAGGATTAGAAAGCATAAGGGTCATGTTGATCATGGACAGAAAACTTGGGAAAATTTTGAGAAGGAATATAACCTTAGATAGACTTTGGAAAGAATAACTCTGAATAGGGAAGAACAACAATAGCAGTATGCATGAGGACCTACAATATTTTATGTCAGGGAGAGATGATGAGGCCAAAATATGCCTAATTATATCCTAAAATTACCCTATTTTTCCATCCATTTATCATCCCTAAAAGTGAATTTAGTTATAATATTTAAAGCTCATAGTTGATTTAAAGTGAAATAGGGGATACAAGTCATATATTCTACAAATTTATTTATTCTCTAATTTGTTAATAAATATAAGAAATTTTGAGAAATAAATGTCACTTTTTGATTATACAGGCTTAGATAGATCATCACCAAGGATGGCAAAAGTTGGAGCACCAAAATACAAGCTATAGAACAGTTTTGTACCAACTATGGAGTCTTACATTAGCTTTGGAGTCCCATATAAAACCAAATCTTGAGTCATTTAGAACACTAGGTCTAGAGTTGCTCACAACATTAGCTTCAAAGTTGCTCATAACATTGGCACTAGAGACCCTCAAGAAACTAGCTCCAGATATCAATAGTATCCTAGCTTTAAAGGCCAACTATCCATAATTTTACACATGAATATCCATAAAAGATTGAAGGAACTAATTTGGGGCAGTTTTGTAGGGTTATAAATGTATTATTCCTAAAATAGGCATTTCTATAAATAGATGTTTTCATAATTAGGTAAAGTATTTATAGTATCTTTATTTTTCTATGAATATCTTTACCCAAGTTGTTAAGATACCTTGAGAGAATTTAGGGAACCGAAACTACTAGATTTACACATAATTCTCAATAGATAAAATAGAATATTATAATCTAAGTATGTTTCATTTTTCTCTCCTAGTAAAGTGGAAACTGATGTTGTTATGCCAACAATACAAGTTGAGTTGTAACTGAGTCTGTTAAGTTATTAAGTATAAGGAATTTTTGTTGATGTTATTTTATAAATACAATTTCCTAGTTTAATAAATTTAAAGGATTATTATTATAGAATACAATTTAGAACATTGTTCAGTTGTTTGATTTTTATGCACTTTCATCTATTAGTGAGAATGTGAAGTATCCCAACATTTCCAAGTTTTTTGATTAGTTTTTACTAGTCATATTCCAAAGGCGGAGCAAGAACTCCCTCCATCTGAGGAAGAAGGACATATTATGTGGTATTTATAGATCAGTATTCTATCTATTTCATTTCCAACGTTAGTATATTTTCTATTTATTTATTTGTATAACCTATAGGGTGTGTTGTGTGTTTAAGATTACAACATCTATCTTAATTATTTTCATTACAGTATTTACATTCAAGCATTCTACTTTCAGTTGTGTTGTTTTTATTTTGATAAAGATAGTTTTTACTCAGATTTGATTTGATATTAACAATGTGTGATTAGTTTGATTTGATTTGTTGATTTAGTTTCATAAATGTTATTTTCAATAGATCATACTATTAATTAGAATTTTTCTACCCTATCACATATATCCTTTGGACACTACCCCAGATTGATATTATTAGCTAAGTGAAGAGGTTCAATGACCCTCATCAGGCATGTTGGATAGATTTTGGGTGGGTGCTTCCTCAACTGATGTGCATTTCAACATGCTCAAAGTGCTCCAATCAATTACAACTAGTTCTTCCAAAATATCTTCTTTATTAATGGTTCATTCTTATATCTCATTAGAGCATGTATCCTCAACATGTGAGTTGTCTTCATGCCCCTCCTATCCCATGTGGGTATTTTAGGCATTTATCTAACTTACCTTCCCCCTTGCTAGGGTTCATGGAAAAAATCACTATTATTTGGCCTTCACCATATTTGTGTTGCTTGAGATCATAAGCATATAAACTATCCATGTTGAAATTTGTTATCCTTCCATTCCACCTTGATTCAACATGCACACCATGCCTCCCTTACCTTCCCACTATCTACATGGCCCATGTGCATGAGAGTTTTATCCTAAAATATAAATATCTTCAATTCCATAGTCTACCATAAGAATTTTGATCTCAAAAGGTAGAAAGTCAATAATAGGCCCTCTTGTATTATGAAAGCGCTGGTGTTTTTCTTCTTCTAGACAAGAGTATGTGGAAATTTGAAATTCTAATGGATAATTATTTAGTGCACCTTTCCACCACACATCCATTACTCTAGTCCACACTTCATCGGTGCACTAAAATTGTTCAAATTTTGCCTTCATCCAAGGGATTTTATACCAAAATTTATACTCTAAATCATAACATATGTGGATAGTTGGTGCAAACACGAGGCAGGGAGTCCAGTTAAGGACAACCTTTTACACCTGTGTTGTAAGGGTTTCACACTTCCATAGGAACACACTAACACATTACACAAACTTGACTCATATCAATAATCATTATTTATTGCATTCATTTTCAAATAATTATAGTGGAATACATACATTCAAACTCAAACATGTCACTACCGATATTTTTCAATGCAAAAACATGGAATAAATATTCACAATAAAATGGTTGTTTTTGTACAGATTTCTACTTTCAAAAAAGTAGCATGACACTTACTCAACCTCCAACCTCTGATAACAAGTTTCATTTTCCTATTTAAGGAGGGAAAGGATTGAACCTTCACCTACCTAAGACAATTATGATGTTTCAACTTCCTAGATAGACCCTATTAGGATTCTAGGACATTTCCACTTCTTAGATAAACCCTGTCAATATTTTAGAATAGTATAGGCACTTTTAAGATTTCTATAAACCTGGCTAGGCCTTGAACTTTGACTAGGACTATATACAATAACACATACCTTCATTGACCTAATTGGGCTTCAAGATCTAACCAACAATGTGGATAAAAACACATGCCTTCACTGACCTAATCAATATTTAGGCCCTAACTAACACTACCAACTTTGCTCAAGTCTTTCATAGACTTAATTGATATTTAAACCCTGATTAACATTACACATTTCTAAGGGAAATCCCACAAACCAAATTGGGATTCTATCCCTGATTAACACTACAAACCTTAGCTTGATCTTTTACTGACCTAATCAAAATTTTAGGCTTGATTATAACTAAGAACTTCAATTGAGCCCTCCACAGACCTAATTGGGTTTTCGGCCTGACTAACATTGTGATCACCCTAAGACCAAATCATGGTTTGGTCAACTTGAATTTTTAATCATTACAATGACTTTTCACCCAAGTGTTTTATACTAAATTTGATCATATTGACTTAGTCTATCCATTCATGTGGAAAGTGTAAATAAATGAAGACTTCAAAAACTGAGCTTCCAAACAACATTCCATGTCAAAAAGAGAAATAAACAAAGAACTCACCAACACACCTCTTTGTTTTTGGTTTACACAAGATTGCTTATACACCTTGGATACTCTTGCATTAGACACCCAAGATATTTAAAATTTGAACTCCTACTCAAATGGATGGAATAAGTGGTAAGAACACTCTTTTGACCATGAATTTTAATGGCCATGGTGTTCCCTTTGAAAAAAACAAGTACTTTAACTATTTTTTATTCTTTTTCTTCTATTTCTAACTCCCTCATATTGGTTTTAATTTAGTCATATTTTTATTACCTCAGCTCACTCCTTTTGTGGGGTTAGACCCACCATAGTCTCTTTCCTTTATGGCATTACACCCACCATAGTTCATCCTCCTATGCCAAAGGCTTATCCTCTTTCCTCTCCATATTATTATGGGTTGAAACCCATATTAATCTAACCACCTCCACCAATATGCTTATTCTTACATCTTACTCTCCCTTGTGGGATTAAACCCACCACTGAATGAACACCTCCTCCTAAAGCCTTCTTAGCTTTATTTGTTTATTCACTATCTAACCTACTATTGGATTCTTCCTTATATCACGCTTTGATACTTTTAACTCTTCTCTCATGACTACCATATCCTCTCTTACCACCATCATATTATTTGTGGCTTATTCCTTCATAAGAGTCTTGAAAGACTCTTCTTCTTTCTTTACTTATTCATGTACTTTTGATGATATGAAAACTCCTCTTTACACCTTGTGAACTCAAGCAGTCCATTCTCTTTACCTTGGAATGCCTCTTTTAATGCCTCATTTCTCTCTCTTTACACCAACAACATCATGTTATTCAATACACTCTAGGGATGATATCAAAATTAGTTGCCCCACTTCATCCTCCATCTTCACACTATAAGATTAATTCTTATCAAACTTAGGATTATCAAAACCTCTATTATTTTTATTGATCCCTAGAATAATACTCATTTATTCTTGTGACAACTCTTATTCCTCTTACCAATTTATTTCACTTGGTATTATGAGTCTTCTCTTCCACCTCTAGCTACTCCAAATGAGATTCCTCGTGTATATATTCTTAAGAACAATCTTGTTCCCACACTTTTGCACTCTTTCTTATCTCTATAATGACTTGAAGACAATCTTATATTAATGGAATATTATTACCAACCAGATCTTCAACCACCATTTCCATACTATCCTCTTGTTCAACTTCTTCACTTTGATTCTCATACAAATGTGCATGTTGGCATTAACCATACTTTGTCCTTTTCTTTTTCATCTTCTCTATTTATAGAATTGCACATGGAACAAATGCATTAAGGGAATAAAGAGTTCCCAAAAACACTTTTTAAATATTTTCATCACACCCCAAAGACATTTTTTCCAACTCTTCTTTGTTGCTTGCATGCTTCTCAAACATTTCTCTCTCATGATGGACTCCCAAAGGCCCATTTTCAACAACCTCCATGGTTTTTATATCCTTATACTTATTTTTGTTTTCATATCCTTCACATGACTAGACTTCATCCATACTCTCCTCATGTGCATTAGCTTGCACTTCTTCCACCTCCATTATTTCCTTCATGGAAACCTACAACTCCTCATGGTTGCTCAATTCTTTCACCTATATTGTTTCCTTCATGGAAACTTCTAGATCCTCATGGTTGCATTTTTAATTCCCATTTATTGTTTCCTTTATAGAAACATGTATCTTTACTTGGTTGTCCTTAGCCCTTCTTCCATTCAAAATATAGATGACAAATGCATTGCCTTCACTTACCAAAGATGATTCTATTTTTTCCCACTCACGGGATACTCCCATCGTCAAATAATGGGTTTCCTTTTTACAGTTAAAAAAATATCACATCTATATATTTTTACATGAGGATTTCTTCCTCTATATACTGCTCACAACTCTTTTTCTCCTTGTTGTTTTACAAAACATACTTGGGTTTGAAACATGGAAACTTAAATCTCTTGTTGTCTTTCAAGACAACCTTCTTCTCATCACACATAATATTCTCCTTACTACTTCTCAAAGTAGAATTGATTTTTTCACAAGGAAACTTCCCTCTCTTATTGCCTTTCGTGGAGATATTCTTCTTCTCTTCTCTCTTAAGCCTCAACACATAAAGCTTCTTCATCCGCTCTTTCTACAATTTCAAGTACACAAAATGACCAAATTTTTTGGAAACCATATGTTCCTCGCCACTCACCTTCTTATTACCTTTTCCTCATCTCCTCTTTTGGAGATCTCTTCAATACACAAGTGCACTTTATCTAGTCTCTTGCATGCAGGGTTTACCCTTATAGGGTCTTTAATATTTTCCTCTTCAAAATGTATTTCTAGATTAATTGTCCATTTCATGAGCTCCTTTAGGCTCTCTCTTCCATAAAATAAATCAATATCACAAGGAGATTTACTTCTTTACTTCACCTTCACCTTTGATGGTCTCCTTCTTCTATTGGAATATTTTCCTTTACTTGTTTGGCCTCTATCCAAAACATATAGCATTACTTGTAGGGAAAACAACACTATCATCATCTATTCTTCGTCATCTTTGCTCACAACTATATCATTTCCACTTTGTGCAGTTATCTCCATCATATCTAGTCTTGTCTAGAATTTCCTCAACATCTATGTCAAGTCTTCTACCTCTTTTGTGTTCCATCTTTTCTCAACAAGTAGGATTATCTTTCACAACCTAAAATAGACTTAAAAAGAGCCTCTTTCACATCCTCAACACTTTTTAGACTTCTGTCATACCTGTAAGAAACTCATCATCACTACTATGCAAACTTATTTTTCACAACTTGTAGCTCACTCAATAGACTTATTTTTCATAACATGTAACCAACTCATATAATATCTTCACACACTCAACCCAACAATTAAATACCTTTATATGATATCAATTGGTGCAATACAAATGTAGGGAATCCAATTAAGGACAAATTTTTATGCCTATGTTACAAGGGTTTCACACTTATAAGGACATACATTATCACATTACACAGACTTGACTCATATCAACAAAAATTATTTATTTCTTTAATTTTAAAATCATTACATTGGAATACATCTTTTCATACACACATGCCACTACCAAGCTTATTTAATGCAAAGACAATGGAGAAAATATTCATAATACAATAATTGGTTCTTGTACAGATTTATGATTTTAAAATAATACCATGACACTTACTTAACCTCCAACCTCTCAGAACAATTGTCATTTTCTTATTTAAGGAGGGAATGAATTAACCCTTCACCTACTCAAGAGACTTGTTATGTTTTATATTCCTAGATAGACCTTGTAGGGTTTATACGATGTTTCTACTTCTCAGCTAGACGTCATTGGGATTTTAAAATAGTCTGGCCACTTTTGATATTTCCACAAACCCAATCAAGCTTTGAACTCTTACCAAAACTACAGGCACCAAAACATGACTTCACTGACCCAATCGAGCTTTGGGCTCGGACCAACATTGTGGGAAATAACACATGCCTTCACCGACCTAATCAAGCTTCAGGCCCCAACTAACATTGCCAACATTTCTTAAGTCCTCTACAGACCTAATTAGGATTTTAGACCTGATTAACACTATAGACTTCAAAGATAAATACCATAGACCAAATAAAGATTTTGGACCTAATTAACACTACAAACCTTGGCTTGATATTTTTCCAACCTAATTAGAATTTTGGGCCTAGTTATAATTGAGAACTTTGATCAAGCCCTCCATAGAACTAATTAGGGTTTTGAGCTTAAGTAGCACTATGAATACTTAAAGACCAAATTAGGATCTAGTCAACTTGAACTTTGAAGCACTATAATAGATTTTCCTACCAAGTTTTTTGTACCAAATTTGATCATCTTGACTTAGTATATCCATTTGTTCAAAAATAAAAAAGAAATGAAGACTTAAAAAACTTAGCTTCCAAATAAAACTTCATGTCAAAAAGACAAACAAACAAAGAAAATTCACCAACACACCACTCTATTTTTTGTTGATGAAAGATTCCCTATATGCCTTGGATGTTCATACATCACAAACCATGTGTGTAAATGTTTAGGTAACTCACAAAAATCCACTTCATAGAGAGGATCATACAAATACTCCTCCACCCATTTCTTAGGAGTTAGCTTTCCTAAGATTGGATGATTATTTTTAAAAGTGTGCTCTTGGTCCACTAGCCATCTCTTAATATTTTCCAAATAAATTTGAAGAATCATCTCCAAACATCATCTTATACAATTGGTTCAATAATGTCCTGACAATAAAAACAAAATGTTGGGATATTTCCCTATACACTAAATAAAATGTTTGCACCATTGTGATTACCCTAACAGATTAATCACCACATTGGAATATCAAAAAATTAGGGCTTCATGATCACCCAAAGCACATAGAGAGATACAATTTTAGTGCATTAGGTTAGTTGCATAGAATGACATTGCATATTTATACAAGATGCCTTTTAGAAAGTTATTAAAGTAAAGTAACACTTATGTATTTACATTGATGCAGAAGAATCATATGCATTTCATAAATAATCATAAAATATGAGTTCAGATTAACATATTCATATATTAAAGAATCATTCATCCCTTTACATTATAATTTCAAGTACATGAAAATAGTGACAAAATTTGAATACATATTAACTTCCAACAACAACATCAACAATAACATCCTCAACAAACAACAATGATGACCATTATTACCCAAAATTACAACCTCAAAAGCCTTAAATTAATATGTAGGGTGGTATTTTATAAGTCTAAGCCACCACCTTACCATTACATATAATAATTATGCACTCTTTAATGAACACAATAATTTATAAATACAAGGAATAATTGCTTCTCATAAAGTCCCTCAACTAACAAAGTCCTATCCTTGTGCCATTTTGCACTAGATCCACTCAAGTTGTTTCAAATGATGAATTTAATTAATACACATCACCTAAAGACTTTCTCCCTTTTCCAACTCCCTATGGTAGGTGTTCCTAAACCTGCTTTATGGTTTTCACAACCTCTTTCCCCTTTTAGGGCCATGTTTTTTGCATCAACCATGGTGTCATCTTCAGTGCATGTTGAGATTTCACTTTGTCCTTTTGATTTGAGTGCTCTCAGGTTTCTTAGTACATTTATGCAACCACTTCCTTGCATATCATTGAGCTTGGTGGTGCTTTGTTGGACTTTGTAAAATTTATGGTAGTGTTAGGTTGATATAATCTCAATATATTATTCTATGACATGATACTATCCAAATACTTGTGCCTCTTACACCTATGAGTATTTAACAGAATAAGGGGCACACTACTATATTTAGCTAAAATTATGGGCCAATACTATGTAAAGTATCTCTATATAGAAAATTGTAAGCTAGAAAGATGTCACCGTGTAAAATCAGCTTGGGTGAAGATGACCCTTTTACATCTTATGTGTCTACCAACCATGTGTAACCTATATATCTTGCATCTCATCCCCCATGTAAAATCAGTGTGGTTGAAGATGTCCCTACCATATATTATGTGTTCACTAATCATGTGTAACATGTATATTAGGTGCACACTACTATATTTGGCCAAAATTGTGGGCCAACACTATGCGAAGTAATTCTATATAGAAAATAGTAATCTATAAAGATGTCACCATGTAAAATCAACTTGAGTGAAGATGGTCCTATCACATATTATGAGTCCAATAACCATGTGTAACATGAATATCTTGCATCT